>WEIU01000027.1:71520-177345 GCA_013389925.1 Aegithalos caudatus | reverse complement strand
GGGGCCGGGGCGGCGGGGCAGGTTGAGAAGCGCCGGCACCGTCGGGTGTCACCGGCTCGCTGCGCTGGAGCAGCGCTCCGCCAAGCTGAGACTCCGGCCGCCTCTGCCGCCGGACTCTGCCGGCTTGTTTCATGTTAAAGGAAGGGTTTCGGCCACCCCTCCTGTCCCCAGCGGGTGTTGGCTATTTGTCCAGAAAATAGGTGGAGTTTTCTAAATCTGAATAAGCGTTGCTGTTCATTTTAGCAGGTTACGGCATACTACACAGCTTTTGTTTCTGGAATACCTTGCGGAACAGAACGGGGAACTGTGGTACATGGCTGGGTGTACTCAGGTACCCCCCCGCCAGCCCTGATGGATGGAATACCGGTCTGTATCTGTGGAGCACGTTATACTGCCAGAAAATAACATAACCCTTCCTACAGTAATGCTGCAACTCTGATTTCATCACTTTCATCAGAGTGAAAAAAAACACAACCCCGAACCCAAGACACCACCCAACACTCCAATAACAGCAGCCTGCTTGAGCGAGAGGCAGCTCTTCCATACCCTGATCTCTGACTTCATGGATCTTCCTCGGATTGGATGAGTAAAGCCAGTCTAGTCTCACTGAAATCAGTGCAATTTATCTAGGTTTGAATTGGGATAATTTCATAGGAGTTGGCCCGAGAATAATATCTGGACCATTTGAAGTCACTGGCAAAATTTCCATTAACTTTATTAGAATCAGAATCTGGCAATAAGCTTGTATTCAGCTTCCCAGAGACACAGCTGAGAGTATTCAGGACAGAATACGGTATTTTCAGGAGTGGAGATTATACTGAGCCTTCACATCTCTGAAAGCAAGGTTACTGGTGTGTGTTTGAACTGCACCAGTCAAGGAGCACTGTAATGCTGGATATTTTAAAACTTGTTTTGTAGGAAAAAGGGCATCTATAAGGAGATTTGAGCATAGAGGTCATGGGGGTGGGAGGGAACAGTTGCTTTTCCAACTGTCTTTTTTTTTCCTCCCCCCACATTGTGAAGACACTCAAAATTTGAAAATGGAGGTGCATGTAGCAGCACGGACCCAACATGCTCCTTTTGCTGTAGTGGATCCCACTACCTTCATGAAAGAGGTCTGTGTTCCCAGGAAGGATTCAAGAAGGCAATGTCCAGGGAAAATTTTGTACTGTTGGTTAATTTATTCACTTTTCTCAACATGGAGCAGTGGGGCTGCTTATATTAGATGAGGAGACTAGGGCTCACTCCCAGAGAGGAGGTGAGCAACACACCTTTCCTCCTGTAAGGCAGTGTGGGATCCTGCTGGGAAAACCCAGGTCCCCAAGAGTAGAGCCCGGTGCACAAGTTGTCCCCTTGGTGAGCTGAGAGGGATGCAAGACATCTTGCAGCCCTTTAGGAAGGGCGTCTGGAGGTTGGGAGGAAGTACAGGAGCCCTTAGGTGAGGGAGGGACGTTTCCTAGGCGGGTCCCCATCCCGCAGGTGGTGGGGGAGGAGAGCAGCCACTTCCCACAGACATTCACTTCCCGGTCTCTGAGCTTGTTTGGGTGTAGCTCCTGTCGCTGTGTCCAGAAGAGCTTTGTAGCCTCGGCTTCCTGTTTTGATAATGAGAGAGGGAAGTATCCCATTACACGGTTATTGCTGAAGAATGAACCCTTCCATCCGAAGTGTCCCCTGCTTCTCTCGAACACAGGAAGAGATGGTGCACTTTTAGCAACAGTGTCAAACTCTGGAGCAGCTCTTGTGTTTCTGCTCCTCTAATTCTCAAAAGTGTATCACTGTCACGTTTTTAATCTGAAGTAGGTGTTACTGCAATGAGCAGCAGCTGTTATAACAGTTGGAAGCATTCGGGTATCTGAGTTTTAAAAATGTCTGAGGGCAGGGACACACAGCAAAACTTCGAGTACTTCCCTCTTAAGTTACCTTATGTGGAGGTAAATTCCCTCGTGTAGGTGGGAAGCTAACGTCCTCCTTAAGAAGTCACTGCACCTTGTTAAGTTTAAGTGTTCCACTTTTTTTTTTTCCAAAAGTGCTTTCCAGAGTTGTATACTACTTACTCCTGGAAATGCTTCTTGCCTGTGGATGTGAATGCTTTATTGTGGGGCTCAGTCAATGCTATCAGACCTATGAAAGTGACAGTGTCACTCAGCAACTCCAGGAGGCTGAAAAGGACTAGGTGTCCTTCCAGAGGTCACATGCAGTGACTGCTTTCAGATATCCCTGCCATCTGAAAGGGTAAGTTTCCCAAAAGGATTTTAGAACTTTGGATGAGAGCTGCATACCTAATTCTCTGGAGGAGTGCAAAGGCTCTACATCCTACAACTGCTGCAGGCTGACACACACGTTTTAAGAATTAAACCTATATATTTTAGAGCTACCGGCAGGAGTCTTGATTTTTCGCTGCCAAGAAGCCTTTGCAACATACCTGCTGTCCAAAACTCTGTGGTAACACGTAATTTCACTCGAGTTTTCGCTGACAGATCTTCAAAAATGTTGCGAATCCAGGTTTTTGGGTATCGTGCAGGTCACCGGCTTTCCCTGCTCATGACGGACATCTGGTGGCAAAGTGCAGAAACTCGAGTCTGTTCCTCGAAGTTTCTCTCGTTGACAAGTTAGCAATAAAACTTTTTTTTTTTCTTCGTCTCTCAAACAAACAAACACCAAACTAAAATAAAAGAAACCAACAAAAGAAACCAACAACCAACCCTAAACCAAAAATAAGCGACGCCCCCTCTATATAATGCAAAGAGGTCTCCTCCCTCCACCAGACCAATCCTTATGTAATTTTCTGTCCTTAAGCCAAACTTTAGTCTATATTCAATCCCACACCTGCCTAATGCTTCATGAAGCAAGTCTTTTATACATGACCATGAACAAAGCCTGTACCCCAAAGAATACCCATTCCAAGATGTAGCATGGTGCCAGCAAGGATTAACTACAGCAATTAATTTCCTCTGGTAATGAGAGTGTTTAGATTGTATGCAAATAAAAGCTGGGCTACCTGTTTCTAGTCAGAGAGGATTTACTGCAGATTTTCAGTTGTCTACGTTTATCAAATCATTCCTTGCTCTTATTTAAGCAAATTAAATTTCCTCGTTGTTTTATGCAAAAGTTGTGAGGAGCAGTTCCAGGCATGCGAGGCACTGAAAGGGTAAAGAGGTAATTCACTTTAGTTGGAAGCCTTCAGAACAAAAAGAACCAAACAACAAAACAAACAAACAAAACAGTGGATTTTTCATCACAATGCCTTAAAATACACTACCTCATCTATACTCATGAGGAGAACTATAGAAAATCTTTGTCAATCGTCCCAGGTACCAGGATTACACAACCCTAGCAGAATTATTCAATTAATTTTTTTTCAGGACTAATAACCTACTGTTGAATAGAGGGGAGAGCTTACTATTCTAGTGATCCTTTCTCCATCTCTTGAGCACAGAAAAGACACAACTTCACATTCACACCTTCCCTGCAGATGAACCACTGCCTGCCAAAGTGCCTGTGACAAACTCAGGCTCCCATGCTTATGGGGTCAGGAAGGACACCGCAGAAAGGGCAGCTTTGGTCCTCACACTCATTTTGCCAAACAAAGTGGGTATTTTTTAAAGCAATGTGGAAGAGATGTAAGTAGTGACATTTGCTTTCTAAAAAAAAACCCCAAACCCTATGTTGTACAATAATGACATAGCTGGAATGAACTATTTGCAGCACTGCACTTGGAGAGGTTGAAAATGCAAACATGCCTACTAATTTTAGTGTATCAGTTTCCAAAGTCTGCTTGTGCAATGAGAAAGAGTGGTTGAGTATAATCTTAGTTCAAAGATTGAAGCAGGCTAAAAACAGCATTTGCTATGAAGGCTCAAATTTTTCTTTTTGCTTGCTGAACTAACTTTCTCCACTGCAAGTAGAGGCAGTTGAAAAATAGAAACATCATCTTATTTGCACACAGAAAACCACTACTTTCTTTACTCAGAAATCTGATCTAAAAATATGCAATGGTAATTTCCCAGATCAGAATACTTTAAAAAATAGTTATAAATATCAGTTCAATAACACAACTGGACTGCTATCCCTGAAAAAGAAAACAGTTAAAAGTGAAATGAGCCCCAACATGAGGTTCAGAAATAGCCAGCTGGTTATTTGTGAACCTCATACTGATTATTCCAGCTCTGTTCCAATACTGGCCAGCATCTTCACCCTATCAAAGATGTACTTCTGTATGAAAAATTTTACCTCAATTTTTTTAAATTCAACAATATCAAGGGAATATAACCTGAAATTGCAGCAATTAAGTAAATATTAATATATTGGATCATTGATGTAATTTTTCTGGGTATTTTCATGGTATTTTCTTTTAATTTAATTTTTCATTAGTGATATCTCAGAGAAAGAACTGAATTTCTCCTGAATGCTGAAAGATGAAATGGCTGCAAGAATGTGAATGCTGCAAAAAGAGATAACAACAGGAGGAGAGGCTCTCACTCCATCCTCTGCTGGTGAGCCATCAACAAGTGTCCCTCCATGAGCATTGTCTGGCATACTGACTAGAAAAAATGAACACCAAAGGTGGTAGCTTATAGCATGAGGATGAACTGTAAGACTGGTTTTAGCAAGTGGCACTTTACAGCACTCTGCATTAGCCAGTTACTAGAATTAGTGCATAATCTCTACCTCAAGGTGTGAAGGAAAGGATCCAGCTGTATTTCCCACATCATAGTGCTTGGGTGCTTGCTGCTCATTCCTCTGGTTATCCAGCTCCCTGTCAACAGAAGAGGAGGATTGGGCAGTGTTCTTTGCTGGAACAATTCCCTTCTGCTTCTGCCTCATCCTGCTGCCAGATGCGAGCACACGCATACCTCTGTGGCTGGTGTGCTGCAGAGAGGCACCTAGAACAGCTTCCCAGGGCTGAACACCTGAGCTCACTCGCCTGCAGAGGTGCACATTTCTATACAGACAAGAGAAAAAGTGGGTATTGGAGATGCAAGGGCCTGGCCATCACCTTCTGTCCTGGGTTAAAAAAGAAAATAAAACAAAAAAAACAAGACCAATGACAATGGTTTAAGAAAGTACAGCTGTTAAAATTGCTCACAAACACTGCAGAATGGGGCTAGAAAATATCCTGGAGAGGAAAAGAAAAGGTTCTGAAATCTTATTTAAAGTAATTCCGACGAGATCTGCTCTTACCAGTGTGAAAAATATGTCTTTTCAACAACACTTTTCAATAAAATTGAGAGATACCTAAATAGCATGGGGCCACAGTGGGGACTGCCAGATTATTAAAGTTTGAAAATACAAATGCCATTCACAGCGGTATCCTATTGTAAAGTCCACTCTACTCAGAGTGCCTTTCCCTTATCTATTTGGACACAGGAGCAAATTTTCAAAGACAAAGGGTCCTAAACACCCTCCAGAAATAAATGGCAGAGACTATTCCCTGTAGCTTTAGGCTCAGTTGCTGTTTTGCACCAGAAAGCCAAGTGGCCTCACACATATCCCACCCTGAAATCGGTGGACATCTCCTTCCTGGGTGGGGCAGCTGCAGGAAGCCTGACGGGCAGCTTGGTGCCTTTTCCCACCCTCAGCCATCTCCAAGGCTTCCCCACTGCCACCAAGGGGTTTTCTGCCTTGTGGTCTCCTCAAGCTCTGGGGAATAAAACGCATTTCCTACAGTTCTTTGCCACTTACAAACATTCAGTAAACACCGCTAGCTTTCATTCACTTTTGCTTTAAAAGGCACCTTATACAGTGCCAAATCAAACATGGTATTTTAGGAAAAAGCCCAAAAGACACTGCACAGGGCAGCAAATCTACAAAGGAATTTTTAAACATCAAGAACTGTAGCAACTAAAAAAAAAACTTCTAAACCCCTGTTGTCTTATAGCTGAGCCTTTTCTTTCATACATTTTTCTTTCAAACACTCCCTCATTCCCCGAAGAGAATATTTTTCATTACCTGTACTTACTGTGACAGCTAATAGCCTTATGGATTAGTTCCTTAAGGAAGCTTATTCAGCTAAGAAGAAAGAGGACATGAATTGTTCCCAAACACCATTTAACATTTATATTTAAGAGGTGCACATTGCAATAATCATTTTGTTAACAAGTCAGGAGATGGGCTGAGGTAAGCGGTAGCCGTATATCAATTTTAGCTGAAAAGATGCAGCTGCCATTGGAAACTAAACGAGTTTCCATGCCAGCTCAAGATGAGGTAACTCAGAAAAAGGAGTCATCTTTTTTTCTTTCTACAGGAAATGTTTAGAGGCTGATAAAAGAGATTTTATACATTTGTCTTCTGGAGGTAGCTAGAAACCACAAAGAAAGAAATGTGGTTTCTTTAGAGACTGTTAGAAGGAAGCCTTGTAAAAGAAAAAAACAAGAAAAAAACCCAAGAATTTTTCTGTGTCCTTAGTGTTCTCTGAATTAATAAATTTCCTCATTGGTGAATCAAGAGCGATAAGCAGCTAGTAATTGCATTACTTATGGGAGGCTTCAAGTTTCCAGAGCAACAGCACGACTGTAATGCAGGGCCTGTCTTTGTTGCATTGTTGGCCCGAGGAAGTGCTCACATTTTCTGTCTCAGCCAGCTTGCACACAAGCTCTGAAGCTTCCTGCATGATGCCAGCAGCCCAGACCTTGCTAGGTCCCCAGGGGATGCAGGCTGAGAAGCCATGGCTGCCGTAAGCCAGGGTGGGAAAACCAGTTGGGACAAGGCCACCCAGTGCCATTGGGCAGCATAGATGCTCCCTGGAGCCAGCACATCCCCACAGGTCAGCCTAGTTGTGGGTGCAGGCTCACAGTCATGGCACTGAACAGCAGGTAAAACCTTCCCTTGCACCAGCCCCTGCAAGCCATTCAGATGGGACTTGGGCAGCTAATCTGCTCCAGGTCCACGTGGGTCTCTGCTCCTATGTAAAAAGATGACTCACACGGGGTGGAAAGAGTAGCCCCTAATGTATTGTTACTGTTTTCATATTTGACAAGTACAGTACTATAATAAATAATGTAAAACAATAAATAAATAATGTCAGTGAGAAGATAGGATTAACTTAAAACTGAGTACCTCTAGTGTGTAGGATGCCAGAGGTCAGACACCAGAAGCTGCAGAGTTGTGTTGATGTGATGCTCTGCTCAGACTTTCTAGATGGATGGATGGAGCACTGTGACCACCCTCTGTCTCACTGAGCAGGGGTGGTGGGACAGCCTCTGAAGGCACACCAATGCCTGCAAAACTCTCACTCTCCCTGTTTTGAAATTAAATGTTGTTAGGACTGCTCTCTGGGACTGACCTCCCACCAGAGAGGGGAGGGTCATGACTACAGCACTCCTCCCTTTCTCCCCAGGACTGCCTCTGGTCAGTCACAGCATCCACCCACCTCGGGAGCCATTTGAGATGGCACTGCCTGCCCCAGGCTGAAATAATGCTCAAGACCACTGTGTTCAACCACAAGGACAATCCTGTCCCAGGACCCAGCAACATAAGTGGTCACTGCTTAATGTATGGGAACAGATGTAGTGTGAGTTGCTGTGATGAAGGCTGGATGCTTCCATAGCATCCTTCATGGCAGCCTCGGAAAGGGCACTGCTCTCCAAGCATCTGCATTTTGTGCTGATGTGAATTAAAAACACTATTCATTTCAAAATGTTACCTGAGGTTTGGGGCAGTTATTTGCAAACTGCTGAGCAGAGCTCCCAGTAGAAATACAGCATTTGGCCTGGGAAGGAAACATTTCTAAGCTAACTTCTGGCTTAGAGTAATTCTATTCTCTTACGACGTCTTTATTTCACTTGGCTTTGAAGAGATAGAGGAGTCAGATAATTAATTATAAAAGACAGTTAAAAAAAAAAAAAAATAACCAGTCATTCCAGAGTCTTCCAGCCCCAAGACAAAACTGATACACCAGTGACAGCATATGGGCCCTTGTTAGTGTGGAACCAAATGCCTGCATCTGATCTCCATTAGAGAAGCCTCTGTTCACTTCCCTCACCCAAAATGATAGAGAAATCCACTTAATCTTCTTCAAACCATGCAACAACACTTGGCGAGTTTTGTTTCTTCCCATTTAAAATAAAATAAATCAGCAAAATATGATAACAGTCCATCAAGTAATGTTCCAGTTTCATTTATGTGCTGAACAGTTTGTGGCAAGAAAAGGAACGGGTATTCGAATGAGGTATTATGGTCAGCAGCCTGCAGGAAGATATATTTAGTTTAAATACTAATAATAGCCTGATAGCCTCAAAGCAAGATAATGGAATGTGACAGATGTTGGATGTTCTCTATTTGCAGTGTGCCAGATGTATATTTTAAATTACTGTTCGCATGACAAAAGGGCCAAGAGGCCTTGCTTTTGGATTCAGGGCCCTCTGAGGCTGGGCTCTGCAGACAAGAATGCAATCCCTTTCTCATGGTTTAACCCCAGCCAGCCACTCACTCAGTCTGCCCAGGTAGGATGGGGAAGAGAATCAGGAGGGTAAAAGTGAGAAAACTTGTGGGTTGAGATGAACACTATTTAACAAGCAAAGAAAAACAAGAAAATAATCAGCTATTTCTTATTTTCAAACGAGTGTTTGGCCATCTCCAGAAAAGCAGGGCTTCATCATGGGTAACAGTTACTAGGGAAGAAAAATTTCTTAACTCCAAATATTCCCCCCTTCCTCCTCCTTCCCTGGGCTTTTATATGCTGAGCACAATGCCATATGATCCAGGACATCCCTTCGGTCAGCTGGGGTCAGTTGTCCCAGCTGTGTCCCTCCACAACTTCTTGTGCACCCCCAGCCTACTTCTTGGCAGGGTGGGGTTGAGAAGCAGAAGTCCCTGTACAAGCACAGCTCCGCAATAATGAAAACATTTCGATATTACTGACACCGTTTCCCATACATACTCAAAACATAATTCCATGCTAATTACTGTGAAAAAAAAAAATGCATCACATAAAAAAACAGCACACTCTCCCTAAAAATAGAAATGACAATTTATTTTTTATCATGTATATCAATATTTCTGCATAGCCTAGAACATCCTTAAAGGTGGCATTGTCAAAATATTCACGTGAAACCCATTTATTTCCCTGTGCAGGCCATCCAACAGTGAGCCTGGCTGTGCAGAGCAGTGCTTGGCAAGGTACTGACTCCAGGCTGGCTGCCTGGACTAAGATCCAGAGCTCCTGGGGGATCACTTCATTTGGGCAGTCAGACAGTGCCACCAGCAATTGGAGGAACCCTTTCCAAGAACAAATGCATTCATATACTACAGACATTTTCTTGGAATTACGTTGCTGTCAGGAATGCTCTGCACAATTGAGCACTATCATTAGGAAGCTTTTTTAGTATTTGCCCTTCAGTTTTACATTTGAAGAGTCAAAAAGTTATGTATAATGTCAATTGCAGATTCATGTTATAGAAATAACACTGAAAAGGAATGTTGACCTCTGTGTTTTCCTCCCACCAGTGATATTTGATACTCATTTCCACATAATTTGTCTGTCATATGAACTAGGACTGGGTTTCTAGACTCATACAAAGCCCTTTATAGACTTTCATATATATTTATCATGGGTCCATATTATGCCCCAAAATACATTTTTTGACGCCATCAACAAAATTTTACACAAGCTGTAAATTAGTAAAATATGGGATCAGTGCTATAGACTAGGAGATTCCAGCTCACATCCTCTCCAGCTTGTTGGCTCTGTGAAAATGTCAGAAGCAAAATACAGAGACCTGCTCTAAGTCTCTATAATCTATGCAGTAAGTCTTGCCTTTCCATAAAAACTCTCCAGATTGGAGCTGTATTAGAATTACATGCTGAGACGAGATGATGTTGTTGGCAATTACTCCAAAGGGTCAATATGGTCTTCCATGCAACTACTCTGTGATTTGCTAAATGACTGTGCTCTTTGCTCTGACACCAAAGTTCTCAGGAGCTGCAAACAGTAAGCACACAGCTTCTCCTCTGTCCAACATAATATCATTTGGGACTGAATCACTCTCACACCAGAGGATTACCCCTTAGCCTTCAACTGCAACCATCTAAGCTCCTACTGTCGTCAGAGCACTTAGATGTCCCAGCACTTAATTGAAGTCATTCTTACAAGCCTCTGCAGGAAAAAAAAAGAGATCTCTTTTCACCCAGAGAACTAAAGAACAAGGAGAATGGAACAGCCATTCTATGGTTAGATGGGAAACTGAGAGCTGAATCCTCTTTTTCTGGTTCGCAAATGGTTCCCCAAACATTAGCCTCTTTTTCCTCCAATAACAGATTCAAGATGTTACAGGATTCTGACATATGGATTTCCTCCTGCAGCCCAAGGTTTGTGAGCATTTGGGGTTTGATCAGCCACTGTCACCACCATGTTTCTTCAAAGAGATGTCCTGAAACATTTTAACGAGCAGCTGCAACCCAAAACGGGGAGAAAGAGAGAAATGCTTCACAGATCCTCAGAGCTACTACGCGGATATGTGGTTGGGATCAAAGGGGACTGCAGATGACGACAGCAGTGCTTAAAAGTGATCTTGAGAGTTGCGTTTTCTTGCACAAAGTTTTATATAACCACATCACTTTGTTCTCAAATATTTCAGCAGGTTAGTGACAATGAATAAACTGTAATCATTATAACATGACAACACATTGAAGCCAGTGTGGTGAAAGTGCTTTGTATTCCCAGGCACTCTACAGTCATCATCATCTTCAATATCTGACCATAACTCAGATCCAAGAAAGTATTAGAACAAACTAGACTGCCAACAATTGAATAATTAAGTACCTCCTTGATCAACTACTTCCTTTACACAGAGGCCCGTATTACACTGTCATCATTAAAATCTTTGGCTGTTTAAGGCAGAGCGTACAACCCTCTGTGCTGTGAAGCACAGTTATAGCAAGCCATCTTCAGAAAATGTGGATTTTTTTGTTCAAACCCTATGAGAATTTAAGAAAATTCAGCTAAGATACACTAAGCAAACAATAACAACAATAATAACAACTAATGAAAACTTCCCCACCCACAAAAAGACTTCCCAAATGTCAAGGGAGCAATTTCCATAAGAGGCAGACTACAGTTCTCCCCTTCTTGCTCTCAGGCAATTTTTTTTTTTTTTTTAACTTTTCTTAAGGCATATCAACATGGTGTACACTCTACAAAATTTTCTGGTAAACGATCATTGAGGTACAAATAAATACAGGTTTGGTGAAAAGCTTGGAACTCCTTTGACAATTAGTAGCTAGTGCTGTCTATTTGCTGGTTCCATGGGAGACAGTGTGAGCTGCGGATGTGCGACCCAGTGGGAAACACAAGGATATACAATGAGCCATGAAAATACCATTCTCCAAAGAAGAGAGCCAGAAAATTAAGAGACAGAGATCCATCAATTCCCAGATCCCAAATAATTTCCAGCAATTGTTGTACAGTTAATTATTTCTCATCCCATATTCCTTCCAAAAATGACATGGGCTTTTACTGCTCAAAATAACCGAACTGAGTACTGCTGCACAAGTCTGCAAGACTAAGACTTTCTACTCCCTCCCTGAGCCCTGCCTCTTCCCAGCACCCTGTTCCTCAAACTTGCCTTTTCTTCTGTAACTCCTGCCTGACACTCCGTAATCTTAAAACTCCAACCCCTCCATGCCAAATTTCCTACAAAGACAATGAAAGAAAATACATCAATAATATGCATTCATGCACTCTGCTTCCACAGGATTTCCCACATATTTCTGTCCTTCAAGGATGTTGTAAGGGAAACACTGGGACCAGGGGTTTGCTTTGCTGGATTATTAAAATGGCAAATGACCTTTAATTTCAGTTGTGAATAAGCGATCATAATCCTTTGTGCCTTACCTTTAATTAAACACATAAAAAAATTTTCATTTCTATTTTCATTGTCTGTGCCCAACTGAAAAAAAATTCTTGACAGAATTTTAGGTGCAGGACATTTGATAGTTGTGGCTACAATTGCTAGGCATACCTTTAGAGGAATTTGAATTAACACTTGATCAATTTAAATTGATAAATAGTAACTACATCAATGAAACATCCCAAGTAATGGTAACACTGAAAGTGAAGTATATACTTTTGAATCTTTTCCAGGGTAGAGAAAATGGGAAGAATTGCAGAAGAATAATGAGATATAAGGAGTACAAGAACTGGAGGGACTGGATCAGAAGAGAAAATTGAGTGTGGTATCACCAGAGATGCACTGGAATTCAACAAAAAAAAATTAGAGTTCAGCAAAACAATCTACTGAAATCACTTCTTAACTCAAAATTGATGTGTTCAAACTACAAACTTAAAAGATACGTTCAGCATTATATTCAAAGTAATCGAGTAATTAGAGTACTTAATAACAAATTTTAATTTATGTCACTTTTAGTGTATTTGTCCTTTTCAGCAGCATCTCAGTCAGTGTAAGGTAGACTTAATGACAGACCCTTCTCACATCCCTGCCCAAACTCAGCATAACAGCATTTGAAAATTATTTCTTTCTTTCCCTATTGATGGTTCTGACTGATTAGAACTTAGTTGTTTTGGATAACTATATATTAACAAAATCCCTTGCTAACATTGCCAGCACATGTTCAACGCACACTCAGATTCAGCTTCTTTGCACTTTTCACTCTACTAACAGAAGTCATTGTAAGGTTTCTTAATTTTCAAGCCTACTTTAAGAAAATGACAATATAAAAAGCTGACCAAAAAAAAAAAAAAAAAAAAAAAAAAAAAAAAAAAAAAAAAAAAAAAAAAAAAAAAAGTAAAAGTGGCAAATAATGAGGGTTTTGCAAACCTAGATTACATCCAAACCAGACACTGTTAAGTTTAAGAATGGGATTTACAGCAAGATAGAGGTTTTGCCTACATAAAACCTATGTATGTACATTTGTACATAGAAGTGACTGCTAACCTAAGAGCGTATTCAGATACTCAGCATGTGCCTTTTTGTAGAAACTTTCTCAAAAGTGCACTGAGATGACACAGAGGACTCCAAAAGGTGCTTTTCTACAAAATGTATCAGTCACCAAGAAGAGATACTTCCAGTCCACCAGCACTTGCCTCTTTCAACAGCTCCATGTTTGGAAACTCTTCATGAGGAAGAATGCCATTGAAATGTTCTAAACTCCTATACATATATATACACCTATAGGTATATATAGATTTATATAGTATTTTGGTATAGTGCATAAGAAGAATCTAATTTTACAGAAACACACTTCAGTGGATAAATAGAACGGAGGATACAAATTCTTCATCTAAGACCTCAGACCTGCGCCTGACCTGGAGGAGTGATGCAGGAACCACCACAGAGAGATGCAACAGAGATGACAGAGCCAGAGTGAGAGGAGAAAAAGAGAAGTTTACTTTTTTGATTTCACCTTATATATATCTCACAGAAATGGACCACATTGGAAGATAGAGGTTCAACCTCTTCAATTCCACTGGTCTGAAAAGGTGTCTATCAATTGTCCCTCCTAACTGGAGGAATGTAAACAATAGTATTGTTTGTATAAAATGTGTGAGAAACTGACTCCTAAATATGTAAACAATCAGAAGGCTAAAAGAACAGAAAAGAACAGGGTGACAGAGGAGTACTTGCAAACCTGTCCTTTGCAGTAATTCTCTTTGCAACTAATATTCATGCTGATACAGGGTTTGGTTTGACCAGTTTATATTTTTATTAGTACAGTTTGCTTAGCTTATTGGAGACTGTTGCACTGTGACACATCCCAAACACCTACCAGGGCAAAAAAACCCTCAGTAACAGGTATTCCCATTTAATCAGACCAGTATGGGAGAAAAGGTAACTGAATGGGACGATAGGGACTGTTACTGGTTGTCATGTAGATAACAGAAAGAATCCTCTTTGACTGTTCCCAGCCCAGTTTAAGGCATAATGAACTAGCAGTTAGAAAAAAAAAATTCTACTTGTAAACTGAGCAAGAAAGTCCATGAACATGAAGATTTTCCTGCTGCCTTTTCTATTGATTCACTCTTCAGAACTAAACTGAGCTTTGCATTAATGCACAAATCTGACAAAGGACAAAACAACATTTAAATTACCATTGATAAATACCCAGCCAAAAGTAATTACTTCTTCTACTGTGGCTCATTAAGAAACTGTTCCATTAAAGTAGAGTTAAATAATGAAGGAGATGAGAGAGTTAAGGTTCAGGGAGCTACTGCGCAAATGTGAAAATGCTTTTAAAATCCTCAGATTGTACTTTAAAAAGGCAGGATTTTTCTCCCTGTTTCCAATCCACCCTAGTTCTCCCTAATATCTCCTCATTGATGAAATGAATCTTGCCATTTTTTTCTGTCTGGAGCTGGAAGGAAGCAGGCAGGCTACAAGGGGTTGCAGGGAGATGGTAAGGGGAGAGGGAGCAACAGATTTCAGAGGACTTAAGCTGAGAACAACCATGGCTAGTCCAGCAGAGCTCAGAGTTCAAGAATATGTGGAAACAATGGGCTTGAGATTGGGGTGTCAGAGGGGGTGGATATTGAGCTGCAGAAGGAGCTCAATGCCATTATATTAAATAGGAAGGCTAGAATAGGGTGACATTTAAAAACTGCTGGGTGGGACAGATTGTATCAGGTGTTATTCTGCGTTACAGCTAAATATCTGGTTTTGGCTAAATATCCCAGTGCTATAACCCTGTTGCTACCATAACAAAAGACAAAAATAACTGATAGAAGTCAGCTGGCTTAACAGTTTGGCTTGATTTCTCCTGTCATGCCCCAACTTCACATTGCAACATCTCTGCAGTAATTAGGCATAAATGGACAACACAGAGTACCAAGAATCATTGATCACTTAATAGAGAAATAACCCATATGATCATGTCCCATGGCAGCCCACCAAGTTTTACACTTCTGCCATCCTCATTTCAAACAGCCTGTTCATTAATATAGCTAAATACTTGAGAAATTAATCATTATAATTTTTTAAGGGGGAAGAAACAGAAGTGTGACACTGTTTGCAATGATCCATGCACACCTTGAAACAGCCCAGGTATTTTGCTCAGTGGAAGTATGTTGAGGCTAGGACTCTTAGGATAACATGAATAAAGCATCTGGAAAACTACCTTTGAGGAAGCAAACCCTCTGTATTAGTTACATAGCTTTGTCTGTCAAAAACCAAGGGTGATCTCCAAATGAGAGGAGCTGCTACAAATTTCAGATGATACAACTGCCCTGTTTCCATTTCAACTGGAAAAGCCTACTGACCTGGCTGGCTCTAACATTACCTGAGGTGAGACCAGAAGGGATATAGTGTTGGGTCAATAGATACTGATACCTGTGAATCCAATACTGATACCTGTGTATCTAATTCAAGAGTTTGCTTTCTGAAACTGTATCTACCTGCATTGCTTTTTCTTAACAGACCATTATGAATGTGCCTTTGGCAAATTCACAGCTGATGGAAATGCAGGCATGTGCCTTGATACTGTCTAAAATGATTTATAAAGAAGGGATAATGGGACATGTGCCAGTAAAGAGGTCAGAAGCAGTGTAAAAAGTCACTTGCCTAACATTCCCTGTCAGTAACAGGCTGGTTTGTCCCAAACCTCTTTGGTAAAACAGGAGTCTTTTCAATAACAGCTCTGAAAGCACAGGCCACTGTTTTTAGAAGCATTTGGCTCTTCAATCAGCCTTTATTCCACTGTGAGGAGGTACAGACTGCTCTCCTGACATCTTTGCAGGAGACACAGTGGAAGGCATTCCACCCATAAGAGCAGAAGAGTGAATTATGTCTTTTCACACACCAGACAAACCCTGCACCCTTGCTTGCCACCAACACTGCAAAAAACTCCAAAAATATCATCTGAATAGCTGGCTCAGGAGCTCTTGCTGTATGCTTTGTTTTCCTTGTCCATGATGAGATGAATGGCAAACAGTTTTCTGGCCTTCACACTAACTCTTAGTCTCAGGAAGACAGGACATATATATCCTTAAAATCTTTAGGTGACACTGCACATAGATAATGATAATTACTTCACATCTGCAGTGGAAAAGCTAATCTAAGTGGGAAGTTTTGTGCAGAGGAAGCCTTCTTAGAGCTGAAATAAGACACAGACTACCCAAAACCTGTAAATCTTTTGGAAAAACTAATGAAATTGGAGAGGGGAGGGTAGACAGAGACATGACACAAAACATGACACAGATGGCATGACATGGATTGGGAACAAAACTACAGATTAGGAACAACACTTTTTGTCTACAAGGCAATAGTCATGGTATTCCTACTTTATAAGCGTCATATTTGGACTGCCCAGAGCTAGTAAGCTAGGGAACTCTATCAATTTTGTCTAAGTTTCCTCAGAGAATTTGCAAGAAGACATAAGTCAGTAGAAAGTAAAGTCCAAGGATGTAAAGAAAAAGAGTAAAAATGTAACTGAATGCCCTATGGTGAAATTAATTTTGATAAACTCTCTGCTTAAAAAGATAGAAGGACACCCAGTCAGAAATATGTTTTTCTGCTGACATACAGAAACACGATTTTATGACAGAGAAAAAACCCAAGTGTTTCAGAAGACAATTTATTTACAGCTTAATGACAATTAAACCAACTATTATTAAGTTAGCTGAAATGAAAAAGAAATCACTGGCAAATTGGAAAAGAACAACCCTTAGGTCAATATGACAAATTTGTTATCCTGCGTGTGGGAAAACATCCCTTACAAAATTTGAACTTCACAGCTGGATGAGAACATATAAGCAAACTTAATGCAGAGCATGAACTGTCGGTTGTCACCATCCACAAGAGTGTACAATCAGAGCACCCCACACAAATGAGAGAAAACTCTCCCCTCTCTATTTAAAGCTGCATAGAAATCTGGATTTACCAGAAAAACTAGGATGTCTCCTTATAATGCCAGTCCAAAACTCACTTGCAGACCTACTCAAAGCCACTGAATATTTGAAAAGGGTTAAATGGCAGATCCGAGAATCCCCTCAATCTCTCCACAGCCTCTGCCTAGCAGCATTGCATTTCCATTTGAACTACAAATGACCCTGTACACACAATCATGTAATTCATATTTGTATAAACAGAGGGTACAGTATGTATAATTTGAAAGATTTCTGGGAGGGGACGCATCATAACTAAACTCCTACTTTTCCCTTGAGGAAACAATCCCATTTGGTTTTAGTTAACTTCAAAGGACAAAAGTATTTTTCCTTCTGTGTCAATAATTTAACAGAAATTTGTCATTTCTGTCCACAAATCCAGCTTTCAGAGTTGCTTTATCTAAGTGACACACACACCCACAAGCAAGCCTGCAACCTCCCCCCACAAACATACAGAGCACAGCAACTGCAGCACAATGAAATGCTCCTGCAGCAATTTCTAGCCATGGAAATTGAGTTTAGTTTCACTGACTTGCCAGAAACCTCTCTGCACTGGGGAGTTGTATTTCCAAGCACATACCATGGGACCAGGACCTTTGGTGACATGTTGTTCCAATTTGATTGAGGTTGGGTTGCAGGCCAGGCCTTTCAAATCATAACCAGCACAGAAATTACCTCCTAGAAAACACTGCAGAAAAGTGAGACTGCAGCAGTAATCTGGGAAAACTTCATTTTGGGGTCAATGCAGCTTTAAGCATTGATAACATTTTTCCCCTCAGAGTTTGTCCAAGAACTGTTTTGGAGGAGGCTGAAAGGACGCTGCTCGCTTTGATTTGGAAATTTATGTGCCCTGATTGCCTAATTCAGAATTTGGGGGAAGAAAAAATAAAGTATGAACATTTAAAGGAACAGATTTGGATTAGAAAACATTGCATATAAATCTTAGACAATCATCACTTTTTTCCAACCCATTCACTGTCTTCAGCACAGAGCTGAAGGAGGCATTCTTTTCAAAACAAATTAATAAAAAAGTGCAGTGATGTCTATTGTCTATAATAAAGCCTACAGTTTAATTCATAGCAAGTCAAACTGTCCCACTCTTAAACATCTGCAAATACATTACCCAGAGATGTAGCTGTGCTTTAACAGGACCAGCCTTAGCTCTGGGTGATGCCAGAGCTCCCATGGTTTCAGATCCATGGCAGTCAAAGCCTCAGCATGGTCACTGTCCATCTTCTCCAGCTGAGCCCTGCTCAGGCTCCAGGGCTAATTCTCCAAGTGTTTGCTTCTTTGCAGAAGCAGCTTCCTCACTTGTGAAACTGATTTTAGGTCAGACTACAACATTTCATAATGAATTATAATGTTTGATAGAGCTGTTAAAACATAGTAGGAAACGTTAACAGCTAGAAACGTGTTCTTAAGTGTATCCTAATCATGTATCTTGCTTTCAAGTGCTCTGGTTTTTAGTTTAGAAATTATTTGAATTATAAAATTCCATGGGGCTTTGGGCCATATAAATAAGTTTTATTTAGAGATACAGGGCCAGTAGATTTGAGTAGTTTCTTTTACATATCATTGAGATTACACAAATTCAAACTCTCTGGAACTCTGACTCATGAAGTAGAGATATTAAATGGGAAGTAACACTTATAATATGGCTCACTCTCAGCTGTATAAAGTGTAAGCAGGAAAAGTACTCCATTCTTATTTACACTAAGAAGTATTTACACCACCATTGAAACACAAAGGTCCTTATAAAGGTATGTTATATCTCAAGACTGCAGGGAAAAGTCATAGAATATTTTGAGCAGCTTGCTGGACTACTCCATTTCTCACTAACAGGATGACATGCTCAATAACACCTATTTCCTTAAGACTGCAATATATTAAATATTTCTGTTAGGTTTGGGGGTTTTTTTCACATCTATTAAATAGCTAGTTGGACAACTAGTGAGAGGTAATGAAGCAAGCTCTAAGCACTAATGGATATCCAAGATGGCAGAGGAGAAAGCTGCAGAAGCAGCCTTATTTCCTCACTCATAACCTAATAATTTCTCTTTCCAGTCTTCATTTCAGTGCTTTCTAACCCAAGGCAGCAATGAGGAAGACAAGCCTCTTCCCTAATGTGGGATTGTCAGATGTTCTCCACCACCTGAGGGCCTTTTTGGTTGGACAAGCATATGCCTCAGCATTTGTTACGGGAGTCATGAGTCATCACTCCTAAACTTTTAAATTAACAGCTCTGCCTTCACCCCAAGCCAACAGTTCTGTCCATGGAGTTAAAAAAAGTTTTGTACAAGGCTCTGCCCCAGCAGTAGCCAGAATGTCCCCTCTACAGGGATGGGAAGGCATACCAGGACAAAATCTGACCCATTGCTTTGCAAGCAGACAAGTCAGAATCCATGATCTCAACAACACAGGATGGATGATGGATGGGAAAAAACACATCTCTCCAGAGAATGATAAACCCATCCAAACTTCATTCACAGATAAATGACGTTCTTCCTCTTCACTGGGATCCCTATCTCTTAGCTACTGCTCCTGTGGAATAATAGTGCAAGAAGAGAGTGAGAACTTCATCTTCCCCCAGGGAAGAAAGAACCCTTTCCAGATATGAATGCATAAAGGAAAAATAAAAGGGAGAAGCCGACATGGGCTACTATCTTACAGGCCATCTAAAGCCAGGTTACAAACGTAGATTGAAACAACTGATTCAGTCTCTTAAAGTAATTTTTAAGTGTATATTGAGCTGAAGCATTGTCATTCTAGGTATAACATCAAGAAGAGAAGATGAAAGAGATTTTGTTTTCCTGCACTGTGACCAATGCAAAGCCATGCTACTCCTTAATGAACAGTGAGATGTTCTGCTCCAGGACAGGAATTCCCCTGGAAACAGTCTGTGGACTGTGAGTGAACTGGTTTTCCTGCCAATAGGTTAAGAATAAATTCACACCTTTGTGCTCTCTTTTGAACTATTCTTGGGCATGTTGTGAAAGACTAGGATGTATTCCCCTGAGCATAGGAAAAGTCCCTTACAGTGAAAGTGGAAAACCACATATAAACAAGTTGTGCTGATTCTTTATCCTTGAGATGATCAGAACAGAGTTCAAAAACATCCTCAAGAGAAGAGAAAAATATCTTAGCATATGAGTTCTTTCCAGTGCTGTGTCAGATTAATAAATGCATATGCAAATCTCTCATGGAGCTTTGGAATATATTAAAAAGAAGCACTTCATTAACATGATCCTGAGAGTCAGCAACAGCTGTAAAAACCTAAACATCTACTTGCATTCCAAATTTAGAACAGATTAAAATATAACCAAGATTTTTTCACCCCTGAATGTCAAAGAGATGCTGATATAAAATTAGCTTTTTATTCACATTTACAGCAGGAATGAGGTAAAGAACAAAAGGGGTGTAGGAAAAACTGAAGAAAAGAGGAAAAAAGAAGAAATAGTGCATATTCTGACTGAGTCTCAAAGAGTTACTGCTTAAGAGTATCAAATCTGTTACTGTGAAAATCTGTTACTGCCACAACAGTGTTCAAATAAAAACCTGGAAAGCAGGTTTTTTAAATGTCTGTGTCTGAAAGAGGGTCTTGGGTTATAAAACCACTCACTATGGATAAGATCTAGTAATGTTCAAGTGTATGTCCTAGCCAGGGCCTTTAAACTTAGAAGATTCCTAGGGACATACAGAATCAGGTCAAACAGACAGTTTTAGATACACACACATATATATTCTATCCATGTAAAAAAATACAGTACATGGTAACACAAAGGAAGGGAATGATTCACTTTCCAGCACTGTGTTAAATGAACCATGGAATATAACATTTTTTATTTCTTGGTAGTAACTGTCAAAATGTATTTACTTTGGGGAGATGAAGAAGGAACACACAAAGAAGTGTAGAATAATTATGTGTTGAAAATTGAACCCAGTTGTCTGAACTGGGAAGAACAATATAATGTACCAAAGGAGGTCTAAAGTGTTTTGGCCAACAAACTTAGAGGTCATCCAAGACAACATACTTTGTAAATGAAAGGCAAAAGCAGTTCTCTGTAGTGTACTCCTTACTTCTGTATTTGAGCATTTAGGTCTACATTTAACACTAAAGAATTCATAGTTTAGTTTATTCATATTATAGGACTGTTTCTCTTACACTTATCCAAAGAACTAAGGACGCAAAGTCAGTCCCACGTTCTTTGTTCACGGATGTTTGTATGTGCAGGACTCCAGAAAGAGATTTTAAAGAACAAGTTCCCATTCAAGAATGGCATGAAAAAAGAGACATTTTCTCTCTGCTTCAGACCAACAGCAGTGACAGGACTAGAAGAATTATGAAAATCTGTCTTTCCAGGATGCAACCAGAGGTGTACTGGCCAAACTTTTAACTCCCACTTTGAGTCCTGAACAAACACACAGGACAGGCTCTCTAAGACCTAAAGGGTCTGTGTCCACCATATTGAACAACTGAATTACAGTCTACTCTTCCAGAAATTCCTGCTAAGAAAGCAGTGGGAAGATATGATTGTCACTATGGAGTATCCATGCAAAGACCTCAGCTCCCAGAAAGGTCCAGAAGTTGCCAAAAAAAAAAAAAAAAACTCAGTGCTTCAATGACCAGAGCTGTGACAAGACTAGAGAGGTATAACATGCACTCATTGTGATTAAGACATTGCTTCCCAAAAAGCAAATACAGCAATTAAATGAAATAAGTTGCTTTCTCTGCTGATGGTGGAGATTCTTGCCTATCAGCAAGTTATCAGCATTGCAGTGATTTTTCCGTTAATCTGTCCCATGTTCTTTCCTTGCACCCTGACTGATTATGCCCCGAAGAGATACTACATTCCACAAAGATGTTGAAAAGAGAGCAAGCAGGGGGCCAAAGCAAGCCTTGCAATGACTCATGCCAAGATAAAGGGGCACCCAAAGGGAGGTGAGGCAAATGGTGTAATCTGAGAGTCCTGGACCACAAGGGAGGATGGTGTGCACTTCTCAAGGCTGTCCACATACCACAAAATATAAAAGGGAGACTGCAGGCAGGGAACAGCCGTGTTCCGTGCATTTTAAGGATGGATACACAGAATGAAAGCTGAATATATTTCCAAAGACTTTTGACAGGGTAAAGCAGAATTCTATCCACATATCTCCTAATCCAGAATTCTAAAGCCGAATTCCATCCACATATCTCCTAACACAGCCATACTTCCTCATCACTGGGGATTTATCCCCTCTGTCTATGCAACCAGGCCAGACAGAAGACTAAATTCATTTTCGGGTGACTAAGGTATCATTATTTTTAGGTTCTGCAAGAAAATTCAGCTGCTGATTAAACCACAGTGATGGAAATCAGAACACACAATGTGCTTTAGTATCACATTGTATGACAACACAAATTCTCCAAAACATACAAGGAAAGCAGAAATTTACTTGCCCAGTTTAAAAGATGGAATCATTGTAAATGGTTGCAAAATTCAATGTTACAATTTTCTCATTTAAACAATTTCTGTGCTATATATAATTAATACATATGCCACAAGAAAATAAAGCTGAAAATCACACACAAGTTCCTCTTTTTTTCACCTGATTTTTAAAAGTTTGTTGCTCTAAATTACATTAATTTTTAGGTCTTGCCATACCAGTGCTTTCCAATTCCTTTATTTTATCTCTTTTCCTTCTGGATAAGAAGTTACATGGTTTTTGAATAGGCACTGACATGTTAGTATTGTGATCGTGTCATAATTACAAGGCAGAATTTACATATTACAAGATAGAGTAAGATAGAATAAGCAACAGCCTGGAAACTGAGGGAAAAAAAAGTGAATAGTTAAGCTCAAGAGGAAGTTTTCGAAAACTACTTGACATTCCCAGTGTTTTTTGTTTCAGAATGCTGAAGTTGAGACATGTTAGAAAAGTTTCTGCTTTTATCTGGTTAGGTGGTCAATACTCCTTTGCATTACACGTGTATCTGCAAGGTATCTCAGACCATGCTCATCCAGACACTGCAAAGAGTTAAAGGCTTTCTCTACCTGCTCCAAGGATGACAGCAGCTGTCCCAAAGGCATGCAGACAGAAGCTCTGCCTGAGCCAAAAGGTCACAACAATAGACTAGTTGAAAGCAGAAGCAGAGCAATTTTACATTTGTTGACATCAGACTGTTCTAGGGTGCCATCAGCATCCAAAACCTAAGGAAAAATTTTGCACAAAATAAAATATAAACAAACAATCATGTAATTTGTCTTTTTAAGGTGGCAATATCAGAAAGACGTACATTTTTGCAATTAATGTGATGTAATTCTGAGTTACAGGAATATCTGTGTTTTTCAAGGTTTTGGGGTTAGCTAGCTTTTCAGGAAACAAAAAATGGTATCGTGAATGTCACTAGAGGAACCATGAGACATGGGGGAAAAGGACAACAGCTAAATTCACAGAGTCTATTATTCTGTGGAGGTAAATTAAGATACTGTCGACAGATATTTGGCCCATCATATTTTTCTTGATGTAAAAAACCAAAACCATTCCAGGGCTGTGAGGGGGAGCTGCTCTTCCTGAAGCTCCACAGTCTCCCCTGACACTCATGGGATGGCAAACCCAAAGGTTGACACACATATTTTTCTGTGTGTTTGAGGAGAAGGATGACATGGTGGATGACCCACATAGCCAATATGAGAAAGCTAGTTAATGTAATCTTTTCTGACTTCATCAAAGCTTTTGACACTGTCTCTCACAGGATTCTTCTGAACAGAATGTCCAACACACAGCTGGACACACAACACATCATGTGATGGGTGAACAAATGGCTCATAGGTTGGGCACAAAGGGCTACAGTGAATGGGGTGACATCAGACTGGGGATCTGTCACTAGTGGGGCTCCATAGGGCCCCATCCTCGGCCCTGTGCTCTTCAACATCTTCATAAATAAATTGGGTGCAGGACTGGGATGCTGAGCAAGTTCACAGATGATACAAAACTGAGAGGAGCTGTTTTACCCCCTCAAAGGCAGAGAGGCCCTGCTGAGAGACCATGACAAATTTGGTAGATGGGCAATCACCAACCACACAAAGTTGAACAAGCACAAGTGCTGGATTCCGCACCTGGGATGGGAAAACCCTGGTTATACATATAGTTTGGGGAATGAGATGCTGGAAAGAAGTGCTGTTGAAAGGCACCTGAGAGTCCTGGTCAATGACAAGTTGAACATGAGCCAGCAGTGCCCTGGCAGCCAGGAGGGCCAAGCCTGTCCTGGGGGGCATCAGGCACAGCATGGCCATGTGGGCAAGGAAGGGGATTGTCCTGCTCTGCTCTGAGCTGGGGCAGCCTCACCTCCAGTGCTGGGGGAAGTGTTGGGTGCCACAATATAAAAAAGCCATTAACCTATTAGAGACCATCCAAAGGAGGATAGGAAGGACCTTGAGGGGAAACTGTATATGAGGTTTGTTCAGCCTGGAGAAGAGGAGACTGAGGAGAGTTGTTGTTGCAGTCTACAACTTCTTCCCAAGAGGAAGAGGAGGGGCAGGTACAGATCTCTTAACTCTTATGACCTGTGAAAGGATTCAAGGAAACAGCATGAAGCTGAGTCAGGGGAGGTTTAGGTTGGTTATCAGGAAAAAGATTTTTTATCCGTAGGGTGCCTGGGCACTGGAACAGGGTTCCCAGGGAAGTGCAACCAAGCCTGACAGAGTTCAAGAAGCATTTGGACAATGCTCTCAGGCATGTAGTGTGACTCTTGGGGTGTCCTGTGCAAGGCCAGGTGTTGGACTCAGTGATCCTGATGGGTACCTTCCCCCTCAATATATTCTATGATTCAATGATTCCATGACTTACGTCACAAATGTGTCCCTTGGTAGTTTCTATACTGCCAAATACATGACTTCAAGTAAAAATCCCAGAAAATCTAAGATCCCAGCAGGCTGCAACCAGCAAGGTATTTCTATCTGCAGTTATCTGGTAATAAGCTATTATAGAGTTGACTACATTATTTTTCAGTATAAACCAAAGTAAAGACAGATTCAAGTTTTCATTTGCTTTTTTTGTTTGAATCACTAAATTCAGCAAAATAAATTTCACTGGAGAATACTGCTTTGCAAAAGCCCAGCCATCTCCAAACTTAGAAGTGTAATTCTAGGTTGGGTGTTGATCTGCTGCTTCCTGAAGCAGATCTGTTTTCTCTCAAAACTGACATGAAGACTGGATTTAGACTTTTACTATTCAGAAACACCAAGTTCCGCTCATTTCAATTGTATATTTAAAGTCACTGTATAGAAATTAATTCCTCCATTTTTATTCATGATATTTCAAAGGCTAATAATCACTGTTTGATACTCTAAGATGAAGATCTTATGAATATGTACTTATGCACATCTTTCATAGTATTTTAAATTACAAAAATTAAATTCAAACACTAAGTTAATTTGGGGGCACAGTATGCCTTCAATTTACTCTCTGTGCATTTACAGCAGTGATATAATCAGCTCTGAGGCTACTTTCTAAGGTAAACCAGAGGACAAGAACATACAGGCAAAAAAAAAAAAAAAAAAAAAAAAAAAAAAAAAAAAAAAAAAAAAAAAAAAAAAAAAAAAAAAGTTAATGTAGTAATAAGGGCAATTAGTTGTAAGTGCTGGTCCATGCAAGGTGTCATTACTAAGATTTTTAACCTGCAAATGTAAATAACTGCCTTTGAACTAACATTGCAGGAACTTTGGTAAGCATTCTTAATACTTTAATGAAGAACAACAGATTCAAATGTCTCCTACCTAAATAATATCAGGGCATTTACTTCTAGTTAGAAATTAATAATATCTCTCCCTGATTTGCTGTCTTTGCTTGGCAAAACACAAAAAGTTCTTTGATTTATACTTTGAAATGGGGTGCAAGGTTGCAGTTTCCAGACCTGTGGTTTTAGTACCACCAGTCCACCACCATTCCTCTGTTAAATTTTCAAGATAATGAATATAGTATGAAAAAGATGTACACATTAAATAACACACATGCTTTTCCCTTTTTTTGGCTTTTATATTTCATGTGCCTCAGGTTATGGATGCACTTACAAGTAGAACAGCCCAAAATTGCTGGAGCTAAGCATGCAATATCTGCACTAAACAGATTTCAAGGGGGGTTGCTTTCCCTTCGTTCTCACGCACTCCCATGGATGTGATGCCTTAGGATTTTAGCTTTTATATTTTTCAAATCCTCTACTGCATTAGTGTATAACTCCAAACTCCATATGGAGTTAGTTCTTGCCTTCGCATTTTGGTCAGACAAAACAATCCCTCTCGGCCTGAAGCTCAAGGACATCCTACTGCCTCAGACCCCAAGAAGTATAAACAAGAAGTGAGTTGTGGGGGGAGCAAACTGGGGGTTTATGACTTCATTACCTGAAGCTGTAATTGGAGGATTAGCCCCTGATATGTAAATGAACCAAACTTACAGTTGTCTGAAGAACTCGTGACTGTTGTCCATTTTGGGTGTAGTCTCTGGGAGGCTTCTGACTGCCCAAGGTGTACCTATTGCAGGCCTTTAATAAATAGCTACTTTTACTCTCTTAATCTTGTCTAGCCTCTGTTCTAGATAGCAACTCCAAGGCATCAGATGGAACACTGGTTTGCACGTGGAGCACAGCCACTAGAGAGCACCTTCCAGTTACATGTGGTGTGGAAGCACAGGTTGTAACTTGTAGGCATGAAAGTGAACACAGTGAGAGAGGACATTCAGGACCTGGGCTTCAGAAACACACACGTTCTGCAAAAGTCATTTGCTATTTGAGATGCAGCCTATGTTTCACACTCACAAATGTGCAGGTGTGAAAAAGAACGAGTCACCAGAGTTTTCTGTTGTGTCACATGAGGCATGCCTCCATGCAAAGACAAAGAACACTCTCAGAAGTCATACAGTTCCATACATAAAAGAACTTCTAGATTAGACTCTTTAGGAAGCCACAGTGCTTTACAATGGATGAGGTTCAGATACTGAATTTTCTAATTAACGTGCTGCTCTACATCATTAAAGAGAACAAAAAATAGGACTTACTAGTTCAAAAGAAATAAGATTTTACTCAAACACCAAAGAAAACCAGTATGGTATTTAAAACGTTACACATAACCTGTTTTAACATGTAATTTCTCAAATGTAAGCAGACTTCTAAGAAAAATGTTGAATATTTTACAACCTAAGATTTTCACACACCAGTTTTCATCCAGTTGTTGAAAAATGTAGAGGATTGAGAATTTTTTGTCTTCAATAAATGCAAACCACATTTAATTACTCATTTATGCATTCATATTTTAGGAAGGTTAAGGGGACGGTAAAAGTGTAAAAAAACCCTCATCCAGGAGTTTTTATTTCCTAGTGCACAACCATTTTAGCACCTTCAGTGATGGGAAGATCAGAGGGTTGCTTTATTAGTTTGGTTTTTTTATACTGGAAAACCTAAATTTCAATTGCCTTAGAAGAAAAAGAAAATAAGATAAAAAGGAATACATTAGTCTCACAGTGTTTATTGATTTTTTTTTTCTTCCCCTCGAGAAATACCATTCGCTATGTGTTAAAGCCTCCACTTGACAGCTAACACTTTAAGTAAAACAAAACCATCATTGGCAATTGCCAAATGAATGGCTCTGCCACAGTGGAAGACAAGGATTCAGCACTGTTAAAACCCAGATCTCTGCCCAGCTATCCCTAAGGAGGAGCTGCTACACTAAAAAGTCCACAACAGAAAATAAGAAAAAGAAGTGTATTCACAAATGAACACCTTCAAGTGCGGGTGCAGCCTAAGGATGAGAGCTGGCCTGGGGCTGGACAGAAATCAACAATCTGGGGATGCAGAAACAAGAACAGCTCTGCATATTTTCCTCAGGCATAGTAACAAAAGCCCTCAGAAGCTTCAGGTGTTGTAGGGTGAAGCCTGGGAGATTATATTTTCCTGCAACTCACTCTTTAACTCTTTTACATGCCTTTGAGAAAAGCCTGTCTTTTTAGCAAGTTCTTTTGCAAAGCATTCAGTTTCTACTTTAACTGTGATTTGTTCTTGACCAGCAGGATGATAAATTAGAGCGCTCAAGTAATTAGAATTTTGGAAAAAGCCAAGCACCAGCTGGGAATGAACTAGGAGAAAATTAGTGTCTGCTTCAAGGCCTCAGACATGCAAACTAAGAGCCCCGTTGCAACACTGAGGGCCAGGCATAGCCCCTGCAGCTGCAGACTACACACTGGGGCAACAGAGAAGCTGGAACTGTTTTTTAGCCAAACCTACCTGGCTAGAAAGCACACAAGACCTTAATGAGCTGTCCATTGAAATTATCTGCTAATCATTCATTGTCAGAGTTGACAGTCCTAACAAATTTCATCTTTTCAGAAACACACGTAGAGCTATCCACGTCAAAGTTTTGAACATGAATAAAAACAAAGCATTGTTTCCTGGGTTTTGGCATCATTAATATTAGTCTTTTGGACTGTTAATTCCAATTGTCACTATGCTCGGTGCTTTTCTGTGCTGACATCTCTCTTCCTAAGTCAAGTCCAAAACCAGCAACCGGAATAAAAATGCATTTGGACTCATGAAGGAGTGTGCCTGGGGTGCTTGTGTTATCTCTTTACATTTACCATGATAGTCCTAAATAAACACCAGAGGTGAAACTGGGATGTTACTTCTTTACTCCCACAAAAGTTACTTCTTCACAAATGTGATCCACCACAAAATATGATTTCAATTTTTCCACTATTGTGTTTAAATGAATTTTGCTCAGTTTGTATTTAAAAATCACCAAATTAGAACATAAGCTCTTTCCTGGGGATTAATAAGAATGGCCAGCTGTGAAGAATGGATGGTCTCAGGCACAGCTGGGGACCACTAATCTCCCTGCTCAAAATGAAAAATATTGAACTTTTCCTTAATGCCTTAGAGAGATCTAGTGAGGTCTGTAGGCATGCACCATCTGTAGAGACTTAGTTCAAAACTCTGCATGCCTCACATTGCTTGAAAACTCTCTTGGTAGTCCCCCTTCAAAAAACATTAACTTCTAATTAGGCAATAACTAGGATTAAATGAGAACAGAGAAAAATTAAGTTTTCTTGAGTTTCAAGAACTCAAATGTACCAAGAAATGAAATCCAGGAATTAAATTCTATTCTCAGTAAAGAGCTAGCCTGCAAACCTTCTGGGGAGGGATTGTCCTGTAGTACATATTTGAACAGCATCTAGCAAACACAGTTCAGATTTCTAGGCACTATTGTAACACAAAACAATAAAAATAACTGGAGGAATTTACACAGAACTACTCCAAACAACTCAAGCATAATGGTGAGTGCCAAAGACAAAGGTACGTTCCTTTTAATGTTTTCATTGCATACAAAGATTAAATATTTTGCCTTTAAATACAACTTCAGGGGGAGATGATGGTTGAAATCCAAAAGAAACAATGTGGCTGATTTGCATTCTCTTTTGTGCTACTTTCCTCAACACAGCCAATTGCATTTACTCAAACTAAGGTTCTGTCCTTGTTGCTAATTTCTGATGGACTCCTGGACAGACTCATCTCTCTCTCTGCCTTGTACTGGTAGAAATGTTAATGCCAAAAAATTCTTCCTAGAGAATGGGTAGGGAGCCCAAATGGCAGGACAGTGAAGAGGTCTGTCAAACCCGCCCAGCTATCTATTTGAACACTTGGGGGTAGAAAGGATAATCGTTGTGGGAACAGGGTTATTATTCTGGATGGAGAGTGAGGAAAAACTGCTGGCTCTCCTTGTAAAGTTATTGTATTTTCAATTGCTCACAAGGTCTCCCAGAGCTCAGAGAGGTATTCTGTTAAACACTGAAATAAATAAAAACTGCTGTCTGATTGGCCAGACATGAATAATTTCTACTACCCCCAGATGTATCCATCCCTAGATGTGCTTATTTGCATGATATGTGAACTAATTGTTTAACACTAGCCCAGAACATAGCATTGTTCACTCAGAGAAAGCTACACAATAGAAATTTATTGACTCATCACACTACTATTTTTTAGCCAATTATGTGCCAGGATTTTTCCTTCAGATATATAACAATAGCAGAAAGATGCTTCATTTTCTTGGGACTATTACTCTCCTGGGTGGCAAAATTAAAATCAGCCTCTATAAAACACACTTGTGGCAGCCTACAGCAACCCCAAATGGCACGAAGGGCATATTTTATGTTTATACACTATAGGCAGATTTCTGGAAAACTTCAGGGGGAGCAGAAGGAGTGTCATAGGAAACCCGGTGAGGTGTGGGCCAGCACAAAACCTTTTAGCCACCTCTACTACACCACATGCTTTCACATGGAACAGCAGCCATCACAAAAAATGGGGTCCAGAGGGGACGGGATGGCAGCAATAGCCATAATTACTTACTAATCGGATGGTGGGTAGAAAATTCCTTTAAAAGAAAATAGAACGGACTTATTTGTTTTATTTCTTTGGAGACAGCTGCCAGGTGGGAGGAATTGTAAATCCTTTCCCTGCGGGAGGATGAGAGTGGGCGGAAAGGTCCTGCACCAGGTCCCAATCTTGGGACCCCAGCCCTTGCCCTCCCGCCCAGCCCTGGGCAAAGGGGAAAGAATTCTCGCCACCGCTGTACCCCGTAAAATAGAGCGAAACCCAGCTGCTTAGCAGGAAAAAGGTGTGTAAAGTGTGTGCAAATACACGTGTGTGCAGCAGGTGCCTGCCCATCTACCTGCCGCCGCATCGGCGGCATCGGCGCTCTCTGCCGGGAGCCCGGAGCCCCCGACCCGGCCGTGCCGCAGCCGGGACCGGCACCGGGTCAGGGCTCCGGAACCACAGCACACGGCCCACCACGCCTCTGCCCGCCCCTGGCAGCTCTGCACCGGCGGCACTCTGGTGGCAGGGCTGTTGCTGGCGCCTCTGACTGACAGAGGGGATCCAATAAGCAGCTGAGATTACTTTTTTAAAAAGCATCTGTTTACTTAGACACAGATATAGACATACACGTGCATCACTCCCATCATACCGTCAGGCAAATCCCGGTCTTCAGGACACGCCTCGACACGTGCAGGGTGGAGCAGCAGATGGAATAGGACAGGCAATTGAGTAGATAATAAGATGTCACTGGGAAACGAAGCTGCTGAAGGGTCTGGAGCACAAGTCTCACGAGGAGCAGCTGAGGGAGCTAGGGTTGTTGAATCTGGAGAAAAGGAGGCTCAAGGGTGACATTATCCTCTCTACAACTGTGTGAAAGGAGGGAATAGTCAGCTGGGGGTCAGCCTCTTCTTCCAGGTAACCAGTGACAGGCCAAGAGGACACACTTTTAAGTGGCACCAGGGGAGGATTAGGTTAGGCATTATGAAGAATTTCTTCACAGAAAGGGTGGTTAGATGTTGGAATGGGTTGCCCAGGGAGGTGGTGGAGTCACCAATCCTGGAGACGTATATAGAAAACTGGATGTGGCACTCAGTGCCATGGTCTAGTCGATAACGTAATGTTGGGTCACAGATTGGGCTGGATGATCTCAGAGGTCTTTTCCAACCTAGTTGATTCAATTCTGTGTAATGGTGGTACCCTCTGGGCTAAAGCAGCACAGTTCATCATCAAACTGATTCACTTACACAGCTTACAAAATATGAAAAAGTGAGGAGGGACAATTTTCATAACAGCATCTCAGTGACTGAATAGCACTGCAGCCCAGTCTCATACACAGACAGCACTGGCAACAATCCCCAATAGCAGTCTAGACAGTTGTTCTGGCTTTTTTCTAAAATTTCTACCAAAGATATATATAGCAGGCAGCCTGTGCATTCCCTCAGAGTGTCCATAGCTGCTATACCCACTAACCCAGGGACAATGGGTTCAGCAAGCACAAAGGCGCAGCCCTATGGAAACATCTTGGGCTGCCTCATGCTAAACTCATGCTGCAGCACAGAGGCAGTGCTGTGGCTGAATTATCCATTTGGATAACCTGGAGGCTGTGCACAGGATCCTGCTGCTTGGGGTTTAGTGCTTTTATTGTCCTGGCCTTACAGCTTAGGCAGATAACCTGTGACTCAGACAGCCCAGCAGGAGTGTATCCGCAGCTGCAGACATCACATAATAGCATGTCTCTGCAAGGAGAACTTTTATGCCTTCTACAGATATTCCTAGCTTGATTTTTCCAAATTCCTCTCCTTCCTAAGAGAGACCCTGTTGAAAGTCTTTTTCACTCCAAAAACATCCTCTTTACTTTTGGATGCCTCTAGTCTCAGCTCATATAAGCAAAGCAAACTTTGCTCTTAACTGATACACAAGTTTTCAAAGTTAAAGGTTTGAGCATTTTCCTTTATGAAATCTCAAGCTTTTTCTGGTTGACTGTCTTCGTTTGGCCATTTGGGAGTATTCTTGTTTGCTTTTTCTCCATAGCCTCTTACTAGATAAAAGAAACATTTGCAAATAATAAACATTGTAGGTCAAAACACACATATCAGAACACCATTATAAAGTGACTCCCCAGGTCTTGTAACCCAGCTCTGGTTTGAGACATGAGCTCTTTACTCCAGTTTAGAGTAGAGTAGTGCTTTGGAGGCTGACACAAGCCCGTTGTGACTCAGAATCAGCTATAGCACTGCCTCTTAATAACACACACTCCTCTCTTCTCATCATGCGTGTGAAAATTTCCATATGTTCAGCTATCATTTTTAAAATGTGGTTTCCTGTTTGCTTTTTCAGAGAATGTTCTTCCTTATAAAGTCTGCAATCCATAAGCACTCTGTAGCAAGTCTGGACTTAATTTGAAACACCATTTCCAGGTACCATCCTTATATCTGCTGTAAAACACGTGCTTTTCTTATTTTTAACCCACATACATTTTTAGTTCTTAATGCACCAAATACTTGTTGCAATCAGTCTGTGCCTTTCTACTCTGTCTACATATGAGGAATGTTTTATAGAAAAATCCTCTAGAATTCATCATATCAAATTTGTTAGATTTACTTTCACCTCCTGAGGTTTTATTGAATTGTTGTTGAACTTTTATTGATTCTACATTCTCCTACAAGCAAAACAAGAGGATGAAAGAAGGAAAGATAGTCTTCATTTCAAGAGCCAAAATTTCATTCATAGTGCTAAGCTTCAAAATGGCTAAATAGTTGGTGCTGTTTCCATATACACCTCTCCCTTTAATTTTTCGCAGATTTTGTAGTCTTCTAGAAAGGCAGTCAACAAAAAGACTGTTCTCCAAACAGCTATCGATCTGGATACATCATTTGGCAAACTGCAATGCCTTTTTATTGATTTTCTATAAGGGAACATTGTGCTTTCTCCAGAAAGAGTATTTGGCCAGTCACACAAGTCTCCAGGTTTCCACTAAATTAGCTGGTGAGTAACAGAGGTGGTTACAGTAGCCTCTCTTAACTGTCCATAGAAAATCTCCAACAATTTATTTGCAAGGGACTTGGCCGTGACCCAGAGCAGAGCTCTGGAAGGAAGGAGGCAGCTGCATACACAACTTGGACTAGTACCTGGGCTTTGTGGAAGTGGTTTAAGAAAGATGTACAGTCACATGGTATTTTAAAAGACTGTGAGCAATTTCTGAAATAGAAACCCTGAAAANAAAAAAAAAAAAAAGGGAGACAGAAGCTCAGACTTTTGTTCAGGATTACTAATGCTGCTGTTTTTCAATGACAATCCAAAGTGTGATGTACTGCTGAGTGGTGTGTGTGATTACCCCTCATTCTGTGACATCCTGAGGGAAAATCCATTAGTTAAGGTTCCCCATGGCAAGGCTGTGGCTGGCTAATGTGGCTACAGAGGGAACCTGAAGGGGGTATGTTTTCTTTGTTCTTCTTTGTTATGGCTAGAAGAAATACGAGCCTCGGCATGGTGGAAATTGGAGTCTGCTCCTCAGGTACCTTCTCTTTGGGAATAGGTGAGTTGGGAAAGGGTGTGAATTTTCCCAGAGGTTCCTCTCCCACTCTGTGAATGCAGAGCAGGCAGAGAGTGGCTGGGGGTACTTTACATCTCCTGGCAGGATCTTCAAGTCACTCCATTATGACACAGTCCACCAAATCTCTCTCCGGAAGCAACCTGTCCTCACACCACATCATGGCTAAAGAAAAGTCTTGCCAACTCCAGTGAAAGCTGTGTACTTCTCTTACCAGGCAGAAGGCACAAACATATTACAGCTGTAGCAAAAGAAATGAGCAATGCCTGGGCCTTATTTGAGTTTTTAATATCAGCTTGATGTAAGACTTCTCTTCCTCTATCAGACTAAAACTATGAACCATGGAGAAACCTAAAGATGAAATCATTTTACAATTTTGCAGTATACCAGTTTCCTTCTCTTGTCAATGAGGGTATGCCAGCACTTAAAAGTGGGGTCCAGACTGCAAAGGCAGTGGCAGGTGCCTAAACAGAAGTGCTTTGGCAACAAGAGGTAAAACTCTGATGTCCCTCCTAATCACCCCTCTAGTCCTCCCTCTGCTGAAACTGACAATTAATGAAACAATTAACAGGGACTCAGACTACAATAGCTCAATATAGGATTTTGTACAGATTACTTTTCTGTCTTTGTCAAATACACTAATATAACAAGCTCTATCAGTTCATTAATAGATCACCTCTAAGCAGAAGAATCTATACAGGCAAAGCACCATTTCCTTTGTCATCTTGAAGATCAGAGCGCCAGACAAAGAGTTTGACAGTTGTTTGCTTGAGTGCTTTACCTCAGAAGGTTTATTTTACAAACTTAAAAACTAAGTACAAACAATAAATGACAAACTTCAAGGCCAATTATCTTGCTGGACATGTACCTTGTTGCCTTTGTCCCTTGTCTTGCCAGGATCCCATTAGAAGAGAAAATTACTAGAAAATAACATTTGAGATTACTCTCAATGTCCTTAATGTGATGCATTATATTTTTCTCCTCACCATATTTCAACCACATGTCTCAAGTTTCTGTTTCCTAAATGACTCTGTTGAGCTCCCCTCAAGCATGTTTACAGGCCACATTTTAAAAAGAAACACGTTTTAAATTAAGGGTCGTATGACTAGAACTTGAGGAAGCATCTGCAGTTTGCTTTTGCAAATGTTCTGCGGTGAGGTAAAGATTTATTTTTTTCAAGATTTACAGAAAAAAACTTTTCATTTTGAAAATTCTTTCTGGGAAGAGTTTCTTTTATTTGATAATGCTTTTGATTAGACAATGAATATTCAAAATATTTGTGTGGGAGAGGCAGGAAAACGTCAATTTTTTAGCATAATTTTATGCATCAGTAGAATTAGGAAAAACAAAGCCATTCTCCCTAGCCTTATGGTTCCTTATCACTCACATATTCCTCATTTCAGGGGACATAATTTGGGTTAATATCAAGATACCTATCAGACCCAAGAAATTGATGTTCTCTCCTAATGTTCCAGATGTAACTAATTTCAACTCTAAAGACTGGGAAAGTGTAATCTTGAATTAAATTAACAGACTTATTTCCATGGGACTTTGAGATTCCTGTCTGGATGGTTCTTTGTGGGTTCTTTTCCTTTCTTTTTGGATTTTTATCGTAGGTTCTATCATTTATTTGTCTCTTAGAAGATTAAGAAGTATGTCTAGGTCTTAACACCAAGGTGCCTGAGTGTCTCCTAAATTATTAAAAACAGATATAGCAACAACACAAAAATCTATTTTTATGTATAGTGCAATCATTACTACTCTGATCCCAATGAAGAAAAAGATGTACATTCTGAAAAAACTCCATACGCCTAACTAAATATTTGTATGAGGCACATAGAAGTGACAAGTTTAAGACCACAACTGGAGCTAAACAAGGTGTTTCTGTGAACCACATATTTCATCATATATTCAGCTACCAGTGCCACATGAAAATAGAACTGCAGAAAAACACTACTGGTATTGAATGAAATATAACTTCGGACCAGTTTCAAGACAGTTATACTTTGCCTTTAAATTATACTTGAATACAAATTTTCTGCTTATCTAACTGCTTCTTACAGAGCTTTTATCTTTCTTCAGTGTCACTCATTCTGATAAATGTGTGTAAATGGAACTAGGAATAAATAGTCCATTTATTCCAGTCACAGGAACAAAATCCAGAAGAAAATTTGAGGTTTAAATTAGTGACAAATGAATTAAAATTACAGTTTCTGAGAATGATTTCTGATCTTCTGAAACTGTTAAAGATGAAATCATGCATTGATTTATATTGGCTTACAATGCCTTTGTCAGGTGCAGAAAAGAATCAGTAATCAAAGAGATGATTTCTACAAGGAGCTAACACCAAACTAAGAGCTCCAAACTATACAGTAATAAAGCTACTGAGAGCCCATATAGAATTCAGTGGCTCTTGGGAACCAATTAATTCAGTTTGAAGTTGTTACACATAACTACAAAGCTTTTGGCTTTGCAGCAGCAAAATCTGGTTGGAAACAAAAATTGCTTTCCTTTCTGCAGTTTTTTAGTTACAAAGCCGTGCACTCCATCCAAACAAAACTAACAGTGGTTTGCTAAAAATCTGTTCCATCTAGTCTGACTCAGTTATTTCATCCCTACGTTTCTAAGGAAATAATGCGCATCAGTGATTTTCACTCTGTCTCTGGAGACCCTTATAGGTCTGCAGTCAAATTTTAAGGTATTTAAGAACAGCAATTCAGAAAAGCATTTCTATGACAAACCACCTTAATTTGGGGATCTAGCAGCTGTTATTTCCCTGGAAAAACACTGGTGGCCTGCCAACAGTAAAATAAAACTCAGTTTTTATTATGTGCCTTTTATTTGTATATCTCCGCGTGCACACTTCCATTTTCCCATCCAGGTACAGCAGTGAGATTCACATCCCCAATTCCTGGGACATTTGCACATGTTTCACTGTCACATCCTCTAGCTGAGCCAGGTAATAGTATTTGTACTTCTCATTGAGGCTGCAAATAGCTACCAAGGTCCCACCACTCACTGCCCTGACTCTAAAGCCAGCATTGGTCTGATACCAAATTTCGGGGAGATGAACTTCACTTTCTGACATTAAAAAAAAAAACTGCTTGTATGGAGCCACTAGATGGCACTTTCAAAACATGGTTTTGCACTTTCTGTCCAGCTAGTTACCCATCTGGGTCTGAATCCCAAGGTGCACTGTCAATCTTCCAATCTAGTTTATCTATAATCATACTGTGGGTATGCTTATTATGACATCCAATAGCCCTTATAACATCTGTAGGGTGAGAAATAACTCAACTTCACAACAGATGAGATACATGGTAAGATAGAAGCAGCAGTCTCCTTCCTTGTTTAGAAACTTTACAAGAATCCAGGTTTTCTAGCCATGAGACTAGAAAATCCATTGTATTTTGAGTATATTTTGTGTGCCTCTTTCCTCTTTTATCCCTTCTCAGGCATCCATTCCAGAGGAAACACTGATGAAGGAACTCAGTTTTAAAAAACAGAAAATTAAAAAACCTGTTTTAGGCAATAAGCTCCTCAGGGCAGGGCTGTCTGCCTCTTTATGTTTCTCTAGCACTTAGCAGCATGACACTGCACATTCACTGAGGTCTCAAAACTTTCCTGTAGATGATTATGTAAAAAATAATTCCACTGTAGAACATCACAAGATGTTGCTAATTGCTATTAGAAGTTTAATGACTAATTCTTTTACCCCTGGGCAGAAAAGATGGAAACGTTTTCATTGCAACAGAGGGTCACCACTTCTTTAGCTTCTTTATAAGAGGGTTTCAAACTAAGATAACCTTGCAACACCTGACAAAAAGAAACTGTTAGGTTGTGTGGTGCTATTCAGAATTCAATTCCATGGACTGAAATTTTCTAGTTTTACTTTCATCACTCATTGCCTATTCCTGTCTACCAACAATCTGTCAGCAGACACTTTCAGTCCTTGAATCTTGATAATTTTTAGAATTCTGGGCAATACATGGAATCAGCTGGGGCTTAATAGTTCTGGGTGGTTTTGTTTCCATGTCACTAGAAAGACTGCTATTATAAAAGTCGTGTGACCTCAACTCTTGAAGCATTTTCTGCAGATGGAGTAAAATGGATAATCCATGGCAGTATCTGTAGTACAGTATGCATTTGGTTGTTTCAGATACTGGAGATGTAAAGCTCTGGGGAAAAAGTTCCCATAGTTCAGACTTCATGGTCAAGAAAAGGGAAAGAGGACAGCTGTGTTTGTGAACCAGACAAAACTTTGTTCCACTGAGCCAGCTTTTTGGATAGCATATAGAAATCTTGTTAACCATGCCAGTCTCCCTAATCTGCAAGGACTGGAAATTTTTGTTAGCAAGGAAGCATTTCAAGTGTCTTTCAGAGTATTTGCATTGTGCAAACATGAGGAAAAACAGGTTTTATGAAAATATATGTCACACACACAAATAAACAAACAAAAAAAAAGCTAAAATAACTTCTTCAGGTGCAAAGTTGAGCAGGTCAGCACCAAGAAATACCAGAATTAAGGCTACTTATGGACCATTAATTCAGTTCCTTTGAGTCTACAAATTCTGCTAGTCTTTAATTTCATTATAATAGACTGGTGGTATTTCTTCCCACACCAACACTGTTTTACTGAGAATATATAACAGACTATCATGTTATTTTGTTATCAATATATATTTTGTCTGCTGTAATTTGATGTAGGATCCTTACTTGTTGCACATTATTTTAAACCTTCTAAAAACTGGCTCACCAACCTTTCTAAAGTATTTGTGTTTTAAATAGCTAAGCATTCATAAAACATTTATTTTCATAAGATCTGTGTAAATAGAGGGATAATGAGACAAGAGATCTTACAGACTGTTTATGAAGCAGAGGTTAAAAACATTCGTTTTTGGCTCCTTAGTTGAAATTCGTACAGGATGATTTTTGCATATTTACCATAATATGTCAGTTTACATGGTCAGGCAGAACTCTCCAGGTTTTCATGTAGTAAATTAAATAGAAACCCCTTTTTTTTTCATGAGTTCTGAGTGACTCATTTAGCATCAAGACTAGAAGAAGCCAACTATTTCAATGGACAATCCCATACATCCTAATGTATTATCTTTTTTCCTTTTCCAACCTTTTGCTTCAATTCCTAACGTGCATACACATGACAAAAGAGAGAAATGCAGACATAAAATCACACCTTCATTACATGGCCTTAACAGTAAAAATGTCACAGTAGGAAAGCTGGCATTTTCTTTGTGAATCAGCCCTAAAGGCAACTGCAATATGATACTTTGTTTGTAAAATAGCAATCCTCTGAAATGACCTTTAGGTGAAGATACAGATTCCTTTACCTATTCAAAAAGAGCCAGCTTTGTTCACCAGTCTGTATCATATCCTTGTCCTTATTTCTCTCTGCAATATTTTCTGTAGTTCTAAATTAATCAGCTAGTAAGACTGCTTTTGAGTTTTCATATTGGCTCGTTTCCTTGCCCCAAGTTTCTTTGCCCAAACTTTGCCGGATTTTCCTGCTCCCACTAACTTCTCCATTCAAACAGCCTCCTACAATCCTACCAATGACTCCCAATCTAAGTCTCCAATACCAGGGTTCTTCAAACTCAATGACTCTGGCTTTGAAATGCATTTATTTGTATCCTTCCCCGAATTTCTCAGGGAAAATGTTCCTCTAATGTATGTATAAAAGATAAACATTGTTTCAGAGTTTACCAGGTATATCCTGCAGCTTGCGACAGTTATTGTGGCTTCTAAAGTCTTTATTTTTAGTTAAATTGCATTCTGCATGTGTGGATTATTTTTATTAGAATAAGGATTTTTTAATTTAGTGTTCTGTACTTCAAATTCACATTTGTCACTAATTTATATCAACTGTCCTGACTGGCCCTATGTGTAAAGGAAACCTGAGGAGAGGAATCTTTGAACACAGAACGAACTGGTGCCCTTGAGTAATCTCACCACTTTGCATTGTTCACTAGCTTAACCCTTGACTTTTTTGCACCTTGAATAAGATATGATACCAATCAAACCACAATGCCTAACTGCAAAGAGAAAGTATAAAGTGTTTGGGATGTCATTAATACAGAGGGGAGAGGAATCTTTGTCAATGCACATTTTGCTTCTGCAGCTTCAGCAACAAAGTTACTGATAATACTGTATGTCCTTTCATTTTGGAATTTTCTCTGTGGAAGTCACCAGACTCAGAGCAATGTCTGAAAGTTACATCATCTACTCATATTCTCCATTATTATCTTCTCACCATTGTTTTTGCTGTCAAGACAGTTATTGTGCAATTTGATAATTGAATAAGACCTATGATAATTAAGAAGAATAGGAGATGACACAGGATAATGCAGAAAAGACAGAAGTCTAAGGAGCAAGGAGTCATTCTATATAAGACACAAATGACTATACCCAATATAACTTTTCTTTCTCCTGTCATATGATTCCTATAGGTAGAATTAAGAGATCAAATAAAATGACACAAAGAATCAAGATTTACAGGTCTTTTCCTCTGGAAGAGTGAAAATAGGTTCATTTGTTTGTGGTTTTGTTGTTTGAGTTTTTTAAAAAGAAATAACTCACATGTCAGCTAGACACTAGTATAAGGGGCCACATTTAAAAATGCTTTCCAGACTGAATGGCTGGAAATGGTTGAATGGCTCTGAAATCCTGTTCTCTCCAAATCAGTACCCTAGCTACTGAAATGTTCTGCTTATTCAAGCACAGAGTTTGAACAAACTGCTATTAAGAAATACTACTGCATAAAGGGTATGACTCGCATGCCTCACAGAAAACGCTTTGGTGTGCAAAATTGCTTAATTGTAGATGAAAGATTATTATCTTAGCATGAACAGCTGTGACTCACAGTCTGACTAATCAGAGTCTGAGTGAGAAACAAAAAGCAAATTTAGGAAAACTAGGTTTTATCTGTTAAGGAACAGGCTATTTTGGTTCAAGTTTTGTTTAGAGCGCCAGGTTATCAGAGGACACAAAGCTCTAAAGATGAGGCTTGCATGTTCCAGCCTATCTCCTGTTCCTTCTCTGGATACCCCTCTTTATTCATTTCACAGATTACAAAAGGAATTGCCACATCCATTCCAAGAGACAAATTGTCCAGTAAACAACATAGAAGCAAGGGCGAGGGCTTCTCACAGCCGCCCTGGCATGTGCAGTACGTCAGACTGCTGTCAGCCATGAGGACACCAGCGTCACATTCCCTGAAGGAAAGGCTGCAGGAGTGGCGTGTACCCTCGCCCCCTTTGGGGGCCGCAGCTCCTTGGCCCTGGCCCGGGTTCAGGACCAGGGACAGCGCCCGCCCCGCCGCCCCCCTGGGAGCGGAGAACTTTTTGTTTGTCCGCACAGGTACGGGCATATATACACGTAAATTAGCAAAACATGTCCGAAAAGTAAAACAGATACTTTATATCTGAAGTCAGGCTGGATTAAAAGCATTCTAGGAATCTTAAAAGTCTTTTGTCATTTCAGCTCTTCAGTGGGATACAGAAAATATTCTTCCGATAAGGGTTTTTATGCTTTCTTCTTACAAGAAACAGTAACGATAAAACACAGAAATCATAAATACCAGTTACATTCCTACCATGCTGAGGTGAAATATGGCTGAAGGGGCAAGGTCTGAGCAGAGGAGCTAAGAGGGTCAGATATATTTGCATTTTGGAAGCAGATATTTCTCACCATTTTGAGACCTGCCATAGGCTTGACTGGAGCACAAAGATCAAAGCACAACAGTTGCCAAAACTCCCGGGAAAAACCTTTATACCAGAGAAAGGACAACCAAGAAAAACAGAGAATATAGGCAGAAGTGCAGCTATGAATGGCAAGTCTTAAAAGAAGAATCGTTACCATGTGTGGAATTACTGATATATATCTGAACAGTCCCTTTAGGGACCAGTAACTGCAAAATTACCTCTGACTTGAGTACAAAGGAATAATAAAATTTCTGTTTTCCATTTTTAATATAATGTACTAATTATTAACCTGTTTATATCTCTATTCTGACTATTATGCTCAAAATTCAATATAGAATACAGTGTGGCTTTTACATATTTTATCCTAGTGACAGAATCTTACAAAAAAGACTTCCAGGAGTGTATTTAGGCTATATCATTTTTAACAGATCTTTCATTCTTATGGGCATCTATTTCCATGTCATATGGGAAGCTGGGCATGTGCATTTATTAAGCTAATGTTTATGGTGTGACAGTAAATTAGACACACCTTATGTGACTGAAAAGAACAAAAGTATCACATATTTTGCATGTGAAGAGATGGGTAAATGTGTTTATTCTTCTAACTCCTGGCTAGAAAAAGAAAAGTAGAGGAGAAAAAAAAGATGCAAATAACTCCTCCTGCTGTTCTGTAATTATCTCTATTTAAGGGAGGACCTGCCTGCACAGTCACCTATGTGGAACAGACTCTTGTCCTTCCCCTGCAGTGGAAGCTAGATATAGCGATAATTCTTGGTTTTCTAGATACTAGCAAAGGTATGACAACATACAGGATAGCTGATGAAAGATCAGTATATCAGCAGACTCGCTGAGATTTACACCTGGGAATGTTCAGGTCAGTTTTGATCAATCCAGTAGAAGTTGGTGGGACTGTTCAAGAACTGCTTCCACTTGGAACCATGGTCAGGTTGATCACTGCAATCGATCCGTGAAACAAAACTGCTGCAACAAAGCCTTGTCTACTCTAAGAAGTGATTCCATTACTGCTACCTCAGTATTGATTTTCTGTTTAACTCCCCACTCTCTAGGCAAGTAAGAAATAAACTAGAATTTAATTCACACACTTTCCACCAGAGCCACTGCACTGGACCCCCTTCTGCTCACCAGAGATCAGCTCCGTCAACTTTCATTTCAGCTGTTCCCACATCAATGCAAAGTACTGAGTGTGTTTAACATCCTGCTTTAAATAGCCTTCTACCAAACACCCCATTTAAAATTAATGGAAATGAAATGGAAATATTGTCATGTCCCAAGGGAGACTACCCAGACAGATTGATAATCTGCAAGGCAAAACTATACCTCAAAAATTATTTCTGTCACACACACACCTGAGACATAGCACAGATTACTATGCACTGCTAACTTTGGTGGCCTACTTGCGTAAGCATATGCTCCTCATGTATTACAAAAGCACATATATACACATACACACACACATATACGTATATGTACATACAGAAAATGCAGTTATAAATGTATGTATCTCTTGTTGAGACATACACGGCAAAAGAAAAAAGATAAAATATCCTAAGAAGAGATTGTACAAATCAAGTAACTGCCACAGACAGCTGTGAACTGTTGGCTTTTTGGACCTCTAGCCCAAAAGAGTAACCTGTTACAAAATAGTTACAGGGTCAAAAACATTACCAGCCTGGAACAAAAACTAGCAGACAGAAAGTCACTGCTTAAAGTTGTAACAAAACCTGTGACTTTCCAACATATGAAAGTAACAAGAAAGTTGATTAAGTTGCTGCCATTTCAGAATTTTAAGTAACTGTGCCTGAAATAATTTGTTACAGTAAGTTTTGTTCCACTTATAAAGAAAGTTATTTCAGAGAACCATTGTGTCGATAAAGTCACCTGTTTTCATCACTGTGTTGACCTGCATTCATTCATGCTCAAAGGCAACAAAGTACTTAAACATGTACATAATTTAAAATGTCTCCAAGATCCCTAGTATCTTAATTCAAAATTAAAACTGAAAGTAGTTCAATGAATCAGTGCTTCCAACAAGAGACAACTCCTTTCTTCCTCCCAACCTTTTAAGAAGAAAACAAGGCCACCCCTCTTATATTTCAGAAGGACATTAAAGTGAAAATCAAATAAGAGGCAAAATAGAGCTTAAGAAACCTGCCAAGCAAAGATAAAGTCACTTGAAACAGCAGAAAGCAATCCCAAAGTCCAAAAAGGAAGACTGATTTTTCAGAAGACAGGGATTAACAGTGAAGAGGCAAATTGTCCATGACACAAAATTACTTAGAGCAATAAGAATTAGAGACTTTTTAAAAATTTTGGGGGTTATTTTAAGAGATCAGGAAACACCAGAGCTGTTATAAATCAGTGTTGCTACAGTGTGAGATAAGGCATATCAGGAGAAATAATATGCCGAAATTGCTGGGTTCCTATAACCATGTAGAGGAAGAGCTGGTCATTCACATAAGTCTAGTTTCCACAGTAACCATATTAAAATTTCTTTTAAAAATGTATTATCAAATATTTTCACATTTTATCTCATAAGTCATTGAAAGTTGTTATGTTTAGTGCCTCCAGTGTCCAGTCCTGTGCTCCTCAATGCAAGAGGGAGATGGAGGTAGAGACAGTTCCATAAAAAGCCAAGGTGGTGGAGGGTGTGGAGCACTTCACATATGAGGAGACAATGGGAGAGTTGGGACCACTCAAAGAGGAGAAGAGAACTCTCAGGGTGGGATTTCAGTGATGTATTTAAATACATGAAGGGAAGGTGCAAGGAAGAGGGAACCAGGCCCTTTCCAGTGGCACCAAATGACAGAAGCAGGGCCAACAGGCACAAAATGAAACTCAGCAGGTTCCCTCTAACAGTAGGAAACAGTTTTCACTCTGAGGGTGACCAAGCCAAGGGTGTCACAGGTTGCCCAGAGAGGTTGTGAAGCCTCCGCCCTTGGAGATACTCAAAAACCTGATCACGGTTCTAGGCAGCCTGCTGTAGACAAACCTGATTGATTTGGAGGGTCGGACCAGATGATCTCAAGAGATCCCTTCCAACCTCAATTATTCTGTTATTTATGTCATTATATGAATGCTAGAAATTGAGTTTAACCTGAACTTGTTTGTATCTATTGTAACCATAGAGATTTTCATTGAGACTTCTGGTTACACTTGCCAAGTGACAAACCACTAGACAGAAAAAGCAGACATTGAAAATTAGTAAGACACAGACCAAGCAACCTGAAATCACATTTTACCTGAAACCATTTTCTATTATATTTGGCATTTTCTAGATGTTGGAATTTTGCCAAGTGTAATCTTCATCTGTATCCTCTGTCTGTAGATAAAAACCGCTGTTCAGTAAAGGTATTGGATCAAAAGCAAAACTAAGATTTTGAACTTGCCTGTTGCTTTTCACAAACTGAAACAAAGAAATCATTTATCTCAGCATCATAATCAGACACTCTTTCTCTGTGTTCATAAAAGTTTCTGTGTCACTTTCTCCTGTGGACAGGAATGCCCAGTCTTGCTGCCAGTTGAATTTGGTTACTCACATTCCTGACCAGATTTACAGTTCCTAAACACTAGGAAAAATTGTAAATCAATTCCTTATTTCAACTTACAACTTAAGAGTCTGCAATTATTTTATCTTTTACCAAATGAACAAAAAAAAATAGATAGGCAACCACAAAAATAATTCATGAAAAAATGATGCAAACATTTTTACATAATATATTTTCGAGCTTAAAATTAAATAAAAATTAAAAAAAAAAAAAAAAAAAAAAAAAAANNNNAAAAAAAAAAAAAAAAAAAAAAAAAAAAAAAAAAAAAAAAAAAAAAAAAAAAAAACCTCCACCAAAACAACAAACTCCCCCAAACCTTATTATTAGGCACATTGTTAAAAAAATAAAGGAGTGTACTAGGGGAAATATTTTTCCTAAGCTTATTCTGTTACAGAAACCATTTGGTTTCTGAGAGTTCTTTTTAAAAATTTTTAGTCTCACCGTACTGTACTGAACTATTACACTTTCTGTGAGTGATCTTCAGGTCTCACCACTGATTTTAAAAACAATTGCAATTCAGGTAAATGCCTAAGCCTAGTACTTCCCATCAGCATGGCCCCAAGCCCTACTTGTTCCAGATATTAAAACTGAGATGGTAGAAAGGTTTCCCTCTCTGGGGGGAACAAGCAACACAGCTGCCCCAGGTGGGCAGTGGCAGCACTGGGGACAGCAGTGCGTGCCCCATGTCACCCCTGAGGTCATGGCTTCCCGGCAGGAGCTGTTCCCTGCCTCTGTAGGGAGCAGGTGTGGCTGAGGCCCAGACCTAAGCATGTTTTGCCTCAAACATTCTGTAAAGGTGTGATCAGAGGTGGGGCAGTGCTCCTCTGAGCCAAATTGTTCCTCTGCCTTGAGACTCGTGTTCAGTCCACCCCCAACTCACCTCCTGGAGAAGGGCTGTGAATAAAAACATGCAAAAATTCTTGTTTATATTAGAGGTGGGAACCAAGTTAAGTATAGAAGGGAGCAGATTGGGCCCCCTCACTATCCTCTCTTTCTCATTGTCTCGCAACCCCAGCCCCCTGACCATCCACGTAACAAGTCCAGCCACTGGGATCTAAGGACTGGTGACATTCTTTGTTTCTTCCCTTACTTTGCCCAGACAAAGCACAGCTATCATATTGTGCTCTGTGACCAGCAAATATCGGTGTGTTGTGCTGGCAGTGACAGACTCTCTGTTTGTCATCCAGTCCCTCTAGGACCCCTGAGGCTCACCTCTGGTCCCCTTAACACCTTGGTACTCTGCTTGGAAACCCTTCCAAATTCACCATGGTGAAGAAAGGTGGCAATGTAGCAACAGCAGACGCCTCGTTGAATGCCTGGAGACCCATGGGGATGCTGGAGCTGGTACCATTCTTTCTGCTCTTTTCATTGCGTGGTGGGAGGATTTTTTTCCAGGTGGGAACAAATGCAGCTTCTCCTTGGGGAAGCCTCAATGAGGGGTCAGTTTATCAAATAAGCCTGGGGCCAACGTGTGCTGAAGGGAAACTCATCCCACAGGGAGGGGGACAGGCCAAGGACAGTCTGCTCAGAATGCTGCATATCTGAAGGACACCGCTGGTTTGGAGCCAATTGTTCCAACTTTATGAAATCACAGTTCCCCTCTGTCACGATCCGCAAATGCAAGCCAGGGTCATGATGGTTCCAGTGATCTCAGAGCACAGAAAACTCAGAAGGGGGATGATAACAGTTTACTTCTTAACAATAATATGTAGTGTTGTTTGGATTTATTTTATAAGTATTATAATAGCATTTATGGTAAACTATAATTTTAGCTTAGCTGGTTAGATATTTTGTAAGCAGGGGCCCCTGTCCTTATCAGAAGTTGATAAGAGTTTCCAAGACAACCCAGGCCTTTGCCCAGACACTGTTTTCTATTGGTTCCCAACCCTAAGATCATCCCCTTCCCATCCTTTGTAATGTATCTTTTCCCCTTTATCCATCAATCATCCCCAAGGTCTAGAGGTTTGGCCAGTGGTTGGTGGACACCCAGATCACCCCACCCCAATTTAGCTTGATTTGTTCTTGTTTAGGTAATTCGGTTGGCATTCGCCACTTTGACTTGTCTTATTGGTTTGCAACTTGTACACACCCTTTGGAATTATGTTGATAAAAACCCTCGAAGGACTCAGGTGCGGGGTCTCTCTCTTGGGAAGCTCTGAGCCTGGGACCAGGGTTTTCCCTGTTGTTCCCCCAATAAAATCTGCTCACAAAGCCTTGAGGGAGAGTCCACTCTTTCTGACCATGGCCGTGACAGCAGAGGCAACAGTGCTGCAAAACCAAGAACTCACACAAAGGTGCTGTTGGAGTGCAGCCAGGGCTGCTGGTGGTCAGCCAGGCAAAGCTGACCCCAGAGACAGAGCAGTGCACCGCAACAATAGTACTCCTTTATTAGTGCATACAACTCAATATGTGATAGAGGGAAAGAGAGAGACAGAGAGAGAGAGAGAGAGAGAGAGAGAGTAAAGGGCTATATATAGCTACCAACAGATATAGCTACCAACAGAAGAGACGAGCCCTTGTGGTTGTCTCATGGTCCAATAGATTCATCTTCTGGCTGTTGGGGAGATCTCACTTTATAGTCCTCTTCACAGCAGGAGGCAACAGGACAAAAGGAGGTGGGGGTAGCTGGTGTAGAAATAGGTGCAGAACGAAGAAAAAGTGAATGTCCACTCAGGGAACTGGTACAGAACACACCAGGGCTAGCTGACCCTTGAATCAGCCTGCCGTGGTGTACCCATTGTTTTCTTGCATGAGTTCCCATGGGAATACATTGGTCCGGTAAACACATCTGTAACAAACATCCATCTCAGCCAGCCAGGATTCCTGAGTTGGGGGTTTCAGAGTCTCAGTCCAAGTACCAGGGCCTTGGTGATGGTTGTGAGGAAAATTGAGGGACTTTTGGGACCATCTCTTACACCCTCCTTCTGGTTCCGGGCACCAGCAGCCCAATGCTCGCTGGATGAATCCTTTTCTTTGCCGAGCCCTTGGACTCCTCAGGATGCAGGTCGTCTGAACTGCCAGGCTGGAGACAGAGGGATTGCTGTCTGTCTGCAGGGGCTGAAGGGCTGTGACCAAAAGAAACAGAATCAAGATAAACTCCTGTGTCTGCAGAGATCCACAGACATCCCTCCCATCCATGCTCCCCACTCACCACTGCAGATCTCATCCAGCTTCTCCATGCCTTGGAGGTGCCATGCAGCCAGCCCTAGACACAAAGCTCTATCAGCTGTACTCCCTACCATGCTTCCAGCAGCCTGGCCCCTGGCCCTGCCTTCTCCCTTAACAGGGTTGGTCCCAGGAATCACCAGTATTCCAGGGGAGTGGAACTGAGCCATGTGGCCAACTGGCCACAAAGCCCACCTACATGAACCTACAGGGGTGGCACAGGGAGGGCTGAGACCCTGCACACAGCAGGGACAGGGCAGTGCAGCAGCAGGAACAGGGGCCAGGCTGCCCAAAGGGAGTCTCCAGGGGCTGGGGCTCACCAATGAACCTGACAGCCACCTCTCTCACTGTGGCCTGAGGGTTCTTGAGGTACGGCAGGCTCTGATACAGGTACTCTTCAGCCCTGCTCTTGTCCTTCACCAGCTGTAGAGAGGACAAGGGGATGGGCATGCCACATAGCCCCCCAGTTGGCTGGGGCAGTCCCTCCTGCCAGCACTTGTCATTCCCGAGAGCCCTCCCTCTCACTGGGTGTAGGGAAGGGAAAGACCCCATGGGGCCCTGTTCTTGAGGATAGGAACAAGGGTGCAACTCCAGGCTGTGGGCTTGGGACTGCAGCAGGGAGGGTGTGGGCCTTGGGTGCAGGGCAACTCTCACCCAGCCTGCACTCTGGGGCTTGTCCTTACCAAGCAGCTGCCAATCCTACATGTCTGCTCTGTCTCCAGCAGGTGCTTGAGTTCCTTCCACTTGAGGAGCTTGGCAGCAGCAAAGAGGGCTTCCCCAGAGGCCTGCATAACAGCAGAAAATGTGAGATAGCACCATGGCTGGCAAAGAAGACCTCTTGGCTTTGTTTCTGGGGTGATCCTGCCTTTAGGAAGCTGGGATATGCCTTTGCCAAAGCATCTAGGGATCTCTTGAGGACAGCCCTAAGTTACAAGGATTGAGGCTCAAAGTCCTGGACTCTGACACATGCCAGGAGCAGCAAAGAAACATGTGGGGACACATCTATTCAGGCTTTGGTGGCTGTGGGTTGCTGCCAAGCCCTGCTGGAGCAGGTAGGGCAGGTGCTGAAAATGGCTATGCCAGCTTCTCCACCCCTGCTCACACTGGTTCTGCAGGGACCTTTCCCACAGGCTGTGCTGGAGGAGGACTGCTCACTGCCAGCAGCCCACCCTTGTCTGTGACAGTGCTCAGCCTTGAAACCCATACCTTGGCCACACCAGGGCTCTGGTCACTCATGTGAAAGAGGAGTGGGATCAGTACTCTCCTCACATAGCTGTTCCCCCTCTTGTTGCTCCCCACCACTGGTTCCAGCTGGTCTCTGAAGAGGCAGATGGAGAGCTCTCGCAGCTGGCTGCACTCCTGGTAGGAAGGAAGAAAAAGAAGCTTTGGAAACAGCAGCTCCCTGCCCACTGTGATGGGAGGTGAGGTGATGGGGTATGCTCTAGGGTAAGATTCCAGAGTGGGGAGGAGCAGTACTGGCTGCAAGGCCCAGAATCCACAAGAGCCCAGAGGAGCAGAGCCTACCCTGAGTACTTCTCACACAGCTGGGCTGCAGGACAGCTGTCACTGCTCAAGGTGCCACATCAGCCTTACCGAGTCAAAGAGGGGCAGGAGAGTTTCCATCAGCTTCCCAGTGATGGGACTGCCCACAGTCTTCTCCAGGTTTTGAAATGCGGTGGTTTTGCCCATCACATTTTTAAAGAACATTAGGACCTTTATCTTGAGGTCTGTACTGCCAGTCTGCAGGACCCCCATCATATCTGGCAGGAGGACCTGCATTTTTCTTGCCTGTATGAAAGACATTTTCTCTTTTTGTGAAAAGATTCACATCTGGAAAACTCCTCAGGCAGCCACCAAGCCTCACCATGGCAGGGAGGGTGTTTGGAGCTGTCACATCCCTGCCTGACTCCCAGACCAGACCAAGCCAAGCCACCACCTTACCCACAGCCCCAGATTCCAGCTGCCAACGTGGCTGTCCCCAACACCACCCTACTCACTATGTCAGATGTTTCTGACAGCATGAGGAGGCCTCCGACCAGCAGGGAGGCTGTCACCAGTCTTGGATGCCTCTGACTGCTCTCAGCATCAGGTTTATCACCCAAATCCATGGATGGAAACTGTCTGGAGGACGACTTCAAGGAGTAAGCACAGCAGTGAGATATACTGGCAGAGCCTGCAGGCTTGTGGCAGGGGATCAAGGCCTTTTTGTAACTCACAGCCAAGTCAGGGATGCAGGTGCCTTCTGCAGGAGAGCTGGGAATATTGGTCATCCAGAGGAGCCGAAGCAAGCTAATGAATATCGTTAGTATCTTCTCCTGAATCTGGGGCTTGTAGAAGATCTGACCCCACAGCTGCAGGGCTGTGCTGCAAGGCAGAGCACTCTGTCAGCAGGGCTGCCCTGGCCACAGCATGGCCTGGGGACTCCCAGGGGCTTGGCATGCCTGGGGGCCCTGCCCAGGCAGGCAGGAGGGGACTGAGGTGGCATTCCCCAGAAGCAGTGTGGTGGCTCTGGGCTGGCTCAACCAGCTATGGCTTCTGCAAGCCCAGACAACATATCAGGGCTGGAAATCCTGGTCGAGCAGAGAACCCTACTCCTGGGAGGTGTCCTGCAGCATTCTTTAGGTCTGGAAGTCAGAGAGCCTCGAGGTCTCTCTCTCCACAGCCCACAGGATTGTCAGGGCCAGTACCTGTCTCCTTGTGGAGAGATGTTCAACAGTGCTGTGACTACCTCATCAGGGTACTTGTCAGCCATCTTCATAAGCAGGGAGTCAAAGCAGTGCCAAACTGCTAGTTTCTGGATGTCTTGCAGGCTGTCATAGATGCAGCTCACAATCTTTTGCACCTGGAGGGGATACAGGTGAGAGCGGTGCTGCCACTGGAGCACAGATATGTCCTCAGCTGCCCTTTCCATCCCACTCTGCTGCTTTAGGGTGGCTTCAGGTGCCTGAGACACCTGAGTTTTGGACAGAGGAACAAGGCCTATCAGGGCTGAAGGGCAGGGCAATCCAGCCACAGGCCACTTACATCCATCAGCCAGAAGTCCGGGTCTCCAATGGCTACTTCCAAAATGTGTTCTGCTACCATCTTGTCAAAGACAGTGGTTTCTGTCATTACTTCCATGGCTGCAAGGATGATGTGTGTCCTCTCAGAAGGCGTGAGGTACCTTTCAAAGGGCTATGCCAGGAAGGAAGGGAGCAAAGGCATGTCACACCAAGCACCCTGATGGTGCTGCTTCTCTGCTGCTTAACTGTCACAGGGTGCTGTCCCTACAGAGAACCAGGGCTCACTGGTGGGCAGGAGGGCTGGAGCTGCTGCTGGGACACCAGAGTTCCACCCTCAGATAGTCCCTGCTTTGGGGGACAGCAGGAGCCCTCCCATTAGAGACAGTAAGACCACATCAGCCCCTCTGATTCTGGGTCCCCTTGCTCACACAAGTGCCCTGCCCATGGCACAGACAAGAGTGCCAACAAAGGAGGAGCTCCTTACCTTGGTATTGCGCAGGTTGACACAGCGCAGCAGGGAGGTGGTGTCACCTTCTCCATGGAGTTGTGTGTTATACTTTAGCCTTGACCTGCCTACAGAGCGGGGCAGATGCAGAAATCAGTAATAAAGAGCAGCTTTGCCAGCAAGCTTTCCAAACTACTCCAAGATCTGCTTGTGAGATGGCAGGAGAGAAGCAGTCAAGGAGATCCTGGAGGGTGTCATATTGGGGTCCACAGATCAGCAGGGTTGAAGATGGTGAATGGAGGGAGGAATGAAAGCAGCAGAGAAAAGATCCCAGATGTGGGGAGAGCACTTGGCTTCAGCAGCAAATGACAGCTGGATGATACAGGAAGCATCCAGAGGGGCAAAGATGGCAAAGCAGACAGGCAGGATTTGAGGAGATATCTTTGTGGAGGGGAATACGTCCACCACAACGTCCCTTATCACTTTGCTTACAGATGAATTCACTGAGGTGATGAAGAGTGCTCAAAACTGTTTCCTTTTCTCTGGAGGAAGTCTGTAAAAGGAGAAGACGTCCCAGCAGCTGTCCAAGGATTGAGATCTGGATGTCTTCATAGCAGACAGTGCAGTCCTTTTTTCTAAAGAGGTCCCAGTCCTGTGTGAGGGAGGCAGAAGAGCAGCAGGGCTGACAGCAGGCAGCTGGTGCTGAAGACTGTGACACCTGAGACTGTGTCCAGGGCTGGATTCCTGATGAATCCAGGATTTACAGAGCCTGCATCCTAGAGCAATCAGCTGGGCAGCAGCCCCAGCAAGGGAGAGTGGCACAGCCTGTCTAGAGGGTGCCATGGCCTTACCTTCTGTGTGGAATAGTTGTACAGGAAACGGCTCAGCATTTCAATCCTTCCCAAGGCTCTTGAGCACACTTCCTGTATCCTGGAACTGGTGAAGTCCAGCAGCACCTGGGCAGAGAGAAGCTGCTGGCGAGCCCTGGAGCAAACATGCTTCAGCAGTAGCAGGGCAGCTCTGGCCCTGCGTGGGACCAGTATCCTTCAAGGCATCCTCTGACCTCAAGCAAAGCTTTTAGCAAGGCTCCTGTCCCTGGGCTCCCTTGAGGGTGTGGGATGAAGGCCCTGGGCCAACCATGTGGCCATGCAGGAAGGCAGGTGCCACCCTCTGTGCTCCTGAAGGAGCCTGGTAACAGCCTGGTGACAGCCCCTACTTCCCCACAGGAGGAGGGCACTTGTCCTGCAAGGCACTGCTCTGGGGAGATCACTCCCCCTCAGGGTGAGGAGCAGCCCTGAGACACCCACTCTTTGCACAGGCCATACCTGCAAGATGTTCTGCAGCTCCTCGCTGATTCTGGAGGGAGGAGAGCTGAGCACTATTGCCCTCAGCATGGAGTCCATGCGTCTAAGGGTCTGCAAGGAGGTCAGAGAGTAGTGGCAGTGATTCTTCACCTGATCTGAGACTGATCTTAGCTGCCAGTGTCAGGGGAGAATGCCCATGCTACCCAGGAGGGACCTAGAAGCTGGCAGTCTGCTGCAGACAGAGCAGCCTGCAGCGTTGGACATGGCTGGGCCCTGAGAAGGGGATGAAAGGACTAGGGCAGGAAAGCAAAGCTCAGACCCTGCCCTGCCTTGGACCTCTGGCCATGGGGCAGCACAGGGTGGTCAGAAAGCAGCCCAGAGGGATTGGGAGCTTCCACAGCTCACAGAGAACTTACATCCTTTAAGAGGAGTTGTTGATGTCTGTTTAAATGAGAGTGTGGAGGAAGCCAGAAGACAGTTCTGAAGCATGTCTCTAGAAGGCTTCTCTTTTTTTCTTCTAGCACCACTTCCGCTGTCTTGCTGAAAGAGAGAGCCTGTCTGGACACCAGGAACAGTGAGGCCTTGTGAAGAGGGATGCTGTCCTCTGGGGAAGGGCCCCTGGGAGGAATGGGCAGGTACCTCAACATTTCAATGGTGAGCATGGCAACCTGCAGCAAGTCTGTACACAGCTGGTACCAGGGCTCATCTTCCAGCATCACCTGCAGAGTACAGCAGAGCTGCCACCTGGGAGCTGCCAGCACCCAGTGCCAGCAGACCCCAGCTCTGCCCAAGGGCTGCTCTCACAGGGTGCCAGTGCCAGGGGTCCTTGCCCTCTTCCCCTGAGTACTGGGTGTCCCCTCACCTGGATCCTCTCTACCAGGTCATATCTGCGGCAGAAGTCAATCAGGCGCCGTGACGAGCCAGAATACGCCGTGTTTATGCACAGATCCATGATTTTGTAAAGAAGGGTGATCTTGCATCTCCCATCCTGACAGTCATGGGACAGATAGACAAACAGAGAGCATGAGAAGGGGGGACAGCCAGCCAGCCAGTGGGACTGGAGTTCTGAGAGGCAGCACCATGTGGAAGCAGCAGCTCTGTCCAGCCAGGACACCTCCAGCAGCCCAGGAGCTGAGCCCCTGCCAGCAGATGCTGGAACAGTCACTGTCCAGCTGGCCACAGTACCTGGCTGAGGTTGCTGGCAAGGATCTGGATGGAGTCCACAACTTCCTGTTCCTCTCTGGACATTTGTAACCAGCTGGCATCTAACAGAGGGGCAGAGCAGGGAGGGCTACTGAAGGTTTGGCAACAGGAGAGAGCAGAGGAAGATCTGCTCTCTGCCCAGCCCCACACGTGCTCCCCTGGCATGGCCTTTCTGTGCAGCCCCCAGCTGAAGGCTGCCCAGCAGAGGAGCTGCCATGCAGGACCACGGTGTGGTGGGGAAAGTGCCAGTGCCCCAGGCTGAGGAATGTGCTGGCAGACAGACAGGAAAAGTCCAGCATTCCACAGCATTGCTGCCTCCCGCCAGCCAGCTGCCCTTTGCTGCCCACACCATGGAGCAGGATCTGGGGCCCCTCCTTGGGAGGCATCACACCCACCCTCCAGGAACTTGGCTACCAGCGTGCCAGGGAAACATGAGGCTTGCATTGTCCGGGATGTGCTGGCAGCCCCAGCCCTGCCCAGTCCAACAGGGCCCCCTCACTCACCTGTGTGCAGTGGATCCACCACAATCATCTGGCAGGGCTCTGGTGGAGAACTGCTTTTCTGGGGAGCACCATTCTCCACCCAGGCCATCCTGGGCTGGCTAGGGGGTGTGTCCTCCATTTTGCAGGAGAAAAAATGAAAAGTGGGAAAGGGACAAGTTGAGAAGCTTTGGGGAAAACCTCAGCATGAGGGGGCAGCTGAGACAGCAAGCAAAATTGGGCTATGTTTGGATGCTCCTGACCAGCTTGTGATCTCACCCTATCCCATCATCCTGCTGGACACAGCAGCAGTAGTGACCACATGCGCTATGGTGGGGTGTCACAAAGGGCCCCCCTGTGACCCACCACCAGTCCCTAGCACTGCTGCAGTGTTTGTAGACATGGTACCAGCCCCTAGCTGTGGGTGCTGACAAGGAAGAAAACCATGCTATGTTTTTACATAATATATTTTCAAGTACATCTTGTTAAAAAAAGCCCAACAAAACAATAAAACAAAAAAGCACACCAAACAAAACCTCACAAAACTTTATTATTCTATTGTTAAAAAATAATAATGTATAGGGGTAACATTGGGGGTTTCTTCCTAAGCTTATTCAGTCACAAAAATTCTTGAGTCTCTGAGATTTACTTTTTATAAACTCACAGTAGTTTACTGGACTGTTACACTCTTGGTAAACAATACTCAAGTCTTACTACTCATTTTAAAATAATTGCAATTTAAGTAAATGCCTAAGCCTAGTACTTCCCATTGGCACACACTCAAGACTCGCATATTCCAGATATTATAACTAAGATAGCAAAAAGATTTCCCTCTCTGAGACGAACACATTCTTGTACTGTAGGTGATCATTTTAAGCTCTTCCTATGAGCTGCAACTCCTGGTGCTAGAGGCATTTCTTTAAAAGAGCAAAAGACTAATTCCTCACTAGGAAAAAAAGCTTTCTGCTTTGCAATGCAGCATTTTATTGCATGTGTATACCAAAAATACTGCAGTATTTTACTTACCAAAAAATGACAAACAATATTAACTAATTAAGGAGCTAAGTCTCCCTGAAGGGTAACTGTTGTTCTCTGCAGATTATTATGCTGCCTTAGCTTAATGTATCATCACAGGACCATTGGATCATTCTGGTTGGAGGGGTGATCTAGTCCAACTCACTTATCAAATGGAAGGCAACACTATGAACTGAGAACTTTAAAAATCCTGAAGAGTCCACAAAGACACTGTAGATCTGCCATGACCTGAAAAAGTTTGTCTTTCTGTGATTACACAGGTCCTGATGGTCTTTGGCTCTGCCAGAAGGTTGTCCCTGTGACATGGATAACAGTAGGGGCTTGGACTCCAGTCTGCCTAGCTGTGAAGCCATTCCACAGCAAAGGAGAAGAGGTATCCGAATACAGTTCAGTTACATGATATTAAATAAATTAACTTAGTTTGACAAAAGGCAAAAGTGGAGAGTACATCTATTTTTATTCTTTCCAGTTAGTTCATTGATATTTTCAGTCAGTTTCCCAGATCTAAAATATGGTATGAGAAATACTTTATTTTATTTTCCTCCTTTACCTAGATATTTTTCCTTCCTTAAAAGTGTTACAATATATTTAAAGCCCTCTTTGGTACATTTATTGCCCTTCTACTGACAGCCGTAATTCCCCATGACAGCTATCATTAAAGGAAAAAATAAATTTCAAGGGGACTTCATAATGTCGCAGTAACAACAAAGAAGAAATACTTTTAAAATTGTCCTGTAGTTTCTTTCTAGATTTGTTCTTCCTGAGGAATGGTCCACTGTCTTTGCCTTTCAGAAGGAAAGGGAGCCCTTCTAAGATGGCATGGGAGATAAAGGACAGATTTGGGGCTCAACAGTTCAAGCTACTTCTTCATGGAGAGAGCAAGGACAGTAGCATCTACAGTGTAGCTGAAGAGGGGTCTGGCAGTGAAAGATCCATCTTCCAGAACATGGGAAGGGTTTTGGTTGGAGCTTGGCACAGACTTGCAAGGAGAAGCCTGCTCACTGTGTGTGTGTACCCCTGTCAGTCCCTACAGAGCAAGGAGGGCAGATGGAGATGGTGCCCTGGCAATGTAAGCCCAGGACAATTTTGCTCCCTGGGTGATCATCAGGACCTCATGTATGTAGAAATCCACTAGATCTTGGCTGCCAAGTGATAGCCTATGCATGACTTTGGTTGTGTACTGTAATAGCAGGAATTTATTACTTCATTACCCTTGGGATTGAAGGGATTACTTCAATTTGGGATTACCGTGATAGTAACAGAGCTGTAGTTAGTGGTCTGAGAACAGCGTTGGTTTTACTTCAGCTGCAAAGGATGTGCTCACAGTAACTAGAAGTGAGTGGCTCAGAAGTCTTTAAAACTTTTGTTTAACAAAAGAGACTGATTAATGTGTTGTGCCTTCTGCTTTGGTTCCTCAAAATACAGAACAAGTCTCTGTTCCATGATCAAAATAACTATGGAGACTGAAATCAGCAGTCAAAGCATTTGTCTTCCCTGTGTGGCCCTGACTTGCTACAAAAAGCCACCTCTGAAACAACACAGGTCTATCCAACCTGGCAAAAGCAACCATTTCACACAAGAAAATTCTAGAAATTCACTTCCAGCTGAGGTTATGTCAGACCATACCACTGTTCAAACTAAATGCACAAGATATTTCCTTGATGTTTAATTCTTCCAAAATTAGTTCTTACAATGAAAGCACCACCACACAAGAAATCCTCTCTATCCCATGCAGACAAGTTCACAAACCTACCAAAGTCCTTCTCCCACAAACTGGGAACTAGTTTACTCCTATATTTGGAAAATCATTGTTATGCTAGTGAAGGTGTTTATGTGGATAAGCAGGCAGACTGGACCTAGACAAGGCGTCTATAAGGATAAGGAGACAGACTGGACCTAGATTGTAACTGTTCAGAAAGTTTAACACCTGTCTTCCTGTTCACTTATCCTATGGATTAATGTGCCACTGCTTGGGCTTCTCGTAGATCACAACATGGCAGCAGAGGAAACCTCCTGTGAAGTTCCTGGAGTGGTAAGCTGACTGACAGCAAGACATCTTTGTGATTTCCTTTCCCTGAAGTTTTAAACAAATTAATTTGCCTAGTTTTCACTGTTTTTTGTTTTTTTTTTTTTTTTCCTTCATGTCTTCCCTACAGGAAGATGAGCAGACAACTTTCTTTATCAATTTGTAAATATGGAAATTAGACATATATATATATATATATGTATTTACATCTTGGTACACACAATGGAAGTGTATATCAAATAATGCTTAAATGAACCAATTTTAGCCAAGTTTCCTTGTTGCATGTTTCTTCTCTTTACCACTAGAAAAGAATGGGAGAGAGTGCTAGTTTGGGACATATGGAAACACCCCAAAGATTGGAGCAGTGCTTTTCAGAGAGCCAGGTCATGCCAGTTTGCCTAGTAAGAAGAGTAGACATTTACATTATAAAGCAGAGCAAGCATCTAACAATACATTAAAACATTAGGGGCTTGCAAGACTGTATTACTCATTTGCTTTAAAAAATGAGTTTGAAAATATTAAAGGACTAAGGTGGAAAACTGGTCCCACTAGAATTAGTAGTCTGTTCCCTGTTCTTTCTGCAGAGCCAGAACTTCATCCTAGATCTCCAGGAAGCAAAGCCTCTCTCTTTATAGCTGCAAATCAAAGTACTTCTAATTCCTCTTAATTTACCTAAGATTACAAAGAGGTATGGTTACCCTGATTGGGATCTGTACTTGAATCCAAGTGTAAATTTCAGGTCTAGAGCTGCTGCAAATTCAAATTTTCAGAAGATAGGCTTTTCCAAGTCTCTGAATACTTTTCTTAACTCTTCATAGGCATATTACTTTTTATAGGAGGTATAGGAGAGACTGAGAAGGTGAGCATGTGATATTACAGAAGGTCATTCTGAGTTTGGGCCTACGTCATTGATACCAATGGTGCCAGAAATTTCTGTAAAGCAAACTTTTTTTTTAACAGTGATTTTTGGGGATCCATAATGAAAACATTTTACCCTATTTTTTTCCCTTTTTGGAAATGGCCAACATCCTTGCTGTGAACAGCAGCTTTCTTTTACTCCTGGAACTGTAATACTTGGACTCCACTGCATCATGGCATACAGAAAATGTCTTTCCCTAAAAGGCTATCAGGACTTTTTCTTGGGTGATCATGAACTGGAGAAGCAAAAAACTGTTTGATACATTGTTCAGGTGGCCTGAAATCAAAGTTACATGCTTGTTCCTGAAGATGTCTAACTAAAAGCATGCAAGTGGACAAACTTCCAGCTTGGAAGCAGTTCCTGACCTGCACTGGAAATAACTATCTAATGGTATGAAACAAGATTATTGGAGAGGATTAAATTCACTTATATATACAAAAGATAGTAATGGATCCTCTGAAACACCAAGAAATATTGAGCAAGATGAGGAGCTTTATTTGGAGTGCTTTGTGATTTTCACAGCGATGAAGGGTATGTGGGATCTCAGGAGTGGATGGCAGTTCAGGGAAGTGCGTTGTTTGCTTCAAAATGCTAAAGAAACCAATTTTCAGACAAAAAGGCTTGTCCTGGCAAAGATTTCACTGTTTGCTCAGGAACCCCAGGGATCACAGCACTAGGAGGTAAGAAGGGATTTCTGGGTCCCAAAGACAATACAGCGTGGCTGGCACATTAATTCAGTTTTAGTACTTAAAATAACTGGGATGAAGAACAAAATGAAATAAAATTATAGCAGAAAGTAATGTCTTCCAAAACTTTACCTTCCAACACTATGCAACTGACTTTACTGCAAAAATCCTTGCCAAAAATCTGATAGTGTCATAAGATCTCCAAATGATTTCACAGCCTAATTTTATACTATGAATACACCAAGAGGATTGCCATGCAATCCAGTAATATCCTTGGCTGCTGCTTTCTAAGCTTCTTCCTTCCTGTTAGTCAGGGTTGCTGTAAAAATGAACTAGAAATAGATATTTTATTGTTCCTCCAGAATTAAAAAAATAAATAGAAGCTTCATATTTCATAATTCTGGCTTAAAAACTCTCTTAAGATTCACCTTAACTGCATAGTGAGCTTGTATCAAAGTCTATTGCTGTTAACTGCCCTTTTCTAGAAATTAATATCCCAGATGTTTTCAGGGCCAAGGAGGCCCCCCCATGAAGACTGGGCTTTATTATTTTACGCAGCACACACAGCCTGCATCAACCCAAGTGGAACTTGGGTACCAGTTTTAGGTCCCAGCATGGTAGCAATACACGACTGTGCATCTGTCATGTGCCNATTTTTTTTTTTTTTTTACTTCTTCAAATACCATCTCCAGTTTGCTAGAAAGCCCAGCAGAAAATCCATGTCTGGAGGAAAGCTGGCAGATGGCAGGGAGATTTCCTGGTGCTAAGGCCTAACAGAAGCTTCTCAGGGAAACATGTAACTACAGTCTTCCTGCAAATTATATGGATAGCTGGGATGTGGCTGGGACAAAGGGAAGTGTAATGCTCTGCTACAAGCAGAGTCCTACTTAGCCCTGGAGCAGATGCACAGGGCCTTGTGCAACCCTCAGAGCTCAACCAGGTGTGATGAGAATTGCTAACAGAAGGTGTTTCCAAGGTTTCCAGCAGAAGGGGAAAGACTTGTTTTCAAGAACCACTTTTGTTTCCAGAAGTGGGGTGGAGGGAAGAAAGATCTTCATAAAAAATTCTGGAGACTGCTCACCTTAGAGAGAGTTCAGGATCCAAGTATGAATTTGACTTTAAGATAAAGATATTTCAAATACTAAAATTAAAGGACTGTAAAGCAGGCAGATCCCAGCAAATCTGCTCAAAAAATGACCTTTAGAAGAAGAATAAGCCAAAAAAGTGTCATGTGGGGAGGAGTAGGGGGTAGGTAGAAGGCAAACTTACAAACCTCTCACTAAGTATATATAAAAATAACTAAAGAAAATCAATGCATCATTAATGTCAAATAAAATAAAGCAAATGTATAACTGACCTTTTATGCAGCCTCTGTGCACAACAGGGGAGAACTCGAGACACTGCCTCCTATTTTATATCCTCTGGAACAAGTCTAATTTCTGATCAGCAAAGAACTGAAAATAGTTCTTCCATGACTTGTGAATATAAGTAAAATGTCCACAGATGTAAATAGAGTCTGATTCAAAGAGCAGTGGGAAATCTTTGCTTGCTGGGAACTTGAGAGTACTAATTCAGATAGTAGCCTGTAATTGCCCTCATAGCACTTCCCACATATACTTATAAGAAATCAAATTAGTTTTATATTACTGGATTACTGGCATTGCATTTTCCTGAACTTGCTCCTCCAGATGTAGAATTCTCAGCCATTCATCACTGCATCAGCAAGTGGTGATGGTTTACTCTCATATCTAACAGTTATGTCCACCAGAAAGCCTGATTTGCCATGGCAGGTTATGTTTATATAATTAATTTTATGTTTATATAATTAATTTTTATGTTTATATAATTAATTTTTATGGTCTTTTAAAAGTAACTCCTGAAATATTAGCCATTCTTTAGCTTCCTCTGCCAATAGTTCACATAACTGGTTGTGCCTTTTCACCCTTCCATCTTGAACTGAAGGGCAATGCCCACTAACACGTAAGTCTCACCCTCTGCTTGAGAATACCAACAAAATTGGTATCAAATTCTTGAGTGTCCTCCCTACACCTTGCCAGAAATGTGGTGTAGCTGACTTGCAACACAGTGATGAGCTTTCTGAGACAAATGCCCCAATGATACTTAATCCAGTTTTCACTAATTTTATCCTTTCCAAAGCTCAAAATCACACAGCCCCAGGTGTGTGCAACACAAGCTACTTGGTCCCATTCAAAAAATTCCTACATTTGTCAGTCTCAAGTCCTTGGAAAGATGAGCTTTGGCAAAGGTATCTCCCATCTCCCAAGACTAATTCCTCACCACCCACAAATTCCAAGATCACTGTGATTGCTCCGGGGTCCCAAATAGAAGGAATTTTCCCTTAATCACCACCTGCCACAGTTCATAGTTGTTCAAACTCTTTCACTATACCCACCAGATGACCAATCCTGTGATGTCATCTGACAACTGAGCAATTTGGTGCAGACACTGCACCTGAACACTAGGAACCACTCCAGAAGGTGTGGCAATACCCAGACATCCATCCCAAGTGCTGGAATACATGATGGCACCACAGGTAGATAAGGGTAACCAACACCTGACCCCTCAAATTGCCAAATCAAGGGTTTGCAGGTACATGGCTTTCCCATTAACTTGGCCTGCTAAGTACATCAGTCATGGGATAGTACATCCCTTCAAGATGCCCACTGCGTTAAATGGCTTCAGTAGAGCCTGCTCACCCTGCTTTTACAACCTGCTCAGCTTTTCTAGTAGAGATATTCCAGCCCATGGGTCCATATATAAGTATATCAAGGTATTTTTCTTGGAACTATCTGGATCAATCAAATGAGGGATGTGCCATTTATTGCCCACATCAGCCAGCCACCGTTCTAATAGGAAACCTTTGCAGGCTGGATGTAAAACTGTGGCACTTCCCCCCTTGTGTTTTGAGGTCTGTCAAATGACAAGAGACTCAAAAAATTTCAGAAAGCAAGTTTGCATTCCATCCCAAGATTCACTTAATAGAAGAAAGTCATCTGCAACGGCCAATGTTGTCAAACGTGTCTAACAATGCTGGGATTCATCCCTTTCCTCCTCCTGCTTACACAGCAGAAGTTCCACAGACAAGTTGAACACATTTGGCAACATTAGACTGTAATCTCTAACAGCCACCTGAAAGAAATAGAGGCTTTAAAGTTTCCAGGCTATAGATAAGTGCTCCTGTACTCTCCTCCATACACACCCCTCAAATAATTTTCCAGAAAAACTGACAATGCTAGATCAATTACAACTATTTTGAAGCATGCTAAAAGCTGTGAACAGATTTACAAATGAAAAAAGAGTTAGAGAGGTTTAAAGATTTTTCTGCTATTTCCTAAATGTAAATATTTATAACAATATTTTTAAATTGAACTGAATTTAATAATAAAGTTTTAAAAATAAAACCATATGAAAAAGAAACATTGGATTATGTTTTTAAACTCCTTAGCTCAGCCAAGAAACCAAGCACTATCCCACTTCTACCATTGGCTGCTTATAAAAAACTTTCCAGTACTTTCATAGGAGAAAAAAAAAGAACAACCACACTACTCTCAGCCTAATGAAAAAATAAATCTAAAAATCTGCAATATTTTAAAAAAGAAAAACATAATCTGCCTAGACTTAATGGTGAGCCTGGCCCCAGAGGACCTAAGGGATTTTTTTTGAGTGAAAGAAACAGCTGGGAAAGCAGGTAGGAATCCAAAAGCCTCTAGGGTCAGTTCACAAAGAAGAGTTGTGGCCAGATATGCTTCTCCTCTTATTTTGTGTCCTGCAAGAGAAAAAGGCTGTAAGATGTAAAAGGGCAACTTAGGGAGGGGTCTCTCTGGCTTAGACAGATGCCAAGGTCTTGGAGGTAATGTTCACACTGGATGACAGCCACCTCTTATGGAATAATTTCATCCTCTACTTACCATCAATTCAACCATTAAATGAAATGTTTTAGGAGTGGAAAGTCTTGTATACAGTGTGGGGCTTATTTGTAATCAAGTAACAGTACTCTGCAGCAGCAGCAGCTTCCATGTATTTACTGTTGTAGCTGTGCTGCAATATCAGTACTCATTTAAGCTCTGTAAGAAACTGAGTTTGTCCAACAGTTCCCACCACGCAAGCAGATAATGGGATGTGTGCCTAGGCCTTGACGAGACAAATGGCACAAGCATGCCTGTTGAAGGAAAGGGAGAGAAAGATGCTCTGTCTGCCCAGCAGCCTTTTCAGTGCCAGGGAACTCAGCCACTCTCCCCTTAGCATCTGCCTGCCCTATGGTGATTAAGTAATAATGACCCCAAAGCCCTAAATGTGGCACTTAGGGACATGGTTTGGTGGTGGACTTGATAGGGTTAGGTTAACAGTTGGACTCAAAGATCTTACAGGTCTTTACTGTCCTCAGTGATTCTATGACTTTGCATGAAGAGGGTGCTGCACATACTGGAGAACCTAAGAGAAGGCATGCCCTACCCAGTGATTTGCTGCTCAATTTCCACTCACCTCCTAATCCTCACTGGTATTTCTCATGTACATGTGCTAGACCTCTTCAAATTTTACACCAGCAGAGTTTCACCCTGTCTCATAGAGTCACTCCTGGTCAAAGCAACAGGAATTAGTCTCATATTTTTGGCCACGTAAAAACTTTTGAGTGCAGCATTATTCTCAGAGCATTACACAGCACATAAATTCTGCTCATTTCAGAACAGCTGAGGATCACAGAAATGCCAGCAAAGTAAATGAATCTTCCAGATTTATATTATAAAAATGTATAAAAATTGGAACAAACTCAACCCAAAAACTGACTAAAATCCATCCTCTGCTTACAATTCTGCTTAAATGCTTACAATTTGCTAGTAATTTAAACATTGTTATACTACGTCATATTGCTGCTATTCTGTAAATCTCCCCACCCGTCTTCCATATTCATAAGGCTGCGCCATTAATTATCCATGGCAGTGCACATTTCCAAATAGCCTAAGGCAGACAAAACTACGTCTTGAGAACTGCTGTGTTGTGCAAACCTCATGGTGCATCACACACTTTGGGCTCTAACCAGCAGTCATGTCCCAGCTTTAAAACGAAGGACAGCAAATTCACAACATCAAGGTCATTAAATCAGTCGGTAAAACCCTCATGAATGAATTGTTATCCTGCTCAGAGGGAAGACCAATTCTCTAAAGAGTTGAGCCTGCTAATGAGATCCCTCCCCAGCCACCGCGGCAGAGTCAGCACACTGGGCACGGATTTGCCATTGAACAGGGCGAGAATTACCTACCCCGAGGCACAAGGAGGAAGCAAGAGGCAGCAAATTCAGAGGAGTGGCTGGAAAGTATGATGCTGCCAATACGTACACCCAGCTCAGCACTCCTCCTGAACAGGGAAGTGCTCACAGCTACAGGCTGAACCAACAGGTATACTCAGGCTTTTCAGTATCAAGGGGTTACTGTCTCAGCAGCAGAGATCATCCAAAGTTGACATTCTTTCTTTTTAAAATGCATGAATGGTGTTCATTCCACCTTTGGTGCAGAAGAGCTACAGATCTTATGAACATCCTGTCCCAAATACACAGCAGCAGACCCCAACCCATGGCCGTGCTCCTGCTACATCTCACTGTAACAAACCACAGCCTTCCTACTCTTCAACCCCCGAGCAAGACTCTCCTAACCCAGAAATGCTGAGCACTGCTGCAAAGTCTCCTCACTACCCTGCTGGGTGTGCTCACCTGTCATGCCTCTCTGTCAGCTGACCTCCCCACAGGGTTGTAAAAGGAAAAAAGAGATTCTTCCAAACTTCCTTCCTCAGCATCTTTTGATGGCAAAGCTCTCCACTGATCTCTTTAGCATCCCACATTAGCAATGTCCTGCCCCACCTGCTGCCTGCTCTGGCTCAGCTGCTACGTGGACCCTGGGCACCTGAGTCTCACACACCTCCACATGAAGCCACCACCAATACCACACCAGAAGCTGCTGCTGGAATGCGTGCAAGGATAAAAACCACGCACTGTAATTTCTGTGGTATCATCTCCTATATTGGTCACTATGAGAAGACAAAATGTTGACTGAGGCAGTAAGAAAGGTAGTATGAGAAGATGGTGCTTTAAACAAGGTAACAGAGATGTCAAGAATGCCTTCAATAAATAACGTATGCCCAGTCTGCTGCGGAGTGTGCAGGATTTCTAAGCCCACGCAGAGGGGTGTGCACCCAACAGTGAACTTTCCTTTAGTAATGACCAGCTTTACTCTTACTGTAGACCCTAGGAATCCCATAGTCATTTAAAGGTGGAGGATCAGTCTGGGATTCAATTAAGCAGTGAATTTTTTTTTTTTTTTTTACAGAGTTGTTTTCTCCCTAGCAGTCAGGAAGCCTTTCAGACATTGACTCTTCCTCTGTGGTACAGCTAATAAACTCAGCTGTAGAGAGAAATCTCCAAAGCTGTGAAGATTCCCTAGAAGACAGGATGTACTTTCTCACCTAGTTTCTGTGAAGGTCTCCAACACTGACCTCTAAGAGTCCCAGTAATTTCTTAGTCCTGTAACTGAAGATACTTTATATATGGCAGAGATTTTGTACACAGCCCTCATCTTCAGGACACACTGGAAATGCTTCTCAGACTAGAGGGCAAACTTTATCCAGAGACAGCAGGATCAGAACATGTGCTATTCCTTACCGCAGAAAAGAAACANAAAAAAAAAAATAAAAAAAAAAAAAAAAAAAAAAAAAAAAAAAAAAAAAAAAAAAAAGCAGCATAATTAACAGTGACTAACATTTATGCCCATCATCTTCTTTCTATCTATAGCAACTAAAATTCATAGAGGAGCAGGGTTCCTACATGGTTCATGGCTAAAAGGAGGTATGCACTTTGAACAATTTAAAGGAAGAAATTATTTCAGCTACTGGCAAATTATACTAAGAGCTTTGTCACTAAAGTGCTGTATAAAACCATACTAAATTCCTGTAGCTGATCAATCACTCTGCTGAGAACATTGTGCCTACCCAGAGGTATCTGCACTGTGCGCCACAGGGGAAAGGACAGGACAGCCTCCATGTATGCAAGTAATTTTCTGCACTGGCTGAAGCGGTTTCAAAACACTCTTGTGTCCTCCAATACGTTGTCATTTAGTCCTGCTCTCGTTTCTCAGTTCATATAAAAAGAGTCAGCAGGATGTCAGCAGCCTACAAAAAAACTGATTACAGCAAGATATCATGCAAGCACTGAAATACTACCGTGGTTTTCTCAACCTAGGTTTTCAGGAGTCAACAGAAGAGGCAGAAGGACATTTTAAGAGGCAATTGTTCAGGTTTAGAAAGATGTTCCTTTGCCACAGTTGGTCAGTTAAGCCAGCCAGTTTTTTGTTCTGCTCATTGTCCAAAGTTGCATGGATGTGTAAGGGAGAATCTGACTCAACCCCTTGTAGCTGCAGAGACAATGAGCTGGATCACAAGCAGAATAAATATGCTTCCTATTATCATAATCAACTCTATAAACAAATGTGCAAACAGGCATTCTGCTTCTGGGGCATAGCTTCCACTATTGGTGATATCTTAATTTTCCTACTGAAAAATCAGAATCAGAAGTCCTTACTCATAAAAGTGATGGCTCAGCATCATGAAATGTAATGTACCTGCACACTTTTTACAACAAAGCTAATGTCTGCTTCTTTTGAAAATGGTTCTTTCTCTAACTTGCACTTCCAAGAATGTCCACAGAATAAATTATTAAGTACACACCCAATACTTTAAAACTTCAGAAGTTTATTGTCCAGAATACCTCACATGGTACAGTTACATTTTTTTTTTTATTTTCTTTGTTACAGGGAAATCAAGCAAAACAGTAGAAATGTGTATAGTAAAACAAAAGCCCAGCCTAATAATAGCCCTTTACATCCACCAAGTTATATTTCAGAAAATGGCTAGCCAAACAAAGAAGTAGAGCATCTGAAAGACAGTTTCATGTTTATGGTATAGATTCTAAACCAGTATTAAGGCCATTTTCTGTCCATATTGCTAATATCCTTTTCTGTTTTCATAATAGCAAATTGAAAGAGGTCTATGTGGATAAAAAGTTAACTACTGCAAAACTTTCAAACCTCAGTTATCACCTTATAGGTTGGTAGTTACGGATAACAGGAGAAGGCACAACACAGTATTTAAAATATACAGAGACCTATTAAAATCCAAAGACTAAAAGGAAATGGGAACTGAAACTCAAAATTCACAAATATTACTTTTGCATTCTCTAATCTATATTCTATAAGTTTGCATTCAAGCATTTTACAGCTTTTTCAGAAGAAAAGTGTAACACACCCAGAAAAGACTTCAAGGCTTTGCTTTGAGTTACTTTGTTGGTATTTTGGTTTTTCTTTTAGTAAATGGAATATAGGATAATCTAAACAGTAATAAAATGCAGACACATTCCCTCACTTGTTATTAGCGCCCAATAGACCCACTGCTGAAGGCTGAGTATGAGTAAGAATATGAAGAGCTTGCTGAGGCATCAAAGCTTCCTCTCCTAGACCCGCTGCGTGAGCCTGAACGTGAGCCGGAGCGAGAACCAGAGCGAGAGCCAGGTGCCGAAGAGACATTGTAGGGACTGGATATGCCTTTAGAGGAAACAGAGGCTGCTTCCAACAGTTTAAGCCCAGTGATGTCTTCCACCATTGACCGGTTCATTGCATCTTTGTAGGATATTTTCAGCTTGGTCTTGGGGCAGGTCAGAATTTTGGGATAGCTGTTGGTGTCTTGTAATTTCTGGGCAGCGCGGCCGTCAATCAATCCATTCCTAATAGCTTCTTCAGTAGTTATTCTTCCACGCACTTCCGGGTCCACGAGACCTCCAGTGAGGTACTGGAATTCAAGGAACCGCTGCCCAGCCTCATAAGGCAGCCATTTTTCCTTCACTGCTTCAGCTGCTGACATCCTCTTGCGTCCACCCTTTATGCCTTCGAACCCTATGAAGGCCTTCTGGGCTGGTTTGAGACGTGTGGCCATATCCTGATCGATGATGCCTTGGCTAGTGGCTTCCTGGAGCGAAAGCCTCTGGCCAGTAGTAGGGCATATTATGCCGCCAGTGCAGGCCTGGGCTTCAAGTAACCGCTGCCCAGTGATGCTATCCACGATGCCCCGTTGTATAGCTTCTGAAATGGAGATTTTCTCCAAGTTTTCTGTGTCAAATATGGCTGCAATAGGACTGCACTCATCTGGGGTCTCTGAGAAAGAGCCGCTCCTGATCACTGAAGAAGAACTCCTGACACTCAGTACAGTGGGAGACCGAGTCACTGACTCGTGCCGGAACACCTCATCAGTGCCATTACGGCAGGAGATCATGTCTGCAAACTGGGTCAGGCTCAAGCTGCCAGAACGGTACTGGTCAAAAAACTTCCTCTCCACCAAGCCTTTATCAATGGCATCTTGGATGTCGTACTGGCTACCTGTTTTTCTGTCGACAAGGACTACTCTACTGCTGCCATCTGATCCTGTGATAGTTATTTCTTCCCACTCACACTCCTGTTCAGCTAGTTCTGTGTAGGTGTCATAATCTATGAGGCCTTTGCTGTACGCCTCCTGAACGGACATCTCCCGGTTGGTTTCTGGATCTACAATGACCACCCTGCGCTTCCTAAGGGTGTTCTTCTGCGAGGTGTGCACCACCTTCTTCTTCTCTCTCAGGGGCAGAAGGCAGAGCCCCGTTGCATCATCCTTTATGCATCTTTCTTTCAGCTGCAAGTAGGTCAAGTTTTCCTCTGTGTTGGGATCAAAGAACCCTTTGGTGTCATCACTCGGATCGCTAAGGATCTGGTTGAGCTCCTCATTGAAGTAGCCACGCTTGTAGGCTGTCTCTACTGGCAAGCGGTAACTCTCTTTGGGGTCGATGATCCCTCCAGTTGCGATCTGAGCCTCCAGCAGACGAATGCCATGGCCTCTCTCTATGAGCTCTTTGTTCATTGCTTGGAACAGAGAAATGATGTTTCCAGTTTCTGGGTCTTTGTACCCAGTGACAGCTCTTTCAGCAGAGAGAAGTTTCTCTTTAAATTCAATTCCAACAAGGCCTCTTTTGTAAGCTTCCTCAACAGGCAGCCTCACGTTGCTGACAGGATCCACTATGAACCCTGTGGCTGCCTGGGCTTCTAGGAGTTCAAGGGCTGTCCCCGGCCTAACCAAACCTATTTTCATAGCCTGGTAAATGCCAAGTTTCTCTTTAGTAGACTCATTGTAGATTCCAGCAATACAGCTAGAGCCTTGAAGGAAATCAATAATTCTCTCGCTCACCTCTTCCACTGTAATCGCACCTCTTTCCAAGTCATTCCTTGTTGATTCCTTAATGATTCCAGCCTCAAGCAGTGCATCTGCTGAGACAGGCTGCCTGATCCCTTGGAACGACATACTCCTCTTCTGCACTGGAAGGAGGAGCAGACCAGTGTGTGGTTCAATCCTGCATTTTTCCTTCAGCTGCATGTAAGTGACTGCCTTTTTGGTGGTGGGATCAATGAAGTTCTTTGCATTGCCTTGGCAGTTGTTCAGCATCCTGTACAGGTCTTTGTCAATCAACCCACGAGATAAAGCTACCTCTTTGGGTAGGAAAACACTGTTGACAGGATCAACAATACCTCCTACAGCCAGCTGGGCTTCAAGCAGACGAATTCCAGTTTCTCTATCAACCAAGTTTTTCTTGATGGCTTCAGATACCGGCACAGTTTTGCCTGAGAAAGGATCCTTAAACCCTGTAATAGCCTTTTCTGCTGTATAGATCTGCTCTCTATCATCGAAATCTATCAGATCCCTGGCGATAGCACTGTCCACTGTTAGTATCTCATTTCTATGTGGGTCTATCACACCTCCTGTTGCTGCTTGGGCTTCTAGGAGCAGGACTGCATTTTCTGCTGTTAGCAGCTGATTCCGTTTGGCCTCAACAAAAGAGTATTTCTGTCTGGGCGAAAGGGACACCCCTGCAATAGCACCTGCCCCTTTGAGGTAAGGTTCAATGTCAGCTGCAACCTCTTCCACCGACCTCTGCCCCTTCAGCAGTTTATCCAGAGTGAGTTTGTCTATCAGCTGACACTCATACAGCTGCATGGCTGTGATCTTCTTCCGCAGCCCACTGAACACCAGCTTGGAGGCATCAATGCAGAAGTCTTCCTCGGTCTGCGTAGATCTGTGAGCCCCATATGGGCGCTGCTTGAGTTTCTCGATCTCTCTTTGCAGCCTGAGACGCTCTGACTCCAGCTCTGACTGGTTTTTGACAGCGGTCTCTTCCAGTCTGCACCGGTACCTCTCCTCAATCCGTTTGATTTCCATCTGCAGCCTTTCAATCTCACTCCTCAGGCTGTTCTTCTCCCTCTCACTCTTCTCCCTCTCACACTGGATCTTCCTTATGGATTCCTCTGTTCGGGAGTGCTGGCTCTTCCACTGATTGAGGTCATTCAGAATTTGTTGCTTCTCACTTTCCAGGCGTTGCTTCAAACGTGATTCTGACTCCAGAGTAACTTTCAAACGGTTCAGCTCCTCTTCTAATCTCTGCAGTCTGGCTTTGTCTTGCTCCAAAGCACTCATTTTTATCAGCAGGGTTTCTCTTTCTTGCATAATGTGACTATACTGATTTTTGGATTCTTGAATCCTATTGGATGCCTACAATTGTGGAGGAGAAATAAACCAAGAAAGGATGGTTAGAGTTTGTGCTGGTTGGAGTTATGCCCGCTGCCTACAATGCTCTCCAGCCTGTCATTTAACCTGCAGCAAGCTCCCACTGGAAAACATTCTAGTCACAGCAGTGCCTCATCCAAGATTATGGACACACAAACCAGAGAAGGCACATTATCCCTTCACTTACAGCATCTCCAGTACTGCCGGAGACTCAAGAGACTTTGTTCTGTTACCCACAGCCTTGATCTTCAGCTGATTTAGTTCTGTGTAACTTTTTGATACTTCTCACAGTACACTGACAAATACACAGAGCATTTAAGACTCATAAATAGCCTGATGCTCAGCAGATGTCCTGGTAGTTCTATTAATCCAGGGGAGTTTGCATCAGCTAAGAACTGGTCATAGATGGATAAAAAGGAAACACACGACTCAATTTTTGCCTTCCTGTTAGTTTCACATGTCACTCCAAACAATTTTACCTGCGTTACCTTCCATTTTAATTCACGCAGTGTCTTCATACATGCATATGAACAAACACCCACAAGCATGCATGTTTGTAAGCAGTCCATGTTAAACTGAATACAAGTTTATCTACTTGTAATACATGCACATATATATGTGTGCACATATATATATATATATATATATATATGCACAGGTGTTATATAATCCCAAATGTTAGTATTTTTTAAATATCAGTATTAGGATTTTTAGAATAAAGGATAAAGGAGAAATAAAGGAGAAAAGAAATGCAAGGGACAAGTCCGGGAAAGAAAAACATTTTCACATGTGCTCACTCATATATATTTAAAGAGTAGCTCTTTGTAGAAGAAACCAGGCAGAAGAACAAAATATTAAAATGTTTTCCTTAACATGTTTATATTGTCACCTAAAGTTTAAGAAATAAGGGCCAATAGTAAAATTTGCAAATGCCCTTAATGACTTAGGAACACAAATCCCCAAAACAGTCCAAGAAAGATAGGTTTTTAGTACCTTAGGTACAGCTGACAACATGACTTCTAATCCTCACTTGGAGTCAACATCTTACCCAGCTAATCAGCACCTTGACACCTTGTTGGTTCTGGGGGTTTCAGCCAGTTTAGTTTGTGACAGCACTCAGGTCAGCCTCAAATGACAGCCTTAACCCATCCTGGCTTAAACAGCCTGGGAAGCACACAGCCAGCAGGGAACTGTTAAAGCACAGTGGTACTCCACGCGTTCCCATTTTTCCTTAGGATGGTTTGCTGGACACTGGCACAGAACACAGATTTCTCCTGGGCCAAGGCCTGGGAACAAGGCTCTCCTAGGTGATGAGAGCTTACGGCTCCCTAGAACAGTTCCCATGGAGTAAAGAGGCTAAGGAAGTGGCCAAATCCTGTCATTTTTATTTAAAACTTAACCAAGAGGAAGCGTCATAAAGGGGATGTTAGTCACAAGTACAGTGACTTCAAACAGCAAAGGGTGAATTAATTTGCTCAAATCAACACTGAAATTAATTATATATTTGAGAAACAGTAAAGCTGGGATCAAAATATGTGTGAATACCTCTAGAGCTTGCTTTTGGAATTTTTCAATTTCCTGTCTCAATTTTTCCCTTTCTTTCTGTAAATCATTAAGCAAGCCCTGAAGTTCCAGGGTTTGCTTGCTGCTCATCTGAAGCTGATTCTTTAGTTCAGCAATGGTGCTATTTTTCTCATCAACTTCATTCCTGACCATTCTGAGGTCATCGTACTCCAATCTAACATTTCGCAGCTCCTCCTCCAGTAACAAGTGTTCCTTGGTAAGGTTCTCGGTGAGAGACTGAAGCCTTTCAATCTCTATTTTGCACTCATTCAAGGCTTTGCTTTTTTCCTCAGAGGTTTTCTGTAAGTGCTCATATCGTAGGTGAGCCTGCTTTAATTGCTCCTGTTCTTGGACCAATTGACGACGTAAAGCCTCAATATCAGATGTGTATTTTCTTAACTCCTCCATGTATCTTTGCTTCTCTCTCACATGACCATCTAATACTTCTCTTTGGTGTCTAAGGTCATCTTCATTCCTCTTCTTTACAATAGATACTTCCTCTATCTGCTGTGTGAGATTAGTTATTTTAACAGATTGGTCTCTCAGAGATCTCCTCATGCCTTCTATTTCCTCCTCCAGTTTTTTCCTCCTGGACGTTTCCTCCATTAAATTTTTGTTCTGTCTGCAAAGTTCCTCCTCCAGCTTATGCTTCTGGATCTGTAAGTCTTTTACAGTGCTCTGGAACTTTGCACTTTCTTGATCCCTGCCTTTTTTCTCTTGTGAAACTCTTTCATAGTCAATTTTCAGTCTGGCCAGTTCCTGCTCTTGGATTCTCAGCTTGTTAATTGTCTCAGTTGCACTCGTGTTTGCTTTCTGCAGGTCAAACTGGACTCTTTTCAACTGACTGTTCTCATCCTCCACTTCTTTCCTCTGACTTGTTTCTACATCCAACAACTTTCTCAGCCTTTCAATCTCTTTGTTTCTTTCCTTAATGGTTTTAGAAGCATCATCAAGTGACTGTTTGTACCGCATGCTTTCATCAGAGTGTCTCTGAATAACTTGTTTCAGTTCAATCTCCAGCTGCTGTTTCTTCTGAGAAAGCTCTGAGCCAGCTGCCTTCTGCTGCTGAGCATTCTCTTCTATTTTCCGTAGATTATCTGTTGTCTGACTTATTGTATTCTTCAGTCTCCTAATTTCCTCACACAAATTCCTATTTTCTCTCATGGCATTATCAAGCTGTGTTCTATAATTATTTGTCTCCTCTTCCTTTTGCATGGTGACCTGGTGAATTGTGTTCTTTGTGATATTAATCTCAGTTTCATATTTGTTCTTTAAACTAATAATTTCCTCATCATAACTGTTTCTTACCTTAGCCAATTCATTTTCAAGTTCCCATCGGCTTTTAGCCTCTTCCTGAAGCTGAAGCTTTAGCCTTTCCAACTCCTTAGTTTTATCCTGAATAGTTGAGGCAGCCTCCTCGAGAGCCTGCTTGTATCTCGAGTTGTCTTCCCCACGAAGCTGAATGATCTGTTTCAGCTCCAGCTCTAACTGATGCTTCTGCTGTGACACCTCAGAACTGCAAGCCTTCTGCTGGAGAGCATCTTCTTCTGCCCTCCGCCGCTGGTCTGTCGTTTGCAGAATGGCATCGTTCAGCCTCACGATCTCATCCTTAAGGTCTCTGTTCTCTCTTGTCAGTCTGTCAACCTGGGCTCTGAGGCCTTTTGCATCATCATCCTTTTGTGCAGCTATCTGCTGGATTGTTGTCTTCTTAATATTAATTTCTGTTTCATACTTGTTCTTTAAATTACTCATCTCCTCGCTAAACTGGTTTCTTACCTTAGCCAGCTCATTTTCATACTCCCTCTTCCGTGTGCCTTCGTCCTGAAGAAGAACCCTTAATCTTTCTATCTCGTACTCCTTCTCCTTGATGACCTTCTCAGACTCTAACTTTTGCCAGCCAAGGCTGTCTTTCTCATTTTGCCTTGTTTTTTGCAGCTGATCATAGTCATTCTTCTGCTGCTCATATCTATCCTCCAGCAACTTCCTTTTTCTTTTCTCATCTTCAGTCTCATAAGTCAATCTGGTTATTCTGTCATTTAGATCCTTTATTTGGGCATAGCATTTGTCTAGGTTTTGCTTAGCAGAATTTCCATCCATTTCAGCTTGTCTTTTCATTTCTTCCAAACTCATCAGCTTTGCCTTGAGCTGAGAAATGTCCATCTGGTACTTCTGCAGATTTTGCTCCAGGAATTTATGTTTGTTGCTTGTCTCTGAATTTGAATCCCTAGCAAGCCTGAGTTCTTCTTCCAGGAGCTCAATTTTGGTGTTTTTCATCTGCAACATGATAGCAGAAAAACAAACAAACAGAAAAACTCCCATAAATATTTGTAACAACTGTTTCAGAATCATCACATGCAATAAAATAGACATTTGTAACACTGACAACTTAATTTTTTTTTTCTGCTTCAATGAGAGCTAAAACCCCCTTTTTTATTTAATGTCATCAAGACAAATTCTGGAATCTTGATTCAGAATCAAACCTTCTTCAAAAATCAGCATACTACGATTTTCAGAGGGGAAAAGATACTTGATGGGGGAGGGAGGTGCATTACTGATAGTAAAATGTGGTGTAGCAGAAGTTCACCAGCAAAGTATGAAATAGCAGCTTTAGAACCTCCTCATTTTCCAAACAGGTGAAAATTACATTCCATATATGCAACTTCTTTAGTAGGCCACTCTGTTTTACTGAGCTGTATCAAAACAGAAGTTGCTTCTTTCTGATCACTTTAAAATATGGTCTAAAATGAGGTGCCCTCAACCATGAGGAGCAAGTTTTCAGCACTGAGGTAGCTGTGCTGCCATTGAGGTCAAGGCTGGAATGGGCAGGGAAGGATCGCTCATATGCCTTGATGAGCACCTCTTTATTTACCAAGGAGACCAGTTCTCTACCTCACTTCACACCACCTCAGAGGTCACTTTGTAAAACACTGTACTCTTCCACTAAAGATGCATGACATTGCTAATATGCCTCCTTTTTAGGACACCTCTGAATTCTGGATATAGTTTTGTGAGCTATTTTACACTGTATTTTCTGCCTCTGATCAGTGATAGTTTTCTAATCTGTGATAAAAATGAAAGCTACAGAAAATAGAAGAGTTAGAATACCTTCAAATCCTCCATGCTCTTTAACATTTCACTCAAGAATCTGTAATAATCTCCTGATCTTGTGAGAAGCTCTATATAGCGGGACTGAGCCTCATTAGCCTTGAAAAGAAACAGAATTGTTAGCGGCTTGTACTAGAGTTAGACATGAACATACTTTTGTTCAGACCATTTAAAGGATTCCAGTCTACTTGAGCAAACACATCACTCAACAAAATAAAACAAAATCTCCTCCTCACAAATCACATGACTTTCTGAGGACCGCAAAATTGTAAATTCTCCCTTGTAAGAAATCCACACCTTTTTTGGCTTTTCAGGACTGTTTGTCCCCCACTGCTGATGTGATATTAAATTTAAGCCTTCATCTCCTGGTTCATCACGCTCTTCCTGTCTGACAGTCACAAGTAACCCAAGTCAAATTTTTAATAGCAGTTAATTCCCAGGCTGAAAGTGACTAAACCACTCAGGGCACGAATCTACCTTTCTCACAGTATGCATGCAGTGGACACTGCATAGGGATGAGATAAATTCCTGAGGGCTAATCTAATGTCTGAACAAGCCCAGGTTTGATTTTACAGCACAATGACTATTCTGCACTAATTCATTGTGCTTACTGTGCTTAGCACACATTACCAGTGACGGTGCTAAGTATTAGAACAGAGAGAGCTGGGTATGACTCACAAGGGCTCACACAGACAAATAAATGTATTCAGAAGGTTGAAGGGGTGGAAAGAAAGGTACCTCTTGTAGAATCAGCACTGCAGGAGACTGAACCACACTCTTCTTGATAGGTATGTTGAGCAATGTTTCTAACCCCGAACTGTAGGAAGCAACCTGTAGTTCATAATCCTGAAAAACAAGACAAAAAGCAAGACCATTTAGAAACTGCCAAAGAATTCTCTGTGAACCTATTTCAGAAAATGCAAGTTTGGGTGTTTTTTTGTTTTCTTTTGTTTTCTTAATGAAAAGCTACATTTTTCCCTTGTTTGTATTTCTGACCAGTACAGATGATCTTCTATCATAAACACAAGCTCATCAGTTCAAGAACTCCTATGGAGATTCATGGAGGAGAAAGACAAGGGAAAAAGAGGAAAAACATTTTACAAAAACAAAAAGACAACTGTTCCTGTAAATTGAGGGCTACATGGAGATGAAAAAGATTTATGGGAGTAGCTGGGATAAGTACTGTTACCCACCAAAACTTCTTTGGAAATAACAGTCTCTGCATCTCCTTTGTATCACATATGCCACATCACACATACAGCAAAATCTTTGGTTTTCATGGCTATTGCACACCATTTCTCCTGCTCATCTGCATTTGTCATGCCTCCTAGATCAGATCCTAGTCAGACCTTCATTACATACCAATCTGTTCTTGACTTCCTTATGTTTTTCAACATGTGAACTGGGAAAGTTTGGTCTGGCTAGAAGGAGGCTTTGATTCACCTGAAGAGAAGCTCTCACTGATATCTGCTGCATGATCCCATAGTCTTCAGGTGGCAAGTACACAAATTGCTTTCATTGTGTTTTGTACTCAGAAGTACTTCACCCCAGCAATTTCTGTATGCACACATCAGGGAGCTGACTTTTCACCCGTCAGCAGAGCAAAGACAATGGGATGTGCCTGACCATGAAAAACCACACCCCACAAAAATGCTGAGATCCAAGTACCTTAATTGCAGCTGAGCACTGATCTGCATGCTTGAGAAGCTCCTCGACTTTGTCTCGCTTCCCACAGATTTCACTGTGCAAGTTCTGTCAAGAGAAAAGTGAGCCATGAAGCACTCCTGTAAGAGTTATCAGTATTTCCTCCTGTACATGCTGCCTCTGTCAGAAAGCCCCTGCAGCAGGAGATTACTGCAGCCCCTGAGGCTGAGACCTGAAATGACCCGTAGCTGGGCAGTTTTTACAACAGCAAGCTCTTTGGGCATGCAAAGGTTTTTCTCAGAGAGAACACCCAGCAACTGAAAAACCCCCATATCTGGGAAGGCAGGGATCCTCGACTTTAGCTTAGATGTATTTACTTGATTTTGTTTTTGTGCTGTAATTTGTCCCATAAGTTGCACCATCTTACAGTTCCTTTAATTCAAAGCTGATGTGTAAAAGTGTAGGAGCCAAACACAGTCTTGCTCATAATCTGTTGCAGTGCTGACAGAAAGTAATGAGGACAATAATATTTCCTCCCTCCTGCCTTCTACATGTGGTGTTTTTTGGTAGCTTGCATACTTTATAATTCAAAGCAGGCCCACCGTATTGCAGACTGCATTGATACTGATATTTTCTGTACAGCAAAACAATTTAAACATTTAAAATCCAGATAACTGAAGACAACTCAGGTGCTGCATACCTTCTGATCATGTAGATATCTCATGATAGTGTTGGAATCACACAGCTTCACGGACTCAATAGAATCCTGCCGGCGCTTGGCATCACAGATCCACTTGCACAGAGCCTGGTAGAGATCTCGGTAGGTTTTCAGCTGTTTTATCTGCCTTTCTAAATCCCATGATCTAGGAAAAAAAAAAAAAAAACAAAAAAAAAAAACACTTGTCAAAATGGAAAGTGCATTCTCTTTCTCTCTCTTTACACAGTTTTCAGAAATAAGACACAAGAAATTAACTTACATAAAACTATGGGAAGCTCTGAAAAGGAGATTCTGAACAAAAAAAAATTAAATAAATGAGAATTGTACTGGTTGTTAGTCACCCAATATGGGGTTTTAATACCTCACTTTTGAGTAACTCTGTAATACACAGAGGTTGGGCCTTCCTGTAAAAGTGAGGGATGAATAAAACTTGCAGTGATAAAAATCAAGTTCACTGACTTCAGTACTCTTGCTCTCAATTTTCACTGAAGAACCTGCAACCAGTTAGGACTACATTTTGTCCCCAAATAAAAACAAAATAAAACAAACTAAAACAAGCCACACCCCAACCTCCACCTCTCCAACTCAATCAGAATACACCTTCAGTTCACAATTCAGACATTTTTAACCCTTAAGTATAGGGTGTTGAGGAATAAGAGTTGTTGCTTTTTTGAGGGGGGAAAATTCTGACTGGAAGTACTTAATCCAAGAACATTACCAAGAACGGAAAAAAAAAACAATAATCAGAACAACTCTTTAGCACATAGGTTAGACATTTGCATGGCTAACTACATTTTCTGCTTGGTCTTATACAATTCCTTTTGAAGTATGTTCAACCTATTCACAATTGCTTGAGACTTATTGCGCTGAAGTCACCATTTGTCCTTTAGAAGCAGATTAGTGCACATCAGTTCTTTTAGACTATGATCTTGGTAGCAATAGCAACAAGGAAAATGTTATGAAAATATATCAACAAACCTGTTATCTATCTGCTTATCAGCCCTCTGCCAGCGATCTATTAGCTGGGTAACTTTGTCACAGAACTTTCCAATGTCCATGTCATACAGGGTGTATGACTGGCAAGACTGTGAGTGAATCTGAAGTGTTCTCTGCAGCTCATTTTCCAAGGTATTCAGTAATGACTTCTTCATATTTAGGTCTGCTTTCATTTTCTAGAGAAAAAACCAAAATGTTGTCATTAAATTTGTTCTTGAGAAGATACTGATATTTAACCAATTTAACAGCATGCACAGTATGTTGGGAACTAAACATGTTATTTTCAACTCAGTAAGGTATGCATAGTGATGTCAGCTGGACTTAACCTGTTTAAAGTGAAACACCTATTTTGGTAAACAGTATGGCATAAAAATGTGTTTAAAGCTAGACTAAATAATTTGCTAAACCAAAGCCCTCTGCTATTATATTCTGAAGCCAACATTTAAGTTTCTCAGAACTCTGCAGAGCAGTTAACAGTGCAGAAAAAGAGCTTTGCTTGTTCCTAGGAACAACTAACTAGAAAATTTCACTGAAGTATAAAAGATTCCTGCACTTGCAACAGCTGTGGAACCAAGCCTCGGGAGTGGCATATCCAGTTTTTAAACACCTAAACATCTGCACATTTTTTTTCCTATTTACATTTTTATAAACATCTTCTATGGAGATGTTTCTTCACACACACATACTTGTTTAGGTACACATACTCACATACTTTGGTCATCACCAAATGGAATATACAGCACAGGCAATGGTCTGCCTTGCATCCCCCAGTCACAGAGATGGCTACAGTCCTCAATTACACGCTCAAGCTTTTTTGGGGTTTGTTTTTTTTTTGGTTTTTTTTTTTTTTTTTTTTTTTTGTTTTTTTTTGGGGTTTTTTTTGGTTTTTTTTTTTTTTTGTTTGTTTGTTTGTTTTTGTTTTTTTGGGGTTTTTNGTTTTGGTTTTTTTGGGTTTTTTTTGTGTAGCTCAAATTCACACCAGCTAAACCCAGCAACTGAAATGCAGCTCTCATTTGACATGATAAAAAGGTAACTGGGTTGTGCTCCATTTGCACCACCTACACACTTTCTCCCTACTAAAGGTAAGAACAGAAAATAATGAAAGAGTTCTTGCTCTCCCAAATGCATTCAGGGCACAAAAGGACCAGCAGATAAAGGTGGATGGAAGACTGGATCTGCAAGACAACTTTGTGCTCAGCAAAGCAGTTATTTCCCTTTTCCCCCTGTACAGGCTGGATACTTTTCACTCTAAGATTTGACATAGACTCTGTAGTAAAACCAGGACATTCAATAACACTCAAGTTTACTTGTTACACCTACAGGACAACAAGAGCAATTAACAAGGCTGTATGCAAGAAAGGAGGTACTACCTTCAAATCTACATTCACTAGTGATATAAATAAACACAAATAATAGTCCACAGAAATGGGTTACAAAACCTTCCATGCATCTGCCCTTGCTGTGGGGGCAGCAACAAGCAGGGGATGGAAGAATAACCTGTATATTACTTTCAGTAATTTCACAGAATCACAGTTTCCTGAGCTGGTAATTACCCACAAGGATCATTGAGTCTAACACCTAGCAAAGGACACCCCAAAAGTCACACTACTGAGAGTATTGTCCAAATGCTTCTTGAACTCTATCAGGCTTGGTGCTGTGACAACTTCCCTGGGGAGCCTGTTCCAGTGCCCAGCCCACTTCTGTATGAAGAACCTTTTCCTGATATCCAACCTAAACTTCCCCTGACACAGCTCCTTCCTGTTCCCTTGGGTCCTGTCACTGGTCAGCAGTGTCTGCCCCTTCTCTCCCCCTTGTGAAGGAGCTGTAACTGCAATGAGGTCTCCCTTCAGTCTTCTCTTTTCCAGGCTGCACAGACCAAGTGACTGTAGCCACTCTTCATACAGCTTTGCCTCAAAGCCCTTCACCACTCTCACAGCCCTCCTTTGGGCACTAATAACTTTATATATTTTTTATCTTGTGACTCCCAAAACTACACACAGGACTCAAGGGAAGGCTGAACCAGCACAGAGCGGAGCAGGACAATCCCCTCCCTTGACCAGTCAGCAACACTATGCCTGATTTACAAATCATTGTATGTCTATACATAAAACACAACAGGATCAGCACTTCTATCTCCTGTGGTTTTAGAAGGTTCCCCCAGCTCAAAAGATCAGTGCTGGCAGCTACCAATTTTGTTTTGCTGTGTCCTTGGGTTTTGGCCCCTCACCTTCAGACAAGCTCGATAAGCCTCCACTTTATCAAGATCCAAAGGAACAGTCTCCTCTTCAGACAGTCGGACTTCAAAAACTCTGATCACATCTTCTGTTTGCAGAATAACCTGGAGCAGACACCTCAGTGCATTCAAGCTAAAATAAATGATACAAGGCAAATCCATTATGGACGAAGGATGGAACAGTGATATTTTAAATTAATTGCAGATTAAAGAGAATGGGTAACAAGAAATTTCTGTGATACCCACGCTTCTCACTTTCGTTTTTTAAAGTGTTACAGAAAAGACAAGAAATTCACCCGCATGTCTGTTTCTATCAACATGTACACAGTTTTCAGAGAAGAAGGTGTTATTTTACACTACTGGTAACAAAAGGCAGCTATCTGGACTAAGAATTATGTGAGAAAGTGAATATTCATTGCTTTAGCCTCAATTTACTTACCTGTCTAAGTAGCCAGCAGAAACACCATTAATATTTTCCAGTTTTTGAAACAGGGCATTTATCTCTGATTGCAAGTACACATACTTCTCACAGCCTCTGAAGTTCGGCAACAAGTCCTTATGCTTATTGAGGGTTTCAGCCATTATTTGAGAGTCGTTCTGAACACCCTAAGGAAAAAGAGAATGCCTAGTTTACACATTTTTGGTTGGCTGAATGATCATTCTATTCTATTCTATATTCATATGGAATTGGTCTCCTTATCCAAGCAGTCTGCTCTAACAAAACCAGCTTGAGTGAGGACTGAAGAAGTGGCTGAGCTTGTTTTCTTCAAGGGAAGCACTACTGAGCCATTTCTTTTTTGTCCATAATAGGTCATATGTCTTTTTGAGCATCTGCACTCCAAAACTCAATTCTGACATGCCAAGGTCCTTCTGCTCTTGAAACCTTTGCAACCCCATTGCCCCATGGGAATTTCTCATATGCTGAACTTTTACCTTTTTTGTGCCAATCTTCTCTCCATGATCTACAAATCTAAAGAGCTAAGAGAGGGATAGTAAGTCTCATGTATCCAGTCTGTATCCCACAGACAGCACTTTACAGGTAGGTGGTTAAGTGAAGTCCTTGGAAAAGGATTTTAATGGCACTTTACTCTGGATGAGGCTTAACATGAACTCGCAGCCACCTGACATCAGTCTTTCTGTATTCCTTGCCCGGCAGAATTTGATTTCTAAAATTCAAGAGTCACTTTCTATTTGGAAGGTAAATTCTAATCCAAATCATTATGGTTAGCTTTCAACTGAGAATTTTCTGCACAGGATGTGTGTCTTTCTCTTTCCCAGCTGATCATAAACAGAACTGCTGCACAAAATCATACTGAGCTTGAGATGTTCAAAAACAAGCATCCACAGTTACCTCTAAGTCCTTTATTCTGGCTGAAAAGTCATGCATAGCCCCTTGATCTACTCCAAGAGGAGCTCTTTGAACCATCTGAATCTCAGAAGCTTCAATCTGACGCCGAAGTTTCTGAAGCTCCATCAGCAGCCAGGCCTCCTGCTTCTCATGCTCTCGGTTTCTCTCATTAACAATAATGGTGTTGGAGGAACCCACGGGACAGCTCTCAGTTGGGACCACTGCAAAATGAATTGGGTAAGTATCAATTGCCAGGGAACCGAGTAGGAACATATATGAAGCCAAAGCAGTGCCCAAGTTATCCAAGCACTGACTTGATCTGTGGAACTGAGAACAGGTGGGAGAGCTGGGCCCTCAGGCAGCTGTTTAAGGGAATAAAATCTCTCCTTCACAAAAATATAAACTTGCTTCCTAAAATGCAGCAGTTAGATTTTGCTTCCTATAACAGAAAATGTATCAGATGGACTAAATTCCTCTCATTATCCCAGCAAGTTCCATGAATTTTAGAGCACTATTCCCAGATTCCCACCAAAGGAAGGAAAAACAAAATCTTCCCCTGTGCATGGCCAGTTTTGTTATGCTGGGAGACTGCACAACAGTTCTTGAACAGATTCCCATTCATATGTTGAAGAGAAAATTTTCACATAAAATGAATGCACCACCTCCCACCTCTGGAACAAAGAAACCCCAGCAACCCAAACTCTACCAAAGCCAGGACAAAGACAAACCTGTTTGTGGCTGTCGTGGTTGATTAGGCAGTTGTATGATCAAGGTTTGGTAGTGCTTCTGAGCATCAGTGAATTGAGTCTGCATCTTTCGTTTGTCTTCATCACCAAACATCTCTGAGCCTTGGCTGTTCCTGAGGAATTCTTGATAATGGATCTCCAGGTCAGTTATTATTTTTTGGTAATCTTCCTTACGCATTGTTTTCAGCTGAAATAAAGAAGAAGTGAATTTTGAAATAAAAGAAAAAAGCAATTGGGAAAGTTTTATGACTAATTAATCATTACGAAACAAACTAATAAACCTATAAAAAACCCAAAGTAATCACACTTAAGAATAAATCCTAACTAGGCTGTCTCTAAAAGTGTGGTGCTAAGAGTACCATCTGAGTTAATCTATCCTTCTTACCATCATTTCATACTTTAAGAGCAGTTTGAAATTCTGCCTCTTACTCTGTTTGTCCATGCCCTTGTACAGTGGGAACAAGTACAACAAGAATGTAATCAATTCCCTAAGCTAATCTTCCTGCTTATCTGTATTGTGTACAAGTAGGAAAGCATTTTCTTTCTCCTTTCATAAAATTACAACTTCCATATGTGCGAGTGTTTGTGCAACCTAGCCAAAGGAAGGTCTATGGTTTTGTAAATCATCCATCTGCACAGGATACTGCAGAGTCTGCTTGGGACAGCAGACATCAGGTCATGGATGTCTCTGGTCTGCAAGCAAGGCCAGCTGGTGTTTTACCTTGGCAATAGTCATGGCTCTGATTTTCTCAATGTCAATCATGCAGTAATGCCAGGACACCAGGCTCTTCATGTTGATATACAGCTGGTTCCACAGAGCTAAAATAGCTTCATAGTATTGCTCAATTCTGGCACAAGGAAAAAAAAAAAACAAAAAACAAGCATGACCAAAATGCATCTGGCCTTGTGACACAGCTACAAAATATCCAAGAAACATCCACCAGATGTGGAGTGTGTTAAGGCTCACTCTACTTGAAAAATCTTGGAAATTAATTTATACCTGACTTTCATTAGAACAGATGATAAAAAAAAAACAAAAAACATAGACATTAAAGTTTAAACATTTCTAGGCCCCAGCCTAGACCCCATCAAGTTGCACTGAAGTGAGTTTTCCTCAAGTCAAGGGTCTAGTCTTTAATCCCCCACCTTTAGGGGCAGGGGGAGCGCACTCTGATCAAGGCACAGAACACATTTTGTGACTGGTTGCTATTTTGAGTGAACTCTAATCCCAGTGGCAAGTGTCCAAACTCAGGCAGCAACTCACTTGGTAGCAAGATCCACTGCCAATGGGTTGGGGGGTGGGATGATAAGACTGACAGACGGCACCAGCATATCCACTCCCCCGGGGCCGGTCACCAGCCACTTGCTGCGCTCGTTGTTGTCCTTCAGGATACACTCATCTCCTTTGCGCACCGTTTTCTGCGAGGGAGGCAGAACAATGTTTTTCCTTAGTTAAGCAAGGTGGGGCTTCCAGGAGAGACAGACAAGGAAGATGCACCTAGATCACAGAAGCAGGAGTGCTTCCCAGCTGCCAGGTCTGGGTGTGCACGTCAGCTTCCTACTGGGGCAATAGGTCAGGACAGATCAATTCCTTCTCCCTGAATCTGGTTTCCACATGAAGAAAACCCAAAAAAGCTCAAGAGTGAGCCAGGGAACAATCAGAGCAGTTGCCAGTCTGGTAGATCATCAGATCATCAGGCTTGCCCCCACAAAGACTGAATGTGGACACATGGCCTGGTGAGTTGTGCAACCATGCACGGCTTTAAAGCCAGTGACCTGAAGGCATGAGGATATTTAGTGCTGCATCCATATTTGCAAAGAGACTGGGAGTGGGTGTGGCAGAGCCAGATTCACCAGCTCTAGCTGCCAGAAATCCTGATACCAGGCAGCAATGGGTGTGGCCATGGTGCAGGAAAAAGCATGTAAGTAGAAAACACATATAAGTTTACTGTTAAGGAAAAAATACAGAAATAAACCCTATCAGCCTCAGTACTGAGGAGAAAGAAAAAACATCACCATTCATTTCACAGCTCATCCAGAAAAGAAATGGGAATACCAATGAATAACTGTATATTCCTCACTTTTGTTAAATGAATTGTTCACCTAAAGATGCAGAGAAGCACTGGAAAGGTGAGCAATCACCAAAAAAAGAGGTGTGGATGCTGAGAGGCATCTGTACAACAATCTTAATCTTATTATCAACAAGACTTTAAAGTTCTAATTTGAAATATGAGTACTAATGCTAGATAAATACTAGTAATTTTGACTAGATTTATTAACTGGTAAGAACCTACTTGTTTATTCATAATGGCAAGAAAGGCAGAGCTTCTTCTCTCAAAGAAATTTAAGCTGACCAAAAGCAGATAAAGGGGTTACACCTATCAGCTCAATGGTTTGCTTACTAAGCAATTTGCAGTGTTCTGGTTTACATGATGTTCATTCACAGCCAAAAAGGGATACAATACCAGATCCTGTTTGTAGTCACACAGAGCCTTGAGGATAATGGGCTTGTTACTTCGATAGTCTGGGTTCCGTGGCTTCAGCTGCACAATCTTCCTGGATTTATTCACCAAACTCTGCACTTGCCTCTTGTATTCAAGAATTCTCTCTCGTTCATTCTGCAAAGATTAATTCTATGTTACAAAGTTATTCTAAAAAGAAAAGGCATCTAGTTCCTGCTGTTCTATTAAGGGAGGGATACATCTGTAGCTTATAGTAGGCAAAGCTTACTTTAGCTCCAATGGGAGGATTCTTTGCCCTACAATGTAAAACTGCAGTTTTAAAAAGAACAGAGAAACATCTAACAAAGTATCTTTGCACCTCTGGCAAGATGCAAAGTTTGCAAAATTTGCATAGCAGGTTTTTCACAAAGATCTTCAATGTGGTTAAAGTGGTGTTTAAGAAACACGGCATAAATTGAAAGAATCTAACAAAATGAATGCTAACAAAAAATGGGAACAAGTACACTTTCAAACTTGACTTCATCAACTGGACTTTTACACCACTGACCATTTTTTTTCTCCAGTTTGGGACTGTAGTGCTAAATTCATGATAAGAAAACAGCTAAAAAAGATTACTTCTATCCTTTCAAAGAGACTATGGTGATAGATTGACGTGTTCCATCATTTATCAAATCTATTCTACCACATAAAAATAAAATTATTCCTTTTTAAAAAAAATTTTCTTAGCATGTCAGAAACTTGGGAATTTGTTGGACTTGTTCCAGACTTAAAAATATAATGGTCTCAAGTTCATACAGTACTGTATTTAAACACTGCAGTGCACTTGGGTTTACATTTGGTATCTAAAGAGGGCAGCTGATTTCCCAGGAAAGCAGAACATAACCTGTCAGGCGAGTGTGACAGTACCTCCAGCTCTTTGATCTGCTCCAGCAAAGTCTGCAGTGACATGCTCTTATCACAGATGAACTTCTTTCTGATAGAGTCCTGTAAGTTTTTCAGGTAGCACTCTGTAGCTTGGGCCTCTTCAAAGAACTGTGGGAGAAAAGTTGTGAATTTGGCTGTGTATAGCTTTTAAGAATGTCTGCTAAAACTTGATGGACCCCTTTAATGAGAAATCCCAGTTCACCTCTGGCACAATTTATAACATGGCAACAGTGGCTATGAAAAATAAATACATCTTTGATGGGATTCACACTTTTTGAAAAGCAGTGTGAGTTCTCCACATCACTACTCACCTGAAAGTAAGCTGCATTCTCCTTCAGATGAACATCAATACATTTGGTAATTTGAAGAATCCAGCTCCACTGAGTTTGCAATGTATCCATGTAGGCCTAAGAAAAACATACAGATATGTAGTATACACAGTTCAGGCCACCACACTGATCCCTCTCCCACACCTAGACTCAAGCAAAATTATCAGCACTCCACACAAATGCAAATGAAAAATCTGCTAAAACAAATTCAGGCACACCAGAACAATGTAATTCATGCAAATGATTTCACAGCTTCTAAGCATCCACCTAACCAAAATTAGTGAAATACCTGCTTGTGAGACACAAAGAGAAATTTGTTCATGACCTGAATTTGTTTGATCAAAATAAAGCCCCAGGTGCATTAACAAAAAAGGGTGAAATGTGCAAACAGTAGTGCAAATAAAGTATTTCAGCTGCAAATGGCCATGTTCTCCTTCTTTCGGGGAACACCTCCAAACATGACATTTTGTGCTGATTGTTTTTAGATTCAAAATACTCACAACAGCCATAATGTATATTCTTTAAAAAAACTACACACAACTTTCACTTCACTGCTTGAGCTTAAAAGAATCTTTCCTTTAAGAGAGAAAACTGACTACAGGGGAAATAGGATTTTACACAACATGATAACAGTTAACCAAGTAAACACACTGAAAGGCAGAAAAGAAAAAAAAATCCTTTTAGCTTCTTCAGTTGCAGTTCTTACACTCTCTTGAAACTGCAGCAACTACAGCATTTCCTAATAAAATGAAATCTTACAAATTGTTGCAGCCCTTTTAATTAAAAAGTAAGTGTACACCAAGCTGTGAAAGCAAGAGTGTCTTGGCTAAGCTACAGAAAGGCACTATGAATTTCAGCTGCAGAAAGTATTTGCACCTGGATAAAACATAAACCCTCAACAAAGGGTATGGCTTTTTTCAAAACATGCCTACTAAGACAGCAGAAAAGTAATTACATGCTTCCTATCATAACTTCTGCTGCACTGTAGTCAGCTCAAATGAGCAATTTCAACACACTCAGACAACTCCCTAAGCTTAGAATTACTTTTTACTTGCATCTATCACCATGCAGTTGTAAATGGCCAGGTTTGTAGAGGAAAGTAGTAACATTTATTAGAGCAGCTTGTACAGCTGGGTAAATGGACATAATTTTGGGCAGGCAAACCCTTCTTGAGCCCAAATGCAGCACTTTGTATGTGAACCCTCACTGAGAACTTTTCCCATGTAGCAACTAAAGGAGCAAGTGAAATCACACAAAGTCTAACTCACCTCGATTTTGTCTGAAGCAGGATGCTGATTGAGCACTAGCTGGTCACTTTCTTGCTTTAGTTTGTTGAGTTCTTTTTCTTTAACCTCCAGTTCACTCATACGTTTCTAAATAACCAAAACACAGCATTAAACAAACTCCAAAGGTACACTGCACAGGATGATTTGCTTGAAATTTCCCAAATAGCGGTGATAATGTAAAATTATCCCCTCTAACACTATAAAGTGTTTCCATTAGGTGTACTGAAGTTAATTACGAAGACAGTAGAATCAAAGAAGGTGCAATCATCTCAATTCTTGCCTCTAGGCTTGCTGTTTCAGGAAGCAAAGCACACAAAATTCTGCCTTTCTTAATGACGGAAGCAAAAATGACTGCATCTTGCAACGTCCAGAACAACCGAATTTAAAAAAAAAAAAAATAGGCACCTCCATAATAGTGTGAACTTTCATTCCTTTTTCAATTTGGTGATAAGCACCAATACTGGTCAAACAAATACACATGCTCTATTTCCCTACACACTCAGAGACAACAAGGAGCAGGGCAAACTACAGCTGACCGTGCACGCAATGTGCTGCTGGCAGAAACATCAGAGCAAGAGATGCTCTACTTCCTGGTGACAGATAATCAGGGCCAAATACAGGGACCTCTGACCCCTGCATAGTCCCAACAGGGAGAATTAAAACTGCTCGATTCAAGTCCCTTAGTTTGGCATGCCAGCACAATGACTGTGAGCACAAGCTGTGGTGATCACTGGTCTGTAGCAGACTGTACCAAGACCACATTCCAAGGTTAAAATAAACTATGACCACTCACTGAATGGGGGCAAAATCCTCCAAAAAAATGTCCTGTCCTGACTCAAAATGTTATTGCATAGTACTTTATTGAAAACTTGATAAAAATCCCCAGGAACTTCAAAAGAGTGAAGAAACGCCCTGTGATGAGTCTCTCCCAAGAGAGGCTGTTCCTTCCTGACTATTCCAAGAGAGGGCCGATGGAAAGCATGGGGAGGTTGAGCTATCTTACAGAGAAGGACTCCTGCTTCTTGGCAATATCAGTGTTCCTGTCACTCCAGTCATAGAGGAGCTCCTCTTCCTCACAGTCATTGATCCACATGATCTCTCTGCTGGTGGCCTGGATGAGGTTCTGGAATTGGCGAAGCTGATCCATTCTCTCAAAGGAATATTTCTGCAAGGAAGTACAGAAATGAGAAGCCATAAACACATAAATGCCTGAGCTGGGTGGAGAAAGGGAAGCCGAGAGCAAAGCATGGTGGGGTTTTTTGTTTGTTTTTTTCCTGTTTGCTTGGTTTGTTTTGTTTTTGTTTTTTAATAAAATAACAGTAAAACCCACATCTGTAAAACCTGTTGGCAGTGGACAGCAGATGTGCCTGGGTTTATTGAATGGACAGTGGACAAAGTGTCAGGATTTATAGAACAATGGGAACCTGGTGTCAGCAGCTTCTCCAAGTTATTTCAAACACACTTGTAGCAGACATGCAGCAGGCAAGCAAAAAGGCATGGAGGGAAGTACAAAAAATGTCTGAACATTTAACTTGCATTTGCTGCTCAAATCCTTGATGCTACAGCAGCATCTTTTGCAGTTTACACTTTAAGAAAAATATTTTGTCTTCACACCGTAATACACATCCTGTTACTAGAAATCAGGTTGCCAGGAATCAGATTCTGATCCCAAGTGTTAAATAAAGTATTTGCAGAAGATTGTTGCTGTGTTTTACATGAAGATCCACAGCAAGAAAGATGCACAGCCCTACACAGAATTTAGTTCTAGTCCCACCTTTGAGTAACTTTTTAAGCTTCAAATACAGCTTAATTTTGTTACTACATTTACTCCCATTAAGGAGGTAGAGTTCTACTCTTCACCTGCTTAGTGACCAACTCCCTTCACCAGGTGCAAAGTAGAAACTTCCTTGTGAGAATGTCAATTATACAGCAGGCAATGCATTAATCTCAAGTCCATGACTCAAAACGAATCTTTCAGAAACTACAAAGCACTTTCAATTTACTGCTGAATAGAATTATTTAAATGTGCATCTGTCACACTGTCAAAACCTGAAAAGCCCCTTGACAATCGTATAGGTGTTAATAAAGCAAGCAGGGTCTCAGAAATGACCACATCCCATGCTTACCAGCAGGCCTTCATATTCCTCCTCCAGCTGATGAACCGCAGCCTTCTCGCGCTGGAACAGAGACAGCAAACACTTGGTGAGCCTTTTACAAGTTGCCTATTGGCTGGTATTTCCTTTACAGTGTCAATATCATAATAACTGCAGGTGGTAACCTGCAAATGCCTGCAAGAGACATCTGTCAATAGCAGATTTGCTCCACTGGCTGACTCAGGAAGTACAAAACCAGGGCCTGGACAAACTTATGACTCTCAGGGATGCTTGGTATATAACCAAGCCTGCACAGAATCTGTAATACCAAAACAACGCTTGAAGCTGGATTTCTTTCTGCACCAAACTCCCAGACCAGCTAGCCCTAGAGGAAGCTTTGGAGATTGTGAACTTATACAAAATGCAATATGAGCAAACAGCTCCAGTCTTTATCCCCATTTCTATGGCTGGGAACCTGTCCAGCCTTGGAACCGGTATTCCACAGGGCAGACTATCACCTTTCCTATTTGAAGCAGAAGAGAAAAGGGAACAAAATCCTTTTCACTGTCCAGCTTGGTTGAGACACCAGGGCTCCAGAACAGACTACCTTTTCTTTAGATTGAATTCTCTCCTGCCAAATAAGAGAGAAGATGGAGGGAAATTAAATAAGCCTCCTCTCTCCTATACCTAACTGCTGGGCTGATAGGAGAGGACTGCATTTTCACTGCATTTTTTAGTCACTTCTTTATTCCAATCACAAAATTCAGAGGGCAACAGAAGCTTCAGAGGAAAAAAAAAAAGAAAAATAATATCAACACTTAAGAAAAGTTTTAATCTTAGCCCAGAATTTGGGCATTTTTCACAGAAAAAAAACCATGATGACTCAAGGCTGCATCTGAGCACCCACCTTGTTCTTTCACATTCTTGCTTAATATACTGAGAGAGCAAGTGAGAATAATCATTCTTCATCATTTGTCTCACAAATAATACAGCAATATTTACTTGCCAGCCTTGGTGCACGACAACAAAAAGCTAAATAGCTACTAAATTTTTATTTTAAAATTCTGAGGAAAGAAGTGAAATACAAAATTATTGAGGAATTAAGAGCTGAAAGTGGTTGCTATCATGACACCAGTGTTTTCTGAAAAGAGGATGAACTTTTCAACATTCCTTTTTTGTGGCAGAGCACCAGTAAGCCAATGCTGTATACCTACACCAAGCAATGTGTAAGGGAGGACAGTAATTACCAGATCTGTTTTGACTTTGTCCAGGTGCCAACGATAGTCTCCGATGGCATTATGAGTTCTCCTGTGCTCAGCAATTTGTTGCTCAATGGATGCTGCCTCAAACCCCCACTTCACTTGCTCCATTTCAACCTGGGAACAAGAAACAGGATTGGTCTTTCATTTCCAACATTACTGCCTAAGTTGGAGCATAAAGGAATTCAACTAAAGGAAACAGACTATGTGGTGGAGGGTAAAACTGAAAGAAAAGTTCAGGATAGGGGGTTACAGTTCCTTTAAATTGCCATCAATTAAACTGTGTGAAAGGCTCACAAAGCAGGAGAAACAAAATAGGATAAATATTTCAGTTGTTTATAGCTACATTAAATGAAGCACCCTCAGTAGTGTATTTTCATCTGGCTTTCTTTGGACCAACCTGTTATTTTATATTCTACAGTGAAATTACTTTCTTATCACTCTGAAAACAAACAATGACTTTATCAAACAATGCTATTCATGCAATTCATGTGAAAATGCCAAGTTCTATAGCCCAGTACACCAGATTTCCATTTTAATTTTGCTCATGTGAACTTCAACAACCTCAGTTAAATGCAGTCACACTAAAAAAAAAAACTCCACAGAAGATAAACTGAAATTATTAGAAAACGTGTTGTCTTGAATTTGATAATATTTATTGTAGGATGTCAAGTGAAAATGCCTAGAAATAGCTTTGAAAAATAGTAATACACCTGCTAACTACTAACCCCAAAACTGACTGCAGTTCCTTGTTTCATTTTCTTCAAATATTAAAAGCCACCTAACTTTAAATTCAGCTCCAAATCCTCTTTTATGCTGCAAAGTCACACTATGACTGCCTGAATGCCTGTCTGTGCACATGCCCAGTAAAGAAAAAGGTATCCTAATCTTGGGCTGGGACCTAATTTGATAATTACCAGCCTGGAGTCAAATCTCTATGAGTCAACAGATGACAAAGCCAGTACTCAAGTAGGGGTTCAAAGGCAGTGCTGAAAACGATCCAAGAAACGAAACCATTTTTCATTCAGCCATTTACAAGTTAGAGGACTTTGACCCTTCTTGTTGTATTTAAACAGTCTAAAGAGACTGTAGCAACAGTGGCAGTCGTGGCTGGCTGCCATATGCGAACAAAGGCTGTCTGGATTTCACTGCACTTTCCCCAGTTCTGCACTGGAAATTTGACCAACCCTCCCTACCACCTGATTCTCCTACCAGCAAACCATCCAGACAAAAACCAGAAAAAGAGCAAAAGACTGCAGCTGCTCAGAACTTTACCTCACATCTCACCACATTATTAGGGTAAACATTATCCTAGTCTCAATGTGAGCAAGCAATGGGACACAGCAAGGCACGATGCAAAAAGAAGCAGCATCATGGCAAGTTCAAAATAAAATTTCCCAGTGAAGTAAGTGCTTACTGGCCCCACCTCAGCTTTGCTGTAGAGATGCAGGGAAAAAGACAGAGAGAGAGAGCCTTTTACTTTCATAGGAGGTGTAGTGTGGGAACACAGCTATAAAGCACTTGCTTATGTTCCCTTTGTTTAGTGAGGGGTGTCTGAGCAGGGTGTCACATGGTGTCTTTGGGAGGTGCAGCCTGTTCACCATCTTCCATCGCTGGAAGTGTGCCCAGAGTCTGTCCAACATCACTCTTCAAGCCATGGCAACTCTGACAATCAGCCTCCTCTCCCACAGCATGTGTAGAGCAATGTCAGATGTTGCTGTCCAGGCACAATGCTTATACACTCTACCACTCAAGGAATGCTTCTCCACTTCCCCTTCCTCCTCTGAAACATGGCACACTGGAAGACTAGACTACAACTAGCATTCACTAAAAAATACTGCAGTTCTACAGAGCTCTACCCTCCTCATTTGGTTGGTGTAAGAGCCACCTGGCAAATGCCAGACACAGATAATAATGACAGAATTGCAAAGCAACAACCTAATAAAGAGAGATAAAAATAATGCAATTTCAATTTACAAGGACTGCAAAGTGTGACTTCAGCCACCTTGTTCCATCCTCCCTACCTGTCTCTCAGAAAGGGCTGTCCAACCACAAACATACAACTTTCACTTCAACACACAACTTTCATCTCAGCAGCACAACAACAGTGTGTGCTTTCCATTCCAGGTTACATCAGCAACAGCTGTGAACTGGCAAATTTGTTCTCAGAATGCAACAAACAGTAGCTTCAGCACTTCCAAGTGCATTTCAGCACTGGTTTCTGAAAACCTAGTCCCATGGCAATCAGCGCTACCCCACTGTGACAAAGACAGACTTTAGAGGGGGAGAACAACTCTAAAATACTGGACAATGGTTAAATCGGTGAAGATGGTCCTGTCTGGGTAAAGGGTTAAAATAAATAGGAATCAAAGGAAATCTGTGCAAGGAAGGAAGAAGGAAAATATTGAGCACAATAATCTCTAACATAAATATGCCAGTGCCTTTTGTTATGTTAACACCTGTGTTTCAGTTAGCTTTCAAATCTAACTTCCACACCTCTTCCTCTGCAAACGAAGACCCTGATCTGTGTCTGGATTTCAGTGAGGATTCATTATATGTACAATATTGGGAGGGAAAAAAGGAACTTGGAATAACATGCAAGCATTCACATGTACCTTTACTTTTCTACTGGCACCCAAAATAATACTACATATGAGGTGACATTCATAAACAACACCAAGTTTTAGCACTGTCCCTGGGTTTTGCACAGATTTACCTTCTGCTGCCTCATCCAGCTTAAACATTCACTTGTGACACGTTTTGTGTACTCATCCCAGCCCGAGCCACTCTGGGAGGAGAAGCAGCCACCACCTTTGGAGCTGGCCCTCCTGGCGCGGGGAACACTGATGGCTTTGTACAGGGCACGCATTTGCTCCTGGAGCTGGAGCAGCCTGAAAGGGAAGGAAGCACTTAGTGTCTGTGAATAAAACACACAAACCATGCAATTTATCTCTCCTACAGGACCACCAACTATTCAAAACAAAATGTTGAAAGCAAAGACCGTGGAAAAAATATAGAGACTAAGATTTCATGGAGACAACTCAGCCGTGAATTTCTATCAGAAATGTATTACTGCAAAACCCTTCTCCATGTTAGGTGATCAAACAGATGTAGTTCCACCTTATTGATTTCTATTACATCCTGCAACACAAGGGAAGGTGAGCACATGAGGTGCCAAAAACTTTTATCAGTCACATTCCCAACCCCAACCCTTCCCTGACAATACCTTTTCTGATACATGTCACATGGCTGGCCCATCTGCCTCATCTCTCTGATCAGCCCATCCAAGATGTCCATTTGGTCATTTGCCTGGGCAAAACAGTCTTCCAGATCCCTGTTCCCTCTAAGTGGGACACCATCCCCATATTTCAATTCCTAAAGAAAAAAAAAAAAAAGGATGGAAGATTAAATTAAGTATACATCATCTAAGCTTCTTTTGGTTGTCTTAAAAGAGATGTTGTGAGGATGGGCTTTTTTAGGAAGCATAAGGTTCACCTGCCAGTGTCTGACTGCCAATTTTAACTGGCAGAAGGCTGACTAGCAAAGGAACCATAGTCACTGGAAAAGTCCTTATTAAAATAAAATATAGAACAAAATTATTAAAATGTAATAACAAAACTTTCCATAAAGAGCATCACATCTTGATGTTTATTTCAGTGGAGCCAAGGCTTCACATGGTGTGCTTCTTAAGACATTATGCTTTTGTGTTCAGAAGATGAGAAGGAAACACTCTCCTAGTAGGAGATGGTAGATATTGCTCCTGATTTTCCACAAGGTTCCCTGAGGTTCTAAGACTTCCCCCTCCAGCAAAAATGCAAGCAGTACTGTCTGCCTGGGTCCAGCTCCATGCCCCATCACATTTGCATCCCACCTTATCACCAAAGTCTAGGAAAATTCTCCATGCACCCTCTCAGTGCAGTTGGATCAGCACAGTCATGGTGTTTCAACCAGGAAGACATAGCTCTTTAACCTCATCCCACAGCTATGCTGAAGAAAACATAATGCAGCTGTGACCTAATTTTGCAAATAAAATATTATGGACCTCATTGCTCTGCCCCTTAAAGAGAAAAGAAAGAAACAAAGCAAGCAATGCGTGTTGTGGCACCAAGCTGGAACTAAACATCTCTTTCTTTCAACTTCACTGTAATAATATTAATCCTGAACAAAAGGCAGTATTTACTCTGGCATTGACTTTTATATAAACATGTTCACATGTCCTGTATCTCTGAAAAGGAAATGAACTCCTAACCACAGAGTTCAGTTCTGAAAGAATTTTCTGTCCACAGAGGGTCCAAAAGTGCACATTAAATCACATCTAGTGCCAGAACTGCAAAAATGTTTCACTCTCAGTGGCCTCAACAGCAGGATGCACTCACTACCTTACACCTCCTGACTTCAGCAGGAACAGAGGACACTCCATGTTTGCCAGGAATGAATTTAGCATCAGTGAGTAACCCTCCCATAGGCACTCTGGGTTTATACCAGACACTGCAGAGATTATCTGTATGTATTTGTGCTGAAACAGACAGAAAGACTTTAATCTAGTTTCATTTACTTCTTTAGGAATCATCTGGAAAAATAAAATAAAGGTAATGAAGGTATTTCCTAAGGTGGCTCAGGTTCATTATGGCCCTGAAAACAATGACAATATCCTACAGAACACAGTAAGAGAGTGTAAGTAGTCATTAGTAACAGGTATTAACACTGATAGTGGTCCTGATCTAAAACTGAAAAATAAAATGCAGTAGAATCTGTTTGAGGGCCGTTTTAAAAAAAAAAAACTAAATCAAGAAGACCCCTTTTATTAACCAGATGTATTTCAATTTTACTAAACAGAGCACAGAGGGAAGAAGAAGACCTAAGAAGGAGGTATGTCATTCCACCCAGTTGCCTCAAACAGCTGAAAGGGGAAAAAGGAGATGAAGAAGTAGAGCTTGTGAGTCCAGATAACAACACAGAGTATGTATGTAATATTCATAATCACTTTGGATAAGAAGAACAAGAAGCACTCACGGGCTGTACTATGAGCTCAGCTCGCGTCAGGCAATCCGAACAGTTTTGCAAAAGCTCCTGGATGGTGTTCTGGCGTCTGGACATGGTACAGGTCCCATTCTGGCTGTTGTGGGGGAGAAGGAGATGAAGTAAATACAGAGCAATTGTGTATTTTGAAGAAATACAAGAAACACAAATTCAAAACAGTTAAGAGAAGTTACACGGAATAATCCACCTCATGTAGGTTCACAGAGACACACACACACACACACACACACACACACACACACATTAACTGCACTGTGAAATTTTAATGACAATTCCATGATGGCAGAGCCACTTTATAGTCCTGCAACAGCAGGCATAGACTGACTTTGCCACAGGATAGAGCAGAATGTGGAAACTGGCATGCCATAAATGAGGAAGTTTTTCTTCCAGCACAGGTATTTGTAGCTTTGATAGACAAAACTTTGGCAGCATTACAGCAAGAATGAATTATTCACAATCTTTGTTAAAGTCAATACATTAGAGCATAGCCTTCATGTGATGTAATTGTTCATGTTATCATACCAGCCATCAAATGTCAGGGCACACAAGGAAAGCAGGATCCTCAGCTAGGCAAGCACAGGAGCACACAAGTCCACACAAGTGTATGAAGAGCCCTTTTATCAGCAGAAATGCACAAAGCACAAAGCTAGTGCAGTGTCTTAGGAATTAATTGCAAGATATACAAACTACTACAAAAATAAACGTAGGGTCTGGAGTCAGAGGACACACTTTCTTACAAATACATAAAGTGTGAGTTTGGAGTCTCCAAGTAAAACTCCAGAACTAAAAACACTAGTGGGCGAAGAAACCAAGGCAGGTAACAGGGTCGTTATTGTTGTCTTGCACATAATCTACTGCATCCATACTGCCAGAATGTTGCTTTTCCAGTATTTAGGATTCAGCCATCAAAGTGAGCCACTGTAGTTGAATGGGGGTGAGGTGCTTCAAGTGAAGAACAATTGCCTGGTGATGGGATCAGACCTCACTAGCAAGCCCAGGCGGCTCCTAAACCCAAACACTTGCCAGAGAAACTAAAAGAAACCACTAATAGACAGTAAGAGCTAAGGTATTTCAAAGCCTTGCCTAGTTTTCTAACTCCTGTGCTCACAGTAGGTAACCTTTTCCATTACAAATCACTGAAGAGACAAACATTCCTTCCAACACTAATGCCAACAAGAGTACTAGTGTGAGTCTGTCCAACTCAGAGCCAGCAAGCAATCTGGATTCAATGGAAATCTTTCCCTGACTTGAACAGACTCTGACCATCCTTGACAAAAGGAATTGTGACAACGAAAAAGCAGAACTGTCCTTGGCAAAACCACTGGAGTGGTGAGAAACATTCAATATTTTTAAGAGCTCCTCTGCACCATGTGCTTTTGATGCACAGCAGCCTGCCATTCTCCTATCAGCTCATCTGGAACAAATAGAAAAGATCTGAGCAACTTTTCAGCAGTTTCCCCCATACCAGGGAACAGATCCTCAGAGGCGTAGAGACAAAACTGCAGAGTCACTGGGTGACATAAAACAAGCTGCACACATGCAGTCCCTGGCTTGTACTGTGACCCTTTGGCTGTACAAATGCTGCGCCCCACTGTGCAATGTACCCCTGTGTATCTTGGAAATGGCTTAAAGAAAACAACTATGAAAAATAACACATGGGTCTGATTTTGTGCCAGCTTCCTTTTCTAAATCATTCCTTCTCCTTAGGCATCATTGCTGTGTTTAGATATAGAAATATCTGACTGCATCTGAAATTTACATTTAATTACACCCACAATTATTCTCATGAATGAAACATAATAAAGAAGAGAGATGAACCTTCTAAGCAATTTTCTCTTTTCAGAACCTTGGAACAGTATTTTTTCTTGAATCACTTTTTTTCCATCATGTTCTGGCAGCTACAAATGCTGGATAACCATTAAAGCCAAATGAAGTATAGATGGTGACCAGACTTATACTGTAACCAATCAGTCTATCTCCTCTGGCTTCAGGGTAACTTCACTGAGCTCAAAGACATTACTCCTAAGAGGGCTAAACGATAGCTATTACAGTTAACATGGTAAGAAATTGTGAAGAAAAGCTATTTTCAAACCAAAGTATTAAATTAAAATATAAAGAAGTAGAAATGCAAACATTTTGTGTTCATTCTAATGATGTTTAAATGTCACATCTATATTTTTTGTCCAAATAATTTAAAAAATTGAAAAGCTGTAGATGGCTAAATAAAGATGCACAAAACTGTTTCAAAATCAGGAGCAGAGGCTTTGAAATGAGAGGCTTAAGTACATCCTATCTTGGTCATCAAATAGAGTAACAACAAATTACTTGCTTACAGTTCATGGGGTCCTTCACAAGAAGAAAGCAGCACATATTTATGGCTCTCCAATGCAGCAGAAAAAGATATAACCAAAATAATGGCAGAAGCTGGAGCTATGCACTATTTTATTAATGCCTTCTTTGTTGTTAAAAATCTAACCAGTTTTGCTAGTGAAAATACAGAGCTCAGTCCTATGATAATGATGAAAAGGTCATGGGCTGTTAGAGGCAGTGGCTTTCAAGTCTGTCAGAAGACCAAACAGAGATACATGGGGTTATTGGGGCACAATCAGAAACAGCAGATGCCATCATTGGAGCTGACGTTTGATGTCATAGCTCCACCAAGCCAACAGGAATCAAGAACTTCAAATCTGAAGGGGTTTTAGCTGTACAAACATGCCCAAGGGCATAAATCAACCTCTGAACTTAAAAAATAAAAATACCCCAACAGACGTATACTGATGTTGACACATTGGATGGCACTAGCACTATCTCACAGGGACACATCTTTAATACTTTTCACCCATGTGACAGGAAGGTACTTCATTAGCAGATTCAAAGTCCCTCAGTATTATCTACCTCTTAATAAGGCCAACAGGCCTTTAATGGGGATCAGCAGATCAAAGCAGAAACTCCAATCCAGAGTAATAAAGCAACCAACCTTGAGGCAGTAGGAAACAGACAGCCAAAGTAAAACCATACCTAACACGGAAAATACTGGACCAAAGAAACTGAGGCAAACCCTCAACATGCTAGACAGCATCATAGCATGGAGGCAAGAACAAAGCTGGATTTTTAAAGTAAAAACATGTAACCTAAAGGCTACATAAAAATGGATTTATGTCCCTTAGACAAATGTAGGATACCAACAACAGATTAGGTGGGTTACTTTACATGGTATTTTGTCAGTGTCTCTCTTGTTTTGTCTGATTTTGTTTATATGAAACTGAACGAGTTTAGAGTAATATTTGGCCATTGTAACATCTACTGCTGCTATGACAATTTAACTCTGGCAGGATCTAAACCTCAAACCTATGAATAGGATCCTGTTGTATCCAACACTGTAGGCACACCATGAAGTGAAAATAGGGGCAGATTTCTCATTTGTTTTACTGCATCCCTGCAAATGCAGCGTATTTTTATCAACCATTGCAGCAGAAATGGAAAGAACTGGAGGCTGGTCTCTTGGCAGGACTCATAACAAAAGAGTGCAGGGTCTACTACTAATAAATATATACATTTGCAATAACCTGACTATTTGCTGTGCTGCTTTGGTTTTGTAAACCCTGCTAAACAGTGCTGAGTGAACAGACTGGACTGCTTCTGACCTTAACTATGTATTTGTCCCTACAACTCATTTCAGACCATGGCACTTATTTGGAAGGCAATTCATGAATTTCAAAAAGGTCCTATTAAGCAGAGTTCTTTATTAAAAGAACTTAATTTTAACAGTCATTAACTATTAAAGGAACAAAGGAAAACAAAAGGGGGTAGCGTCTTTGTTTTAAAATTACAAAAACACTTCAAAACACAGATGAATTGCTTTTACTTGGGATCTTGAAATACAGGCCTGTTGCTCTCCACTGTCAGGAGAGCCCTAGGAAAGGCAGAGCATCTCCCTGTCGTCATTCTGTACAGGAGCCACCCTTTTCAGTGCATGTCAAGGCAGAACACATTGATCCCTTGCTATAATACCCTCCTGCTCTCCCTAAGAAATGAGAAGACAGCCAAACCTCTCCCTACTGACACTGGGATTTGGGCAGGATAGCAGCTCAGGCAACACCTCCCTGCTGGAATATACCCCAGCTGAGCTAAATCCAGCCATTACTTTACTGTTGAATCCCCAATGTCCAAACTAGGATTTGTGCTTAACTGATGAGCAGTACCCATGATCCTTACAAGACCCCCAGCTCTACTGAAACAAGACAGAACTATTCCTGCTTTTCCTAAAAGGGGTGAGAAACACACTCGAGGCCATATGATGAGTCATGAGAGTAGAGACAGATGTGTCAGCAGTGCCCACGTCCCCAGAACACAGCAGGGCTGAGTACTGCTTGAATAAGTACAACTTATTCAAGCAGGCAAAAAATTATCCAAAGTGATGTGTTTTGAATAAACCAAATACTTTCTCTAAAAACACAGGCTGCACCCTCGCAGGCCCACTGTGGGAGCTGATGTCATCACTGTAGAATCCAAGGGGCAAGGAAGCCAGCTACCTTCTGCCCTCCCATTTGCCTCCTGCTGCTTCAAGACCTGCACACCCCCAGCACAAACACCTGGACCGTGGGGGCTGCACTGGTGTCTGCCTATTGCATATCCAGAGGCTGCTGGGTTTTCCAGGGTGTGATCAGCGCCCAGAAAAGCAGGGCAAAGAAGACACAGAAACATCCAGCAATTCTGAGGAGCCTTCCCACAGCTTCACAGCTCCTAAAGCTTTGGGAGCACAAAGAGATTGCTCTTGTCCTGAAGATACTATCTAAAACAAATTAGAATAATCATTGTTACATTTTCCAAGCCCTCCATAAAATTTCTAGCCTTTTGAAAATTCAAAGCTTTTTACTTTTTTTATTCATTCAAAAAACGGAGGAAGCTTTAAAAGAAAGTCTTTCAGCAGATCCAGAATACTGAATGATTCCCATAACTCAACAAGAGCAAAAAAATAGTCCTTCTTTTTCTTCACACTTCCCACCCCCCTCCACACAAACTTGTTTGAACAAGCAAGAGATTCATAAAGGGATTACCTGGTATGCCCAGGGTAGGTAAGTCAGAAGAAAAACCTGACCTGGAATCTGCATTCCCATCACAGAGCCTGCACATACCACCGCCCATCCGCCACCACCTGCCAGCTGGGTGTGTGTACGCTGGAAAACGCAACGGCATCGAGGTGGTGAATCACGACATCCATAAGAACATAAGCAGGAGTTAAAACCCAGCTTTCCCCCCCACACACTTCAAAGAAGGTGAATACAAACTATCAAATCATCAAGAGTTCTCCCCATATGTCTCAGCTCTAACTAGGACCGGTTTCAGCACACCACGGGTTCACCAAACTAGTCCCATCTGCCAAGTATGCACATAGGCCAGGGTTTCTGTGACGGCTGGAAACCTCAAAAGACCCCTGCATTTGGTACAATCAGGCTCTAAATACCATTAAAAACGTGCAAAAATCCAGTAGTCACTACTGAATTATTAGGACACCCGAGGCTTAGTGCCTTTGCAGCATGCAGGGTTTCACGAGGGATCGTACCGCACCTGTTCACATAAAGTGCTCATGCTTTTTCCAACTGGTAGCAACAGAACCGTTCCCAAAGGCCGTACCTGTTCCCAAAGGCCGTACATGCCCGATGCTCACACGCTGCCTCTCCCACCTCCGCCTCTGGGAGGGGGAGGTGCCAAACACTGGCTCTAACTGGACCATGGAAACACAGCTCTACCGGAGAGCAGCCGCTCGAAACGCAGCAAAGCCCTTCTCCTGACGGAGGCTTTCACACCTGCACGTCCCAGAACACGGAACAGAGAGCTGGGAAAGGCACAGCCTGAGTCTCTTCTTACGGCGTGGCAGGTCACCATGTCCCCGCCAGCCCGAGCACGGCGCAGGCTGTGCCGGCAGGGCAGGTATTCCGCAGCAATTCACACACATTCCTCCCTCGCCGTCTGGCCAGCTCCAAGTTACACGCCTGCTCTAGCACCACTCCGCTTAGCTACAGATCCCTGCGAGACTGATGGGAAAGGCAAAAGTGTGGCTTTGAGTCGGTTTTCGCCACGTTTCCTTTGTTTCTTGGTTCCTCAAAGTAGTGTCAAGGCAGGGGAGGTAATTTTCTAACTCCTTTTCTAACATGAAGCACAGAAGTTTCATTTATCCTTAAGCAGAACTGTGTAAATTAATTTGTGTTGATGTCACTCAGCGACCGTGAATCCTAGGCAATTTTTTTCCTTAATCTCAGCAATGACAAATAAAACTGCACATCTTTGCATTTTTTTTTTCTTTTCTCTCATGGTTTATCAGATTTTCTATCTCCATGGCAAAGACATTGATAAATATTTGACTGATGAATTGGCAGTTTAGCAGCGTGTGAGTCACTGTCAAGCTGAGTATCTGTACTCCGGGCCAAGCTCATCCTGAGTTCCCAAGCCAGAAGAAACCGGGAATGTTGTAAAAGCACCTTGCTGAGCCCTAAGGGTAGGGAGCGTCTCATGTTGCTCTGTGAGTAATGTAATACTCAGCACAGACTTGTTTGGCAGAATACGCCCCAAAACTTACAAGACTAGACCCTAACTTGAATCCTGATGCATTTAAAAATTAGGGTAGAGTGATCTTCCCCACGGAAAAAAGAAGCCTTCGTTTTCTGAGTTCAATAGATGCCACTAAACTTTGGCAGTGAATATGTCAGGCTAAATGCAATTAATAAAACCAGTTCCATAGATGAGGGTCCTGATCCCAACAGCACAACATGCAGAGCATTTAGTGGATTTTCTGCACACAAACACACATGCAAAATCAAGGAGAACTGCTTGTTCCATTAACTGACAATAAACCACTTGTTTTGAGATACATGTTAACTGATCAGCACTGCTTAAAAGTAAACCTATTCAACTCAGCAAGCTGGAAAACACATACTCTGTAGCAAAAAAATATTTCTAGTATTTGGTATGGTCAGATTTTTTCACATAAAACAATATGTAAATGCATACATATATATAAATATATATATATATTTATCTCAATAATGTCTTTAGTTCCATTCAAAAGTCTCACAATAAAGTGAACAGGAACTTTCATTGCAACCTCCTTGTCAGACATACCTTCCCAGAAAGGAGATATGAATATTATGTTATAAAAAGCAAATGAAATAATGTTGATGTAAAGTTGTTAACCTCTTGATCAGGTCTGCCCTTTCCACTCTTGCTACACCACCACTGAATGCTACAAAAAGAAGAGCCTAACAAACTACAGACTGGCTTAAAACATGTAGCTATAGCCAAAGTATGCTAAATTAAAGGAAAGAATTTCTCCTCTAGTGAAAGTCAGGAGTGACACTGAAATCACTCTAGTGAATCCAAATAGAGTTGCACCAGTGTAAAGTGAGGAAAAAGAGGAAGTAACGTGCACTACCATTCATTTTTCATGGCTGCCTCTTACTTGTAAACAGTAAAGGTATTTGGAACAAAGCACCAGTAGCAATACAAATCCTCACACAGGCAGCGCAGCAATGACATCTTGGAGTCCTAGTGTGTGCACTCCCCAATGCTATAGTCCTGAATTTTTCTTATTATATAGCAATAAATAGATACTCTCATACTATTATATTGGTAACTGGATGTGTTCTAGCTGCAATTCATTGTAACTAACATATGCACACAACAAACCAAAAGTCAAACAAAGAACTAAAACTAAGAACTGGGAAAAGTAACAAACAAAAAATCCATAGAAAGCAAGTTTTGTCATTCATTCACTGGTCCCTCTAGCAACTGGTCTGACACACCTTAAGCAGAGCACATTGTGCTCTCTAGGATAACCCTAATTCTCTGTGGCTACTTATAGATCTGCTTGATATAAAAAAGCCTGCCTTTTCTCATCTGCTGTTTATTTATGATGTATGTTTAATTCTCACCCTTTTGCAATCCAATTATCCACTATCCATAAAATTAGGGCCTAAATTCCAACACAAAATACATGTCAGGGCTTCTACATCAATTCCTGAGTCAGTGGCATCCATAATTAGACCAAAAGATTTAATACAGCCATTCCACACACACAAACCAGTCATCACCAGCTGTGCTTTGTGATGGTGCTGTACCATACACCAGCACTGCTTCCTTCAGTGACTGTAACTGCTTTTCAGTCCTCTGAACTCCCAGACAAGGAGATAAATGGAGAAGTCTTCATGAGTACTGCACTCTGCAGAAGGTCCTTGTCAGACTTGATGTGCACAGATTGCTGGTACAGCTGTATCCATGAGAACAGGCACTCCCCAAGCCAGGATTCACAGCTGGATTCACACCCTGCCTACAAGATCTTAACTGTGCTCACAGCACCAGGGCAAACAGAAAGTTAAAAAGGTAAGAGGTGAGGAGAGCAGGCTGATGTTGCTTGTCATGTATCTCTGCCCCCTGCCACCAAAAGTCAGGGACCTCTATAAAAGATCACGACTTAAACTCCCAGGCCTCACACAAGCTAGAAACAAACTCAAAAACTAACAAGAAAACATTTCCGACACTAGTTAAAATGTTTTTATAGCCCTAGTTATACAGCTAGTCGGGGAAGGCAGAGCCTGGGTGTATGGGGTATAAAACAATTCACTTCAGCTTGTTTTGCGTCACTGAGCAAAGCGGGGGTTTATCAGCACAGACCTGCTGGGTTCATACAGCCAGCACAGACGCATTTACAGCCCTCACTGCAAACGGGAGACATTGTTTTTAGTCCTGCTACTCCCTTCAAGGAGAGTCACCATCAAAAGCGGCTTTTCAAAAAGAAGTTCTTCGCTTGCATTTAAAAGCCTTTTAGAAGTTAAGACGCCTCAGGGAAGAACAGCATAAAGAAACTTGCAAGCTCGCACCTAGGGAATCCCACCGCGAGCGGGCTCACGGCAGGTGTCCGAGTGGGGCCGGGGTCCGGCTGGACCCGCACCTACCCGTATCCGTCGGAGGCGTAGTCCCCCCCGTAGGTTTTCTGATAGTAGTAGGTCTTGTGGGTGTGGGTGGTGGTGCCGCCGCCGCCGCCGCCGCCGCCGCCCCCCACGACATGGGAGCTCATCTCGTAGCGCAGGTCGGTGCCCGACTCGGCCCGGGCCATGCGGCCCAGGGTGTTGATGCGCGGGTGGGAGCCGCCGTTGATGCTCATGGCAGCGGGGGAGC
>WEIU01000027.1:14925-71311 GCA_013389925.1 Aegithalos caudatus | reverse complement strand
CGGGCGGCCGCGGTGTCGCTCCCCGGTGGCCGCCCGGGCACCGCACGGCCTCTGTCGCCGTCGCACCGGTGCTTCCATCACCTTTCCCGGTGCGTGTGCTGCCCTCGGGAGTCGCCAGCGGAGATTGGAATCCACCTAAAACTTCCTCCCGCGCCTGTGTTTGCGGGCTGACGCTCGCCATGGAGTTGCGGCCGAAGCCGCGGGGCATGGGGCGGCTCGCCCGAGGGCTGGGAGCGCTGCGAAGAAGATGGACGGGACCAGGGTGCCCTCGACGCCAAACACCTTCGTGCCTCTCCGGAAAAACCCGGCACATGAACAAAGCAGTGCTGGGTAAATCGGCACCATTCCGTCGAGGATGGGTCTGGTCCGCTGGCAGCTGCCCTCTGCCCTGCGCATCACAGGGTGTTGATGCACGTCGGGAAAAGGACGTGCGCGTTTCATCAATTCCAAAATACACAGGATCCCACATTCAGGAGGGCTTTGGACACTCCAGACCCAGTGCATTTCTGAAACAGGGCTGAAACTTATGCCCCAGTGCATGTTGGACTCATGCCATGCACTGACTGCATTTGTGCCTGAGAAAGAAGATATTCAGAAACAGGCATTTAGACTTGTCTTTTCTCCTCAGACTTTCTTGATTCCTGCCTTCTGGTGCTCTGAATGTTGTGTTTAACTTTCAAATAGGCTGTATCTTAGGAGACAAAGTAATTTTAACACATTCATGCGTGTACAGGGTGTCAGCAAAGGCATTTTACTGTAGGATGCCCAGAGGGGCTTTTGTTGCCAGCCAGTGACCATTGGATTATAGTCTCAGGTGTCAACTGAGCACCATTTCTTAGCCAGTCTCAGTGGCACTGCCTCAGCTGGTCTGCCACTTTTCCATGGTGTTGGAAAACAAAGATGGCCAAATTTTAAGAAGCAGCAGTCACTCATGAATAACTGTGCAAGGCTTTTCTGAGATAATCCTGGGGCTTTCATCCCGATGTGTAGTACAAGAGCCAGCTGTTTCAGCCACCTGATGCTCTGCAACAACATGCCTGCTGGAAGTTTTTTAAACTTGTGTGAGATTACCAGCAGCCTACACCATGCATAAATTTTTGGGCCTATTTCTGTCTTTTCTGCACTCCTCATTTTCCTGGTATTTTAAAGCCAAGTGATAGGTCATGGGACTGTAAGTAACAGCTAGATAAACATATCAAAACTTCCTAAACGATTCAAGAGAAAACCAAGTGAGTGCAATGCCTCCGCAGTGCCACTGGAACTGCTGAGACTCCGTGGGAACACCATGGCACAGATCACATGAGAACCTGCCCTGCTGCTGGAGGTGATGGGCAAAGTGTGGCATAGGAGCTCCTCCAAACAAACGTGGGGCTGCTTGGTCCTGAAGGGCATCCTGGTGGCACCGCCCAGAGCTGTAAAAGAACACTACGAAGAGGCAGAATGCAGGGTGGCTTATTATATGTGAAGGCATGCAGTGACTTTTATATTGTAATATATATGCTGTATTATATGTAACGTGAATCATTATATATGAGCGCATATATATATATGTATACAGGCATACATATATATTTGTGTATATATGTGGATTTGGGATGCTGTTTTGAATATAGATTACATCTGCACAATTGGATGGTTTGACATTACATTTCAAAGCTGTAAGGGAGTAGAATACAAAACAAGGATGAGTAAGAAAAGCAAATATAGAGGCTTAGTGCTATAAAGAAGGAAGGAAAAAAGTAGAAAACAGATGTAGAATAGGCAGGAAATGCAGAATGAGGGAAACTTGAACTTTGTGCTTTGATACTCCAGTCCAAACTTTTTGAAACGTAAATACAGATCTCTGAATTAGTACCATCAATATACATAAAAGACAGATTTTTGCATAGTGGTGTATCGAGCCGGGCATTTGTATTTAGACATACAAACATAAAGCTTTTTTTTCCCCAGCAAGTCCCTTTGAAAGCTGTCCATTTATATTTATGCATATTTAGAGATCCAAAAGTATTACACTGATTTGAGGTTCTTGCTGAGTTTTACCACCACCTCCAATCAGCCCCACCTTTCAGCTTGGACTGGTGTGCCAGCTCAGTGAGACACACCATTATCTGTGGAGACAGCGTGTGTGTGATACACCCAGAGGCCTGGATGAGTCACTGCTACCTGGACACGTAGAAAAATCCTTAAATACTTAAATAATGACTTAGTTCTGGTGGTCCTGCTTGCACAATTAGCCGCACTGAAATGAGGACGAGAGGACAAGGCTGAGATGATACTGTGAGCAGCACAGTTCTCCTATCTTAGATATATTAATAGGTAGAGAAATGAAAAAAATAAATACGAATAATTAAATTTCCTGAAATTCAGTGTTTCTTGGGTGCTTACTCTAGCTGGACTCAGTTACCTTGAAGCAGGATCAAGTCACACAGATATTGCTTGAAATTCATCTAAATGCATGAAAATATCAGTGTAATAGCTGGATGATCGCACTTAAACCTTGTTCCACTATTCCTGAAAAGGCCCAGTCCTGACATATCTGAGGCCACATCCTAAGTTCCTTGACTTTCTTTGGCATCAAAGTGTTTTTAAGTGCAAATGGCCAGTAAACTGTAAACTGCAGTCTAATAGTGTCCCTCCCCATGGTAGTGGGGTTGGAAGTAGCTGATTTTTAGGGACCCTTCCCACTCAAACCAATCCATGGTTGTATGATTTTCCTCCCAAGGAATACTACATGCAGGAGAGAATAAAATATGGTAATTTGGAGTTCATAGTTCTTCTCCTTTATCAGAGTTCTGTCTCCTAAGGTAAGGATCTATTAAAATTGCATAGATCTTAGGAGGCCTTCTTTAAGCAAGTTAGTCTAAAGGAGATATAATATTTCCTACAGGCACCTGAACCCAAGCTAGAGCTAGGGTCTGTGCTGCAGCCCTGTTTCCTAACGTGCCTCCCTTAGAGTTGCAGACACCATGAAGATATGAGGAGACAGGGGTTCCAGAGAGGCAAAATGTCAGCAGCTGATGACTGCTTCAGTAAACAGAGGGACTCTCCTTTATACAAAATATTAGTGCTAGGCATATCTCTTTAGTTTTAATAAAAGGCTCCTTTCCAACCCCAAATGGTGGACCCAAAAGCCCTATTTTAGGCTTAGGCTGTGAGATAGTCTTAACTCAGGACACTACCTGAACTGAACTTAACACACTGTGTTGGTCCCTGTCTATACCAGGGAAACCTCTGTATTTTATCTTAAGAACTGAATTCCCAGGGGCACACTGAAATTCCCCTCAATGGCTTGTTAATTCATTGCTTTTGGCAGTAGTTGCCAGCCCCTCCTATTTCACGTGGCCTCTTCTGGGCTTATTTAGTGGCATCTTCTCTTTAATGCCCTCCTTGCCTGGATAGGAACCAAATAAATTTAAAGTAGCTGAAACACATTGATAACCAGTGACATCTGACATTCAAAGTACAAATGTGAATATGACTTGGTAACTGATTTTCATTATTGTAGCTTGCAAAAAAACAGCTCTGGCCTTCCAAACGGATCAAATCATCCAAGTAAAACAGTATGTGTTCCTAACTCCTACAGTTTTAGGCAGTAAGGACAAGTTTGCACGTGCAAGGCACTAATCTGCCTATGTGTCTTTGTAAGGTGCTTGATATGCACCACCCCTCCTGTGCAGGGGCTGCCTGGGAAGAGGCAGCTTGAGCTGAGTGGCAGCATTCACAAAGTCCATGTTTGTGATGATGTGAAAGTTAGTCCTGGGAACTTCCACTTCCTGCCTTTGCTCAGCAGAATTCTCCCCAGAAAACTGAGAGTTAACATTCCAGAGTCTGAGCTGTTCTATGTGTGTGAGGAGAGGCTGGTGCCAGCAGGAAGACCTCTGAGCAATAGCAGACATGGTCCAAAATGTCATTAATAACAAACTGAGAGGGCTCAGACAACTCATTCAGCTGTATCTCTGCCATGGGGAAGATATATCTTAAATACACCCAAATGGTGTTTAATTATGGGCAGATTTACAGGGCCCTGCAGCAAAATGCACTTTAAAATGTAGATATGCCCCAGTGAACGTTTGGAGAGTTTTTGGGGGGCAGAGTACAATTGACACAAGGTGCTCACTATGAGCCTGTGTCCAGTCAATCCAGGACTGCCTGCTAAGAACTGTCATTTCCAGGTTCCTGAACATCCCCTGTGCTCCTTTCAGACAATTCTGGGATATTACCATCTCAGTCTCTGGAAGGGTTAAAAAAAAAAAAAAAAAAAAAAAAAAGACTTTGAATTCATCAAGGGGAATGAAGCTTAGGACTGCATAATTCTTTCTATACCATGCAAAAGCAGAGGGTGTGGTAAGGGATGTGTCAGCCTTGTCAAACCTGACTGACTACTCAGACAAAAAGTTTCAGGATGCCTCACTCTTCAGCTTCAGGTGGAGGACACCAGCACGGGACATTGTTTTCCCAGCATGGTCCTACCATGATCCACAGAGCATCCACACAGTATTTCTCCACAGTTCTTGATTTCATGTTTCTGCAAGTAGAGAACTCGAACAGTGACTGTACAAGGTCAAATATTTAATGTTATTTTAATTAATTGTTATGGTTCCTTTAAAGTCTCACTTCACCATTCTGTTTCTTTCACCAACACCTAATGGAGTTTGCTAGAGCTTGAGAAGTTAACATATCTCAAGATACTTAATAGTGCTGAGAGCAATACAAGGCTATTTCTGACTAATTATTCTTTTGTAGTTGGACAAAAATCTTTTCAGTCGCATGCCATACATGGAAAATGCATTCGTTTATGAAGATTAATCATTTTAGTAAAACATGAACTTTTGGCAAGGTGTATCTGCCCCTCATTATTCAGACAGTTTGATAATTTGTGTTAGATACCACAGAGCTGTTCAACCACACACTGCACAAGGTGAGAAGTAGGACAGTAGAAGCTTTCAAGGGATCTTTACACTTGCTTCGCGCTGGGGCTGCTCTAATTTACACCCAGGTGTCTTCAAGCCCAAGGGGATAAGGAGCGCCATGATTTTATTGACGCCCATCCCTTTCTTCTGCTTGTGCCCTCATTCTTTGAAATGAAGGTGAAGGATCAAATGGGAGCCTCTGCAGCTGCCCTGTGGACACCTGGTGTTCCCCCTCATTAGAGTGAATCTTCCATCAGCAAGGTTGCACATCGTAACAGATGTTTGTCATCCCAACATCTCAAATAACTGGGTTATGGCGCCGGCCTCAGGCACTGATAGCCTTATTAAACTGTTACCACCATGACTTAAAATACCTTGTAAGAGGGAATACCAGAGCAGAAGGAATATCAGAGCAGTTATAAAGGTTCCAAGCACCTTTACTAACTTAATGGAGGAGGGAAGGCTAGAACTTTATAAAGAGATTTTCATGCATATCTCCCCTATGCTGAACTTTTATGGTATATACAAGACTGTGGAGGATAATGGAGAACTGTATCTAATATATATAAAGGAATGCCAATTAACTCACTTTGCACTAGTTTTTGCAAGCAAACCTGTCATTTCATGTTCAATTTGTGGGTCACACCACAGCTACTTTGATAACAACCAGGGAAAGTAAGGGTTCAGTTCTTTACTGTGCCAGAAGCTCTGCTTCTCACAGCTGTGGATTGGAGGTGTCATCCTTAAATGAATATTTTGTTCTCTGAAACCCTGAGGCTACGGAGGGCAATTTATCTTCTGGTGGAATTGGAAGCCTCCTTAACAGGATACCTTCTGTGCAAATTCCAGATGTTATCACAGCGTTGTGTGCTCCAGCTGTGCATGCTTGTACACCCAGCCAGCAAGAGCTCACCACACCAAAGGGACCTTGCGCTACTTGGCAAAGGCAGCTTTAAGAATTGATGGGTGTGGAAAAAGCCTTCTCAAATAAATAAAAATTGACTTTAGAAAGTTTCCTAGGAGTCTTTTTTATTCTCATCAATCAACAGGGGATTTTGTTACTGTCAGGTTTGCAGTACAAGTGAGAAGAGAAAGGAAAAAGAGGCAGCCTTCTCTCACCCCCACTTAACTCTCTAATGACAAATTCAGAAGTGAGAAGTTGAAGTCAGCCTCTCTCCTCCCTCCAGGTGGGTCATGTTGATAAGAAATGAGAGCTCTTTTGTTCCAGCTGTATTTTCCTCCATAATAAAAGCACAACCATTGCTAGAACACATTTAAAGCTCAAGCAGGTGTCATCAGAGGGACCAGAATATTGCAAGGCAGCCACTGGGGATCATGCAACATCTGTGATTGCCACAGCTTTCAAGATGTGGGGATGTAAACATGGAAGTGTTCTCCAGTCTAGACCAAATTCCAGTGCTGCCTAAGTTTCTCTCAGACTTTCAATATTCTTCTCCTCCTCCTCCTCCTCCTCACTTATCGCTGTACTTCTGCTGCTCAGCATTCAGGAGCTGTTGTGCTTTACTTCCTTCCCCCAAACACCTACACAAACCTTGTAGTTCAAATAAAAGAATCAATTGCATTTAGTTTTCTGCCTTCTCATTCTCTGCTCCATGTAATTATAAAAGTCTGATAAAGAGACCAGAGAATTAAAGTCCTAATATGATGAGATGCTAAAGAAGCTACTTTGCATCAGTGTTTTCTTCCCAACTTTCCATTTGATTTGGATGTGTGGGTATCTATGATATCTCCTCTATGTAAGTAGGTCTGAGTAAGATAAGTAGGAAATAAAGTTATTGTTTTATTTCCTCTTTCTTTCTGTTTAGATCCACTTTTCTGCCAGGGTGATTTAGCTCCCTTTAGGAAGCATAAGCTGTTTCCATAAAAATGCTCAATTTTTTTGCATTATTAGCAGCATAAGAACCAGCAAGGCTGACATCTATGTTGAGTTTGCATGGCCTGGTTTTGGTAGAAGAGGGGCTGCAGGGGTGGCTTCTATGAGAAAGCACCAGATTTTTCCCCAGAACCAGTGCCAGACAGCTCCATGACAGACCCATCACTGACCAAGGCTGAGTTAATCGGGAGTGAAAGTAACACTTCTGTGATATTTAAGAAGGAAAAAAAGTTATTGCAGAAGTAATTTGCAGTCAGAGAAGAGCAGAGTTAGAAGGTATGAGAGGAACAGCCCTATGGACAGCAAGGTCAGTGGAGAAGGAGCAGGAGGAGGTGTTCCAGGAGCTGAAATTCCCCTGCAGTGAGGCAGCTGTATCCCTGCAGACCATGGGGATGCAGAGATCCACCTACAGCCCATGGAGGAGACCCACGCCAGAGCAGCTGGATGCCTATGAACCTGTGGGAAGCCCCCCGGAGCAGACTCCTCTTCCCATCTGTAGACCTGTAGAAAGATGAGCCCACACTGGATCAGGTCTCCTGGTAGGACCTGTGACCCCCTTAGGGGCCCATCCTGAAGCAGGCTGTGCCTGAAGGACTGCACCCTATGGAAAGGTGACCCATGTTGGAACACTGTGGAGAACTGTTACCATGGGATGGACTCACACTGGAGAAGTTCATGGAGAACTGTTTCCAGTAGGAGGGACCCAAAGCTGAAGCAGGGGAAGCTGCTCTCTGAGCAACAGCAGGAACATCCTGTGGTGGCCTGATCATAATCCCCATTCTCTGTCTCCTTGTGCCACCATGGCAGAGGAGGTAGAAATGGGAAGGAGGAAGGGATGGAGGGAAGGAGTTTTAAAGGTTTATTTTACTTCTCATTATCCTACTTTGATTTTGTTAGTAATAAATTCAGTTAATATCTCCAAGTTGAGTCTGATTTCCCCATAATGGTATTTGGTGAGTCATCTCTCTCCTGGTCTTTCTCTCAACTCATGAACCTTTCTTTCTGTTTTCTCTCCCCTGTCCCCTTGTGGAGGGATGTGATAGAATGGCTTTGGTGGGTTCATGGCATCCAGCCAAAGTCAACCCTCTACATACAAAACGACTTTGATGGGAAACAAAGAAGAAAAATGATTACTTTGTGTTAACTTTCTTGGCATAGCTCTGAGATCCTATGCTGGCAGTGAGGGGTCAACGGGTTGAGTTTTTTTCTGCATTGATTCCTAGAAAATTACCTCCAAATGGTATTGTAGGAATCCAGATCAGCTCACTGTACAAATGCCTCCTATGCCTCCTGCATAGGTCTCAGTGACCTAAGTGTGCTCAAGTGGGGTTTAAAAGACCTGTGAACAGATACTATAAAACCACTCAATATGTTAGACTATGTAATGCACTGTATAGATTATTTCCTTCAATAAAAGCAGAAATTTCACTTGCCCATGCCACTCTGTTAAATGTAGTGTGAGTTTAAATCAAGAACAAGCACAATCCTGCCAGTTGCATGACTGGTATGGCCTCACTTCCAGGACAGACCCAAGCCACATCTTTGAAAAAAGTTTTGTCCACAACAAAGCAATAAAATAATAGTTATGAACTTGAATGCTGTGTAGAGCACTGTGCTATCTTGTGCTTTTGTAGCTAATGTACCTTGTTGATGCAGACAAGAAGAAGAGGAAGCACAACCTGGCTCTTCTGGGAGAGGTGGGAGCACTCGGGGCTTGCTCCACCTTTCTGTGACCTGGGCAAAGGGCACACAGAAAGTGGCATGGGACAGAGACACTGTGCCCAAGGAGAGCTCTTGTGCAGCGGTGCTGGGCAGGAGAAGGAAGGGATCCTCATGTACTAGATATATTTGGCTGTGGAATTTTTCCTGCAAAGCACAGCAGCGGTCTGTACTGCTGCAAGGAGCCGCTTCACCCCAGTTGCAGGACCTCACATTTGTCCTTGTCAAATGTCATGAGGTTCCTGTTGGTCCCTTCATCCAGCTGCTCAGGGTCTCTGAGTGGCAGTTCTGCCCTGGCACGTGTCAATCACTCTCCTGTAGTGAGTTTGGTGTCAGCTGCAGGCTTGATGACAGTGCATGTCTCCATTTTCACATGACCAGCAAAGATATTAAATTGCCCAAATAGATCCCTGAGGAATTCTTCTTATAAAAGCCTCCAAGTAGAATATGAACCCTTTAAGCTCAAAAAACAAGGCAATTTTTCACCCACCTACTAATCCACCTGTTCAGACCAGAATGTTCCACCCTAGATACAAAGATGCTCTAGGAAATCATGCCTAACATTAAGTTAAACTCAGAGAAGATAACAACCACTCTCTTCCTTTATCACACAGAACAATCAGTTTTGTCAAGCAGGGGAAATTCCCAGTCAATATTAGGGAAAATAAGTTTACCATGAGGGTAAACATTGGAGCAGGTGCCCAGGGAGGCTGTGGATTCTCCACCCTGGAGATAACTCAAAATCCAGCTGGGCAAGACCCTGAGCAACCTGCTCTACCTGGGCCTACTTTGTGGAGGGGTGGGATGAGAGACCTCTAGAGGTCCTGTAAAGCCTGTGTGATCTGATGATCCACCCTTGGTAAATCCATGTTGTCTATTCCAAATCAACACCTTCTCATTCATGTAACAAAGCTTTTGAATTCACCGCTCTCCCTCAAAAAGGTTTGCTAGCAGTATGATCACCACATCTGCCCTGCAATGTCCTCGTTCCAAAGGACATAAATCACTTTCATTATTTAGTAGCATACACACTGACAGACTTGGTAGAGGCCCTGATACTTCTGCCTTTTGGGTAGGCAAAGACAAAGCTTTTCCTAGGGCATTTTTTTAAAAATTTATTTCTTGTTGCTGGATGATAGCAATTAGGAGAAGATGGAGCTGTCAGCATTGTTTTTATAATGGAAGAATAAGGGACATAGATGTGTCCAAGTGCTAGTGATGTTCACACTAAAGCATGCCAAATCATTAGAGCTGGTCATAATTTTGCCAGTAACAATAGTGATGAAATACTTTCCAAAAATCTCCCCTGTATTTTGGCATCTCTGAGAGGTGCCAAATGAGCCAAAAAACTAATGAGATGAGACAACATGACAGCTATGCTAACATTAGAAATATAACAAGCAGAAAACAATGCAAAATTCTTGTGAGTAAACAGCAAACAAGCTGATTTACAGTTGAAGATGAATGTTCATTGCTTACAACAATATGTTGTAAAACCATTAGACATCATCCTTAGGACACATCTACACTATCATTGTGGTTTGCTCCCTCTTTCACTCCTGGGCCCCTGATTGTCCATACCACTTATAGGCTGGTTTGCCCCCAGGCTTCTACATTGAGAAAATCAACTCTCTCCCTCCCAGAGGGCACAAAATTCCCAGGTCCCAGCTCCAAGGACAGAAGACGCTCTGCTGCCTGGGTCAGACTTTTCTTCCCGAGGCGGTCAGGGTTTTCTTCCCCAGCAGACCACGGGCTGTGTAGGCTCGCTCATAGCCTCTTGTCATACTGAGATATTCATTTTTCTATGTTGCTTCATCTGGAGCAGATGAGCAGCTTTCTGCAGGGCTACTGGAAGGCTACTCCAGGGGAAACTGTGGATAGAGTCCTTCAGTGAAATAGTCCACTGTGGGTTTAGCAACAGTCCATCCCCAGGAACATCAGTTAGGATTTTGTGTATGCTGGCTAGCTCTGTTCAGTTAAGCTTGCTCTGAGCCAATTTTGTGGTAAAAAAAAAAAAAAACCTGTTTCCTCTAGAATCCTCATGTTACTAGTAATGAGCGGGATCGCCCCTGTAGTAGCAGCAGGACTTTTCCTTAAAGCCCTTTCAGATTTCAAACAAACATTTCAGATTTCTGTCATAAAACCTGATTTCCTGCATGTTTGCAGATGGCTGGATCCTTCATGCATGGAGATGTTGTCCTCCTTGGCATCATGTCTATAAGAGGTCTGTGGGATGCCCTGGCTTAAGATAATACCTATCATATATACAGTACTGCATGCAGAGCTGCTTTTAAATAAATACACACAAAGTCAGACCTAGAGGTCCTCAGGATTTTCATGTTCTACATTACTATAATCTCCCTTCTAGCTTCACATGTCCTCAAGAAAATCAGGTTTTGCCTATCAAATTGACTGATGGGTGTATTCTATATACACTGCCACATATTTCATGCATAACAAGAATAAAAACATCCTGCTCCAGAAGAGCGACTGCATTCATTCATTCTTTCATTGCTCTGCATTTCCTTCCCCTCAATTCCTTTTTTTTCTGCAGATTTTGACAAGTTTCCACAGCTGAAAACCCTGTGCAAAATTTACACCAACACACTGAAAAATCCACTGCTGTGTGGCCTTGTTTTTGATGGGAATAGCCCATCAGGGTGCTTGTTCTAACACGCGCGATACAATTTTTGCACCAGCAAACAAGTTTTTATCTAGCACGCAGAACTTATTCAGGAGGTATTACCTCTGCTGGGACTAGAGGCAGGAATGAGTCACCTCTCTTTAATACGAATGAAGTGCCCTGCCCCAAGGAGTGCCTCTGTTTTCCTCCCTTCCCTGTCTCGCGCGCTCTCTCTCAAGCCTTAATTGTCTTGAGTTATAACGCTTTTGAGAAATCACTCTTAAAATTATGAGTCCTGTTAAAGTTAATTAGACATGAACCCCAGCCAGGAGAGCAGGGATAGTTTCTTAATTGTTATTCTAGCTGAAACCAGGAGGATTCCCTGACCACAGGAAGTTCAAAGGACCAGGAGCAAAAGGAGGAGATAACCTCTGTTTCCAGAGAACACCGGCTTCTCTTGGGATGCCAGTGGATTTATGACAGGAGCTTTGCTCTAATTACTGTTTGGGGTGGAGCCTTTCACAATGATAAACAATAGGGTTTCTACAGGGCTGAAGTTTGTAACAGCACCACATATTTAGGCACAGGCGTGTTACAGCAACAGGCATTCAGTGTATTTTAGAGTCTTCCCTCCCTGGAGCTGGATATCACCCGAAAAGAGAAGGTGTTGCCCCATGTTACCTATTTGGGAAAAAAATATGCTTCATTGAGGTCACATTATTTTAACAAGCAAAATGTAGTCAACTTTACAAATTTACAAAGCCAGAAGACAATTGAATCTGTGACATCTAGGAGAGAAAGGGAGCTTAATATAGATTATAGCTTAATATTTATCTATACAAAAATAAAGTCAAAGCAAACTAATAACCTAAACCTGCTACAGGACAACAATAATTTTAAGACTGTACTCAACAACACCCTGTGGCAGAATTCCCATTGACTTTATTGACTAAATTCTCACCCCACAGATTTTTCTTAAGCTGCTTCCACACATAAAAATTAATTTCAAAGTCCTTTCAAAGATGAATAATTCTTATTTCTTGAGCGTCAATGGCATATTTAATGATTTATAGACATGCATAGCAGAGACTTTGCCCAGAGGTCACCACAGTCTAGGTAAAATACAGCTAGAACAGACTGAGAAGAGCATAACAGCTACCTAATATATGATCACATATGCAGACTTACAAATATGGAGATGGATGGAGAAACATTTCGGATGCCGCCGTTTAAAGGGTTCATGCATATACAGAAGGTTTTGGAAAAAAAGAGAGGAAGGTCGTTTGACTCAGTGTCAGGATGAAAGCCAGTTTTGTTAGAAGGCACCAAGCTGGGCTCTGTAAACACATGTGGTCTAGTATGGTCTATGGTCCAGAGGGAATCTGGAGCAGCCTGAGAACAAGATAAGGGAGGAATGCGTGAGAAGATACAGAGACAGGGGTCAGGAAGGGCATCGCTTGTGAAAGCAAGAGGCTCCAAACTCAGTGCAGAGAGACAGGGAAACCTGGAGAGAGGGGATGTGAGGGGGAAGCGTGGCAGAAAGGAAGGTTAGCTTCAGCAATAGATGCACTTAGGATAATCCATGACGTGAAGCAAGGACTTACAAAAATACCATTTTGTTTTTTTCTTGCAAGTTTTAAATACCAATGATCTCTGTTGAAAGAATAAATTTTGTCATTTTTTAAGGCATTCAAGAAAAAAAAAAAATCTGTGTATGAGTTGCAGATCTTACCTCCTCAGACCTATTGACATTATCTTTCTCTTTAATACCTGCAAGAAGAGGGCTGGTCACTTCTTGCAGAAAAGAGCAACACAATGTTTCTGCGTACGATATACATGTTTTCTATGAATATTACAATTTCTTTGGCAGAGGGCAGCTCGGCCCTGTATTAAGGATTTACTTCAATAAAACTGTGGTACAGTGTGAGCTTTGGCAGCAAAACCTTGTAAGGCAATGTGGAAATTCAGGAGAAATGCAGGCATGGGTAGGCACAGAGCTCAAAGTGGACTTTATTGCTGCTTGAAACCCAGCAGGTTTACAGAGACCCAGGATCCCATGGCTCCCACAGCCTGCAAAAATACAGCTTGTGCCTCCAGCACAAGAGAGTGGAGAGATTTATCCAGCTATGGAGTGCCAGCCCTGCACCTGTGGGAATCTCAGTTTGCTTCTGGTAAAGGTTCAGTTTGCTTTTTTCCACACCTTCTTCTCGTCTGCAAGTACCCTCAGACACTGTCAGAAGGTCAAGAAACCTCTACCTTGCAGGGAAACAGCAAACACAATAAAAGATGGATATGCCAGCACAAGATGGCTGAAAGAGATGTAACAGACACATTATACTCTATCCTGCATACAGCCATAGCTTAAAACAGTGGGCTACTTTTCACAGAGATGAAATTTTAAAGCCAGAAGGAACTGGTGTGATAATATAATTGGCCCCTGGCACCCGGCAAACTATGCAATCTCACCTTGTAAATCTAATCTTTTATCAAACCTACATTTTGTGGCTGAGTTAAAGCATAACTTTTGGAAAGATAGGCAATTCCACTTTTACTTCGGATGACTGTATGTCGGGTCGTTAAGAGTTTCAAGAGGGAAAGATCATCTTCTAAGGATCATTTTGGATCACAGTTCTATGGAGCTGACAGTTTGACCTCCCCTTATCCCTGGATTAGCAAATAGTGTGTGAGCACTTGAGTCCTGTCCTGCTATGTGAGAATTGGCACCTTGTATGGGACCAGCTAAGAAAGCTTAGATGGGAAAAAAGAAACATGACAAAGAGATACTGAGGTAGAAAGCTTGTTTTTCTTTCCAGCCACATTACTTGATCTGACAAAAGATTTTTAGTCAAAAAAACAAACCTTTTCTCTTTTTACCCTTATATCATTGCAGCTACCAGTTCCACTCCTGCATTTTTCATTTGACCTCAAAAAGTAGCATATTCCAAAAAATGTCTTCCAACAAAAGAGAAAACCACAGTAAAATAACAAAGCATATTACACCCCCATCATGTGGCTCACAGCCAGGTAGGATGGTCTCAAGATCTGTTATTAAGCAGAAATAATAAGCATTTGATCCTATGCATGCAAAATGACGGACTCAGAGAAAGCACTCATGTGCATGCTGTCCATCTCCTGACTCACACGTGCAACACTGGAATGTGTTACTTTCATAAAATATGCCTTTTATCTTGCTGCAGCTAACAGCAGGTCTGTGGTTAGGAATTTTTCAGGCATGCTTCATTCAAGTGGTGCTGCCTCAACAGAGAGCTGCTGTGCCTTTCCCCTCCCCCTGCAACCCTGCCAGGCAGCATATCCTGAGGGAGGCCTGGCACACTAAAACTGGCTCTTGCCAAACTTACCTCCTGAAAAGAGGAGGGGTAACATGGGGATCGCCAAAACCAAGAAATCCCCACAGTGGTCCTCTTGCAGCATGATCCCTTTGCCTCCAGGAGCTCTGACTCAAACAAGCAGGATTGGTTTAAGAAAAGGAAATTAATTTCATCCTGTGAAATAGCACTCCATGCTTATGGTACCTTGGAGGACTTAGCAGAAGATTAGGTGTTGTAAGTGTCCATCCACATTACAGGCAGAATTTTTAGTTCTTCCACTTGTTCACAATAGAACCAAGGTCTCCTGAGGTGCAAAAGAACTGCAGACTAATTTTAGTGACCGGCAAATAAGCTCAGTTTGTATAAACATGTTGCCTGGAGAAACATTTGATTTATGATGAAATAGGTTTATTTCTAACATAGAAGGATATGGCACAGAAACTTATTTTTGGATTATAGAGTTGCTATATTTATAAACTGCAATCTCATCAAGACAATTACCTTCTTTTTACAACATGTTTCATTCATGGTCCCTTCTCTTATATCTATTGTCTTCACACATGTCCTAAAGAACTGGGGAATACAGGCAGGCCTCCACCTCCCAACATATGAAATGAAATTATCCCAGTCCTCAATAAGCTTGTTTGAGTTCCAGCTAATTCAAAGGCATGAGAAGACCATAAGGATCTGACCCTCTGCCCCCTCTTGCATCATCTGGGAGAGCTGAGGCCCTGTCCTGCTCCCCAGGCTCCTGCCACTTGCTTGGGAGGTCCAGGGAAGATAGTGGTCTCTCTCTGCAACTTGTGATCCTGGATGCTAATCTAAAAATCACCAGATTAGAGAAACATTCAATTCCACCCACTGAGCCAAACACATCTTACATTTAAATCTGTTGGTATCAGGGCTGTGCACAAGGGATGGATTTGCTGCACTGCAGCTAACCACTGGATCACAGAAATTGCTGCTTTCAAACATTGTGTGGGTTTATCTCCTTTATGTATATTGTCCTGGCCTGGCTAGCCTTGGCCCACCTCCCTTCTTCATGTGACTGCTGGAGCGAGGCTATTGAGCATCATGCCCATGTGGAATAGTGAGACTAGGAAAGTCCATCAGTGTGGAAGGCAGAAAGCTTGGGTGAGCACATTCAATGGGGAAAGCAGCATAGAGGCTTCAAATTTTGCCCAGATTTTCTGTTCATCTAGCTCCACCACTTTCCCTCCAGCAGTGACCTTCAGAAAGAAACATGGCTCATGAAAAATAAGTTTGGATAATGTTCTGATGAATGTGATTGTAACAGTGCTGAGAATCATCTGTTTTGATGAGAACAGAAGGAATAATTTTCCTTTTCTCCTCTATATTAATGAGAAGTGATCTGAAACAGTCCATGGTTTAGAAATTCATCTTTTGAAAGGAATCTTGCAGATCCTCTGGTAAACAATATTTGAAAACCTACAGAGTAAGCTTACAAAGATAGAAAAGGAGGTTGCACGTGCAAGTTTTCATGTATTTCAAGCCTTTGCCTTAAAGCACAGGTATTTCCATCACACATTTAGTTGTGAAGGACTTTTAACTGACCAGCCAAGGGTTTTGTCTCAGAGTATAGCCACCTTTACAAGAAACCACATCAACATGCCAGCCAGACACCCCCAGGAATTATTTCCCACTATTTCCCACTGACTTTGGAAAAAGTCACACTGCATCAGACTTTCCAAGGCCCTTTTCCTGGGCCAAGAGGGAAGAATTTGCTTCTCACATGCATCCCTGATGCAGCTGCCATGGAGCTGCTCTGGCTCAGAGCAATGGGTGTGGGAGGCAGGTAGCTTCTACCCTCCCATCCCCTCACTGTCAATAAACCATCCTTCATGCTGAAAGGATGCAGGTGGGAACATGTTCCCTGGATGAGCTGCAGGTAGGAACATGACCCCTGGCTGCCTGCCTGCCTTGGTTCTGCCACTGGTGGCTGCAAGCAATTATCAGTCAGCCCTGCAGAGAGCACGAGGTGCTGTTTTCACAGGTCTAGCAAGCTGTGACTATAGAAGGGACCGCAATAAAGGTTGAAAATAAACCCACATGGAAAACCACCAGTGGAGAGGGAATGCCTTGGAGTGTGGATCCAGTCAGCTTTCTAATTTCCAAACTCGAGGAAATGCCCACTTCCCTTGGCAGCTACACGTCTGCTCTGCTGTAGTGTTGTACCAGTGAGCCAGGAACGTATGCCACTCTATTTGCACACCCTCCAGCTCCTCTCTGACATCGACTTGCCTTCCAGACTGAAAATCATTGCCCAGGTTAGCAATCACACTGCCAACAACAAAAAGGGGAGAGAAAGAGAGGAGTGGAAAAACCAAAAAAGCCCGTGGTGGTACAAAACAGACCCTGCAGTGATGGAGCTGGGTAGGAGCAATGCCTGCACTGCCAGACTGTGGTGCTAGGAGCAGGTGGGACTGCCTGCATTCATCTGTGGGACTTATGGATATTGATAAAATACAACTTTTACAGGGCAATATAAAACCCCGCATGCTCTGGGCAATCAGGCAAATAGAAACTGGAGCCTGTGTGCTGCGTATATTCAGACATTACCTCGGCTCCAGCAAACACAGGGCAGGCAGAAAGGAAAGCCTTTCGGCTTTTTTAGGTGGGAACTGTCAGCAGTGCCAGGGAGAAGAGGGTAAGCTCCAGACAAAGAGGTGAGGGAGGGTCAGCCTGGAAAGATTCTGCTGCTGCGACCTGGTCCCTTGCCTGAGCACTGCTGGGAGACCCAACAGGGAGAAAGTAAAGGAACTGATTCTAGAGGCTCTGAACTTATCCCTGCCCACAGCAGAGGCTGAGCACACCCAAACAAAAAGAAACTGGGACAATTCAGCACCTGGGGATCTAATGCTGGCAACATTAATCTCCATTATAAACATTGACATCTAATGCAATCAACAAGAAGAGTCGGACTTTAGGATAATTCACAGGGTTGTGATCTTTTACTCCACTTTCCCTCATCCTTGTGCTATTTTCATTCAGAAAAATGAATAATCTGTCATTTATGTCCCTCCAGGAAAGTGTTCCTCTGTTTAAAAGAAAGCTTCTCAGAGATGTCTTAGTGAGGCCCATTTGTTTTCACTAGGTTTTATAGTTACTCAGGCAGTTATTTTAGAAAAGCTTTGCTTGGAAACCAGGGTTATAGATCCAAATGAAAGTTAGGAGCCCAAAAATCTTCAGACATGCATTTGCCAAAGCCCAGTGCTGAACTTCCTTCCACTGGGATAAACTGTTCACCAAAGAAATCTTACCTCTCCCTTCTTTTCCTCATGAAGGAAAACAAGGGGAGAAATTTACACAAGTGTGTTTAAACACAGTCAAAAATTTCTGCAAGTTCAACCCATGATTTCACCCAGTCCAAATGAAACTGATTGCTTCTCACTAAGCCCCTTCTCAGTACATGCAGTGATAAAGTATTAGCATTATCATAGAATGACAGACTGATTTATGTTGTAAAAGACCTCTTGGATGATGAAGTCCAACCATGAACCTAGCACTGCCAAATCCTGACCTTATTTCCTTTACAGAAACAACCACTCTTAGCCAGTTGCCCAGGGATGCTCTTATTACATCATTACTATACAAAATAATTTAACTTAATCTGAAATGATATGAAGAGATTGTTCCTACTGTGAGGTTGGGCTGTATTTAATGCAATATAATTAAAAATCTTTCCACATGTCCTGCATTAAATCACTCTAATTGTACCTGCTAGGAGAGCGCTTTTGCAGACAACTCATTTGGTATCAGCAAAGTTGTGAGAAATCGAAGCCCTTCTCTGGTCATCAGTGGGAGTAGCTGCAGTTCCAGTGATTAATGCAGCTATTAAGTTACAAAGAAAACTCTTGATCTGACTGTCCTCTGACTCAGCCAAAAACAAACTTGCTTTATCTCTCCTTCTCCAGTCCAGGCCCCCTCCCTCGCTCCTTTTCCACATCAACAAAGGAAAATGTGGGACAAGATGAAAGAGCAGGGCCAGGGCTTTCATTAGCATACCAGGCCAAGGGAAAAAAGGTAAGAAGCTCAGGGAAGGACTCAGTGCCCAACTTGGGCCTTGTAACCAATGCCAAGGAGTTCTGTGTGAAGCAACATGGTTGGTGTGTAGCGTTTAATGACATTTAATGTTGCTGCCTCCTGCCAATACCAAATGTCATCCTTCAACATGGTTCTCAGACAAGCTCTGGTTTTAATCCTGTCTTCCTTCTGACACAAAAAGCACATGCAATAATCAGCACCAAAAGAGAGCTCATAAACTCATCCTGCTGAATACCTCTGTCAAAAGCTTTTTATTTGAAGCCACTTTATCAGACTGTCTGTCACATGGTTTTAGCTTTATTAATGTATCATCCTAAACCTCTAAACCTGCTTAAACATATATTTTACTGTGCCATGTAGAAAGGCAGCACTTTATCAGGAAGTTTCATTGCATACAGAATAATGTACAGCAGCTGAAGAGTGGGCCAAAGTACATTTACAGTTCCACTATTTGTTACTTTTTATTACTATGTCTTTTTATTGTACTGTGTATTCAACCTGAAAAGACAATATAATCCAAGCAAACAATACTGATAATGAGCACTGAATAGTATCTTTTGTATCTCAGAAGGATCTCAACCAAGCTAGATATTGTCCCTTGCCTGCAAAGATTACAAGTGACACAACAGATAAAAGAAGGAAGGAGGGACAATCCACACCATCACTGCAATGCCCAGTAAGATTTTCCCAGTTAAGATGGCCAGATGAGGTTTTGCTACAATAATATTTTCACTGGAATGTTTAATTTTGGTATTCTTTTACAACTAGTCCTGACCTGCTGCACTTTTGGCTAGCCCAAATAAAAGCAGCAGTATCTTCCATTTTGGGAATGGATGGGGAAGAATTGTGTCTTCAGATGATGTCAGGAGAGTCGGGTCTTTTTTGCTACAACGCCCCAGATTGTGACTCACTCCCATGGCTGTGTAACACCAATCCTTCAGGATGTTGCTTCTATGAGCCCCATCCTACTCTTACCTCTTACCTCCTTTTTCCCAAATGGAAAAAAAAAAGGCAAGGGACAGTTTCCAGCATATGCTTGTGCCTGCTGGATTTGATGATTTATTTCATCCATTTCCTTATTTGAAAACTTTCTTATCTGGCAGGGGAACATGCTGAGCAATCCCTCTCTGTGTGCTCAGCTCCCACCAAGCACCAGATGAACCACAGTGAGATCTCATATAACAACATGGGATAGTGATAATGTTTCTTCCCCCCACCAAGTTTTGCTTTCGCACACCTATACACACTTACTAAGCTTCTGTCCTCTTCTGGGAAGAGGCTCCTATAGAGCAAAGGGCACCCCAAATTTGCTTAAACCTTTCTAGAATGCAGGAAATAGTACTATAAAGTTTGTGAATAGAGGAGCAAATCCTGCAATACCTTGTTCTTCCTCTCTGCTCTTCTCTTGCCATTGATATGGAGCAAAATGGGCTGCTGTGGCTACACAGGGCCTCATGAAAGAGCACAGGCAGGAGTGAGTTATGGTGCCTCCCTCTCTCCTTACTGTCACAGGTGTTGGTGGAAGTCTCTAGCAGCCATCTAACATCTATCTATCCACGGCCATGCTTCTGCATTCACTTTGCCTTACCCCAGGGGTGACATCTCTCCTAGTAATTGGTGAAAGCTCCTTGATTTTCTATAACTCTTTAATTACCATGGCAGTAATCTTCCAGTAACTGACTTTGCTCTTCCAGTAATTACACCGTACAGGTATTTATGGGTGTAATGGACAAGTAGGACAACAGATCCACCAGAGTACCTATAAAAATTAGGATTTACACTCCACCCAAACGCTGATTTCAGTAAGCACATATGTACATCATCTCCCAGTTCAGTGAGGCTTTCCACAGACATCTTCATGTTGTTCCTGGAGGCTCCATTTTCCCAGCAGACCAGTGGTTTGAATGCCTGACACATTTGCTGGTGCTGCATTTGACTCTGGTGAGCATTGCTTCCCTGTGACTGAAATGAAGTCCACTCCAATCAATCATCATCATTATTATTAACTGGTTTCCCTGTCCCATCCCTTCCCCAGAGTGTGAACAACCAACCAGCCAAGCCGGGGGGTACCAGGAATCCTGCAGCACAGCCTCTTCCAGAAGAAACCTGACTTTTCTATCCGACACAGAACAATGGATGACATTTGCTTGAGGAATACTTGATGCCCATGTGTGGAATACAGGCTCTTCTGACATCATCAGATTTAGCAAAGGTCAGATACACATTCATACCCAAAAATGTGCAGGGGACATGAACCTTTTCATGCACCGCCCCCCTCCCTGCTACTTAGAACTTGCAAACACACATCTCAGTATTAAGCGCATGCACACAATGAGTCACAATCAGGTCAGAAATATCATTGTGGAACAGTGCCCTGTGTGCTAACTTAGAATGGAAATAACTAAGAAATAAGTCTGTTTCTTTCTTTCCAAAATGTTAACACTCTCACCCTAAGTGCTACACATTTGCATGTATTTTTCCTTTTTAGGACACTTCCATATTTGTGCCAGGGCTGGGGGATTTTGTAAACATGTTAACATTATTTTTATTATTTTCACTTCTCAACCAGAAAAAATATCAAAAGGGATCTTTTCTTAATGGTCTAAATAGTCAAAGCTGGATATGTCCTACATAGTAGACTCATGAGGTTTACATTAATGAATTGTGGTTGGAAGAAGGACATTTATGGCACATTTTTACACAGAACAATTTTCACTGAAAGAGATGAAAAATAGTTGCTGGGTTTTTTTCTTACAAAGACTCAAAAGTTGGAAAAATACCATCTGTTTTCATTAAAATTAAGAAACGTGGTATTTTCTGACCTTGTTCTGGATTGACTTTTATCTCATGAACCTCTTTGATCATAGTCATTTTATACTTAATTTCAAATCAGCACAGACAAGGTCAATACCTCTCTGCATAACAAAAAATTTGTATTAATCCCTGCATTAATACCCACACTCATACTGGACAGGCCATACTTTTTTTGTGACACTGGTTGTGGACTGTATCCAGGATTGCTATCCAAGTACTAGTTAAGTAACACTTCAGGGAATATTGGTAATATTCACGCCAGATGCTTTCACATGTACCTGTATGACACATACTCTGCTGCCAACAAACATGATAACTAAACCTTTCTGAGGGGTAGTCAGTGTATCTCAGATAACTATGAGAAAATAAGAGAAAAGGGAGATGGGATTCCTGCTGTTTCTCAGCCTTGTCCCTGTGGGGTTTCCCCATTTGAAAGGCCTTGAAGAATTGCTGCCTTCAAATCATCAAGATCAAATGCATCCAAATGAATTTGTCCTGCTAATTCAGGCCTGAGTACTCAAAAAAATGTTCGGGTTTTTAATTTCCATTTTGAAATCTCTTGCACAAGCTTCAGGAGAGGCAGCCCTCTACATGTCTTCCTGCCATCTCCCAATAATTCAGTACAAAAAGGAAACCACCAGAAAAAAACTGAAGCTCAGATGTTTCAGAGAATTAGAGTTTTCCATCTTTTATGACGAGAATTAATGGAAAAACGCTATCCAGAACGACCATAAAAATAACCCCCTTTTTCTTCAGCTGGCTTTAATCTCTCCCTCACTTTCAGCAAGGATGACTCCCAGTGGTGGTCCCAGATCAGATGCCATACATGAAGCAGCTGCATTTCAGAGCACAGTAAATCACTTGCAGATATCCAAATTGGCCACAGATGCAGAGCCAACTCATCCAGCAATGTACAGGACAGTAATGCTCAGGAAGCAACTTCAATTTCATCAACTGAGGTAGCTTGGGTGACGCCTTTGCCTGAAGCACTGCCCTGGCTTTCTGTTGCAGCCAAAAAAAAAAAGCTGCTGAGTGTGGACAAATCATGGAACAGATTAAAAACTAGCTGAGCTGACGCATGTTCTTTGTATATCATTTTCTTACAATGTACGATTCAATCCAAACTCCTCAGGCATCAAATGGTGGACTGAGGATGTGACTTATTTTTTCCTCCATTATTAAAGAAAAGTCCACAGTATGGTTTTTGAAAGGATCAGCTTGAAGTGATGCATGCCCACCCAAAAGCACAGAAAGCACCTCACTCCAAATTACACAAACATTTGAGATAACATAAATATATTTTTATGTGCTTCTTGATATTGCTTCACAATTTACATATGCAGAAAATGGCTCCATGTTCTCTTACAACAGACAACTACAGTTTTGCCAATACACCTGCACAGAGCTAATGGAAAAGGTGCTTAGTTCTCCCTGCTATCAAGGTATCCTGTGTGCCTCTTGCATTTCCCTGGACATGGTAAGCACACATGTGTAGCACCTCAGACATTTGAAAGTTTCTTTAATATCAAAAGTCGGGAATGGAGATATTTCACGTCATCCAGAAGCTCCTGCTCTGGCTGATCAGTCACGATACGACCTCCTCCAAACCATCAGGAAGAAACACTGATGATTTGCAAAGAGCTTGAGGTCTGCAACTAGTTTTTAAAGTATACAAATCAGAGGACAATAGTTTTAACTTCTGGTGTTTTGCAAACATGACGAACAATTGCAAATACCTCTGTAGTTCAGGGGCATGGGAGCTGCTGGAAAGACAAGCAGTACCTTTTTGAACAGTCTGAGGTATCTGTCAGGGCAGAGTATGGAGATTTATGTTAACAGGGGGTTCACTGTGCCATGAGTACAGGGTTTGATCCAACACCTCCCTCAAGCCTGCTGCAAGCTGCAGGAGAAGCCCCTTGACTCCCCTGGCCAGTGGGTCAGTACCACAGAAAAAACAAGCCAAAACAAGTTGCAGAGAACAAAGGAAAAGGAAAAGCACATTGCCAAGAGATAGAGAGCTGGAACAGGGGTTGGTGCATCCCACTTCTGGAGGAACAGCCACAGCTGGTACCAAATGACAAGAGCCAGTACTGGGTGAGGCATTTGCAATTCAAAGGGGTGATGGTGCCAGAGGCAGAAATGGAAGCCCAGCAAAGCCTCTGCTCTCCCGCCCTGAGCGTGACAGCAGAGGAAGGAGTTAACACCACGTAGGTTTCGCTTTACTAAAAAGATTTTTGTTTTGTTTTGGTTTTAAATCAACATGCCTGCACCTGTCAAGGAGAAACCATCCACTCAGTACAATCACAGAGATCTAGAGGGCAGATCCTCAAGGATCATCCATCACGCCCTGCTCTGGAGGAGTTGAAAAAGTTGTAATAAACACAATGCAAGCAAGCAAAGGCTGGAAGGAGAGATCAAAGTGTTTACCCGGCATGCCTGGCTGTGGGAATGGGGAGTGCAGCTGCGTACATGAAAGGGTTACACCCAAGAAATGAAGACGATTGCCAAGCAGGGTGGAAAGAAAATCTGTTTACAATTGCAAAGCCTCATGCTTCCATCATCAGGTGTTACTGAGCAGGAATTGTTCCCTGCTAAATTTTCCAATTAGCTTCCTTGACTTTTTTAAGCATGTAGTTTCCTTTCTTATTATTTGTTTGGAAAATTCTTTTCCAGACTACTGTTCCCATGCAAACCAAGAATTAAAAAAGCAAACCCCCAAAAACTCTGATGTCATTGAGATGAGCCATATGCCAGTTCAGACAGGATCATAATGGGGAAAAAAAAAAAAAATTCTCAACTCAGGTCTGATTCAGGTCCAACTCTTCAGCTTCAGCTGTAACAAAAATAGTGATAACTTCCTGTGTTCCCCCTTATAGAGGGTCCAGTTCATGGAATAATTCGAAGTTTTATCACCCTCTCCGTCCATAAAAATGTATTTTAAAAAGTAAAGCTAGTTACTGTTGTTTCCTCTCTTCCAGAGCAAATGCAAGTTCTGAGTATACCTTTATGTTTTCAAAGAGGTGGTCAATTAAAAAATAAAACTTTAAAAAAAAGAAAGAAAGAACATAGAAGCATCTTGAAAAACAAGAATCCAGACAGCTACTGACTTAGTGATGGACAATATTTTGAGGTCTGAGAAGATTTATATTGGGTGTTCAAGAAGAATATGTTCAGTACTGTGAAGATGAGTTACAAAGAAGAAAAAGAAAGGAAGCCCTTTCAGGCCAGTACATCACTGAAGATGAGGCAGGGCCTTTGCTGACCCTTCAGGCTGTTTGCTGGGAGGGAACTCCAACTCTTCCTGTTAAGAGATAAGGTTAAGAAAATCATCATCACACAGCTGCATTGAAATGCTGCTAATAATACAGCATTCTGCTTTCCTGGGATGGTTTAAAAGCTTGCCATATTTTTATTGGACTTTCCAATGATGTCAGTTCGAGGCAGGGCTTAGACGAGTAATTGCTAAAGGGTGAGTCTAAAAAGGGTATAATTACTGCAGGGAGTGTCTGATGTGGGAAAGTGGCATTCCAGCTGGAGGGAGAGATGGGTCGGTCTCTCCTGGGTCCCAATGAAATCCCAGATGCCGCATAAGTATTCCCAGCCTCATGCAGTCAGTTACATCCCTGCAATGCTACTGGCCTCAGTTATTCTTTAGCAGTTACTTGGGCAGCAGCAATCCCATGTCCAGCGCTATTCACTGGTCACTGTGCTGGGAATGCAAGCACATCTTGAACACCTAAGATACGTAACCCTCAAGTTATTGCATCAGGGCAGGGTTGCAAAACAGACAAGTGCTGACTTCAGTAAGGTTGCATGGGTGTAACTGGGAATAAAATTTGGCCCGTAGCATTGGGAAGGGTTTCACTGTAACTTGCAGGAGGGATGGGGAAGAATCCTCCTTTTGAAATGGAAACACTGCATCCCCTGCTGTCCATCTCCTGCCCACAAAAGTTGCTCATCCTCCTCTTACAAAGAAGAGGAATTCCAGGTGTCACTCTACACATCCATCCTCCTTTAAACCACTCCTTCACACTCACCTCTCCCACAAATGCTGACAAGCTACCAAATTGGCCTGTAAATAGTCTGCACCGAAACTCCCCCGTAGTCCTGAACTGTGTAGCTGCTCCTACACCCATGCCTATCGAGCCATTTCTTGCATTCAGCTTTTGGGTCTTGCCACTGACAAAGCCTGGAAGAGCTCTGCAGCTTTTCCTCTCAGACAAGGTGTTGCGGACAAACTGTACCAAAAATGTACAGCCACAGGACAGGGGGATCACAGACTCATCCACGCACAAGCAGTTCAGTCTCCTTGTCTGGTGCAGCCTTATGAACCCTACCAGATCCAATAGCCTGGGAGCCACTCTGTGATGTGAGGATACAGCTCCCCTGGAAATAAAACCATTCCTAACAAGCTACAGTTTTGATATGCCTGCTTTTAGCTGCCTTCCCACATGAATTTCTGTGTCTTCTTTCTGTATCACCCTTCAAACACAAAGCATACTCCCAGAAGGGGTCACCCACTGGAGGCTTCTGCAGAGCTGCTGTGTTGGTCTGGGAGCTCACATCTCTTCACAGCCCTGGCTAACATAAATCTGAGGTAGCAAAAAGCTTCAGCAAAGAGCTGGCCCAAGTCTGAAAATGTTGTTATGGGGCACTGGCACCCTAAAGGCCAGCAGGGCTGGGAGCATAGCACACACTGATCAATGACTCCATGCACTCCGCACCTTCACATTTAAGGATTTCAGTTGTGTCATCTTATTTTTCCCCCTCACTTGTCCCCTTTTCTTTCAATACAAAACCATAGGTTGTCCTGGCTGCCCTCCCCATAACAGCTACTTTTAGATTTGATTAAAATGCACTTCACTTTCATTTAAACCTTGCTACCAAACTGATTTAATTTCTCTCAGCTCCCATCTCTAACACTTCACCGTCCCAGCCAGTACAAAGCAAGAGAACATCACATCACCCAGCCTCACTGATTGTCAAAAGATTGTACCCATTAAACATCTCCCAGAGCAATACACAGATCAATGGAAGCAGCATCAACATTGTTGAAATATTTATTTCCAGGTCACAGAATATTCTGAGTTGGAAGGGACCCACAAGGATCATTAAGTCAAACTCTGAAGTGAATGGTCTGTACAGGAATTGATCCCACAACCTTGGTGTTATTAGCACCGTGCTCTGACCAACTGAGATAATCTCAGATTGTTAATCCCATACTAACTGTAATCTTTTAATTCTGAGCAGCACAACCCATAGGCAGCCACAGGGCACTTAATGTAATTGATGGGCTTCTATAAAAGGGCCTGGCTGGTCACAGAAAGCCAACATCTCGTTTATTGAAGTTGAAATTACTTGGCAGTAGCATCTGTGGGCATTGCTACTTGTTTCCCCACGTGAAAAAAATGATGAGAGTGCTCCTCATTCACCTGTGGGAAAGGAAGTAGTCCATAAAATAAGTTTGACAGGGATTTTCCAGGTTCTTGGGAAAGTTTTATATTGAAATACTTGGAAAGCCAACACTGAAGGCAAGTTCAAATTGTTTTTTGATTCCTTTACGCAATAACAAATTTTGTCTGTCTTCTCTTCACTCTCAAATAAATAAATAGTTCCATTACAGGCTGGAGCTTGTTCAACTTTGAGGAAAGACCAGGACTGGCTTTTCTCTCCACCATATGTATAATGTTGAATGACATCTTAATGCAATCGCTTTGGACGGCTGAAAAGAGATCTTCACAAATAGAGTATTTTCTAGTTTTTCAGGGCTATAAGCAGTAATCCTTAGAAGCTCAGGGAAAGGAAAAAAAGAGCACACAATGGTTTCTTCTGAATTCTTCTTCTCAAGTCTCTTTTAAATGCTTTAAAAACAACTTTGAATGAACCATTAACTTTCTTCTACTCCACCAACACTAATGTGCTAGACCACCAAAAATGTGACATGATCAAGAAACCCCTTCTTCAGCTACAAGCTCTTCAGCCCCATTTTAAGTCAGGCCCAAAGTTCTATTTCCTTCAGTTGCACCAGGAGTTGAGCCTTCAGCAGAACTGAGCCTTGGTCTGGTCCCAACCCATCCCCAGTAATGACTCGCACCCTGTTCTGCACTGATGCACCTGATGTCACGGAGGCAAGTCACTGCAAATCTGCCACTGCAGCCACATATCCCCATAGGGAGTGGCTTTTCAAAGTAGTCAAAACTGCCCTGAGAAGAGACTCCAACTCTCCCTGCTGTTCCTTTGTCCTTCCCCATCTGTGGCTGGTGTGTAGCCTGTAGTGAATGTGGGGAGATGAGACTAGGTTGGATAATTAAGGCAGGGGAACTGGAAAGTACCAATCAGTCACAGCATACAGAACAAGCAGTGGTGCAAAAAAGGCTGAAGAAGCACAAAGTAACAACCTCTTCTCATCTTCAATTGCTCTTTCCTCTACTGTTGTCTCTCCAGACCACTGCCCCATCACTTGAGCTACCACCGAAAGAATGAGCATTTCCCATATTCACCACTAGCAGAGCACAGCAAACATATGAGCAGTGTGTTTCACACAGTATGGTACAACCTCCTTACATTTCCTCAAGGGCCCGGGTATCTGTCACACCTGAGGTCTACACTGCACAGTGGTAGCTCTCAAGTCCACATAAAGTCCTCTTTGTAGCCCCCAGAGAGACACAGTGTTCTGCAACACAAGTCCACGTAATACTCCACAAGCTTGTGCCTGACTGAGGACCACAGAATGAGAAACCTGACAGAGAACAAACAATTCCTTAAGTTTATTTTCTAACAAGAAGCAAAAGCATTATAAGCAACATCTTATGTCAAGCACATAAATTACTTTTTCTTTTAAACAGAAACAACAGCAAACCTTCTGCTCTCCATTTCTAGTCAGTATTAGCCTTCATCTTGTCCTGACAACTTGCAGCTCTCTGGGCTCTGTGCATCCCAAATGCAAAGCCTGGCATGCAAACCAAGACTGCTTCTCTTACCACCTCAGAGCAAACCTTACCCCAAAGAACTCTACACACCGGACCTCACCTGAGCACTCAATCCTCACTAGATGTAGTGAGAAGCTTGCTTACCCAGCTCTCCCTGTCCAAACCTTGACTCCAGCCTGTTTTGATTATTTATAGGTCAACAGCAACCTTATCAATACGGCAACTTTAATTTACATACCATACAAACACCAGTCTGCACAGTGAAGAATCCAAAAAGATAACACACCTTTTCAGACTTGCTGTCCACATCCCTAACCAAAGCACTGGTGGCAAACCTGCAATATCTCCCTGCTCAGAATTCAGCATTAAACATCCATTCAGACTTCACAGAGCTGCCCATCCTGAGTCTCATCCATCTTTCAGGAAGCCCACAGCCAGGGGTAAAGACAGAGAGGAACAAACAGTGGATTTAATTTCTGGATCCTGGAAGTACCACCAAACTAGGCTGATTCTGGACATTTCCAGCTTGGCAAGCTGCTGGCTCCATCTGATCATGGGTGTAGATTATGGAGTGAAGGGGCTGCAGAACCAGCTTTGTTTCTTGTTTGTTTAGGTGCCAGCTGGTGCTGATCATACATCCCAGAATGATGTCTGGGAAATACGGGACTTTCCTGTTTCAGGGCAAGGCTAGAGTTGGAACTGGGGTTAACACTCAGGGCTGGAGACACTAAAAAGCCAGATCTACCCCCAGAACCTGATGGGTGGGGAGCTGCAGTCACCTACAGAGTCAGCCCTGGCTAAGTCTGGGAGGAAATGACAGCAGAAAGCACAGGGCTCATGTTTGGCTTCAGAGGTTGAGGCTCAGATCAGGCAAAGGGATGAAAAGAGCGCTCAAGAGCAGGAATGCTAAATGAATGTTGAGAATGTCTAAAAGATAACTATGAACCAGGCTTTCTGTCCTCATGTCCCCATCACTGGCCTTCATGCCAGCCCTTAATCCAGCCCTGATGCCAGGAAACGGGTCACTGTCCATCCTTCAACCTGTTCTGCAGCAGCCTGCTGCAACCATAGCCTGCTGTCTTTGGAAAAAGAAAAAAACCAAACAACAGAAGCAAAACAAAACAAAAAAGGAAACAAGAAACACAGAAAACCCTCAAATAATACCTGCCAACTGCAAGTCCCAGCCTCATGGCCTTTGCTACAGACATGCATTTCTGGACTAGATTAGAGATAGCCTTAAACCTACTGCTAGAGGCTAGGTCTAGCATTCACACTGCTGCTTAGGAGAGCTTACAGTTCCAGGCAGGCTGCAGAGGTTGGAGGCAGGTTGTTGCAAGTCAGGAAGAAAGGCAAGTTTGTTCTTATGTCAGTCCTTTGAAAATAAACAACGGTGGAGAGGAGGTGGGGAAGGGGGAAAAAAAAGCCAGCAGCTTTCAACAACTCAAACTGTGTTTAGGGCTAGTGATTGTGGCAAAATGATTGCTACTTCTTGCATTACATAAAAGATGGGTGTTTATGTCTGTGAATTTGGACAGCTGAAAAATTATATACTTAATATTTTTTAGATTCTCACCACGAGCCTTCATTGTAGGTACAGGGGGAGAGAAGTCTCCTTGGTGTTTGTCATGTGCCATCTAGAACCTCTTCCTCAATCCAGCATTAATACCATTATTGCAGGCCTGGCCTGGCCCAGAACAAATTATGCTCCTATGTCCTCAAAAAACATTGTCCAAGAGCTACAAATTCAGGAGAAAAAAATACCCAAATAACATCTAGGTGCACGTACAACTCCATCAAAATTTATAGAAAGTTACGTACCTGATTGAAACATAATTAGCACTTTTCACATATTAAAGGAGCCTTGGCACTTTTCAACAGTCTGAGCATGAACTTACTTCTCCCTCTAGAGGACACGAAGATTAGCACAAGGAACATAAGGTCACGTCAAGACTAGAAAAGTAACGAGATGCTAAGGCAAAGGGTCAGCATTTTTGCTTTGAAAGTCTACTAGCAGTTTAGAAGGACCAAAATTACAACTGTAAAAACAATGAGCCATTAAGTTATGTGTTTATTTTTACAGCAATGCCCTGGAAAGTTCGAAATAAATTCTGAGTTAACTTTCTGAGTTAATCTGGTGTTCTGGGATGCAGCTCTCACAGCTCTTCATCATCAGCTCCTCTACTACCTGTGATCAAAATCTGCAGGAAGCATTGACATCTGAAAATATCAGCCCTGCTTCTTTTGTGTCTCAAGGCACCAGAGATGTGACCCTTGCCTGAGCACACAGGCCAAAAGCAAGCATGCAGCCTGCCACAGCTGGTTGTGCATTGTTGCATTGTTTAATCAAAATATTTCAGCATGGAAATCAAATCCCTCTGACCAGACATATCCTTACAAAGCTGGTTTTACTGGCTTCATCACGGGGAAACCAAATCCACAAAACCTCACCTTCCAATGCTTCTACTGCTACATATAATGACATATATCATATGGAAAAAGCAACAAATTAATACCAGCCTGACACAGACCTCAAACCTGAGAGGAAGCTTAGTGCCAACTGCTCAGAGCGCAAACCAACCCTATGGAGCTGCAGAACTTCAGGGGGGTGGGGGCTGAATCCCCCAAAAAATTCTACTGCCTCACTAGTGAACTTTTTTGGAACTTAATGTATATTATCTAGCAATATCTCCTTCTAGTCCTCTCCCACTGAACCCCAGTGAATGGCTACAAAGACAGGACTACTTAGAAAGGCCCTGGAACATAAGATTAATTGCTTCTGTACATTTTTATCTCTTATAACAGAGTCATAAGTATTCCCAGTCTACATACTTAAGCTTTCTAATGTCACTAAATCTTCTGGCTGCAAATTCCCAGAAATTAATTTTTCTAAGCATCTGACCTGTGCCTGAGAATTTAATGTCTGTCACATGCTCAGCCCATTCTAAAACTATATATGTGTGTGTGTGTATATATATATATGAGATAATGATGATGATAATAATAATTATTACTATTAACAGAATCTCAGATTAGACAGCTAATTTCAAACCCATTCTTACCCATACTGGTGCAAGCACCACAGGCAGCATTCTGCCACAACCCACCCACAGCCAACCCTCTACATAAAGCACCTTATCCTGCCTTTTTTAAGCCAATCCTCCTCCACTACTTTAAGCCAGAAAGGAGTATCAAAGCAGTTGAAAGTTCTGCTTTTGCAGCTGTAAAAATTCCTTCTGATTGCCCAGAAAAACTGGACTCCAATCCATTTTCAGAGAAGGCAGAAAACAAAACAGTTGTGCTTTGAAAAACACACGAGACAGTTCTCAAAAGCCCTGCTTGCAGAAATATTCCCAAAGCCTCAGTGACAAAGCAAGAAAGTTTATAGTACGACTTCAGTAAATATGTTCTCATTAAAAAGAGGGAAAAAAGTAACCTGAGTGATCCAGTTTGACACTGGAACACCCAGTGAGCAGTGGAGCAGAGGAGGAACATGTCTGCAGTCAGCAGAAGGAAATTCTCAGTCTTAGGGGCAGGCATCACACCTGCACAGTTCAGACTCACTGCTGCTGTGACATCTCAGGGTCATTTCCTGGCTCCACAGCCCACCAGCAGCCTACAGCCCACCTCTCCTTTGCTTGTGCTGTGACATGAGGTGAGCTCCACCATGGAGATTCTTGCAATAGTCCACAAGAGACCCAAGAGCCCTACCAGCAAAGACAGTCTTGGGGAGTGCAGAAAAATTATGGAAGATAAAGGGGAAGCATTAGCTTTGAGCTGGTTTTGTCCACTTTGTTTTTATACATAGAACTGTTATATATGGTAGCGCTACTCTGTCTGCACAGGTGCCAGCAGCAGAGCACAGCAAAAACACGCTGCCATAGCAAACAGAGTGGGCCTTGTATCTTCATCTCTGGGGGAAAAGTGGGGATAACGGAGTATCTGTGCTACTTTGAAGCTTTTTCTTTAGCACAGGATACAAAGTCATGCCATCCCATCCTTATCCTCCTCACACCAAATCACACTGGTGCCTTTTCTTCAACCATTCTCTGGCTTTGGGGATCACCATGAAGATGCTTCTGGTGATCTCATGGCTCATGCCCAAAAAGCTTCCCATCCACTCTATTCCTGTGGACTGCCTCCCTTTAGTACCTGTCAGGCCTGCAGCGGCCAGGATACATGAACTGTGCTCGCAGCCCACCTCAGCCAGCACATATCCCACTGCAACAGCCACCCCCAGGCCATCTGCACTTGCACATGGGCTTTTCTGGCTGCGCTTCACCTCAGGTCCCCTGCCAGCACCCCAGCTATGTACACTTGTCCTAGAGCAAACACCTGGGGCAGGCAGCTCATGCTTTGAACAGCCTGCACAGACAGTCCTGCTGCACATCACTCCAAGCAAGGTTCCAGTCCAAAATCACAGATTCAGGATCACCTTTCTGCCACAGGACAGCTAGAGCTAGGCAAACTTGATAAGGCTGCAGTGCATGGCCTGGAGGGAAGACAAAGTTATGTGGGCTGGGACATTTCCTCTTCCATCAAGCACAGATGAGAGCAACCTCCTTTCTCTGAAGCATCTCCTCAGGTAAAGGAGGTAAACACTGCCCCGTGGGACATGCTCTGTCTCTGGGGCTTCCAGACTCTTTGCCAAGAACCAGGACCCATCCCTGTCTTCAGAGCAGCCAGACCCAAAGAGAAGGTGGCTGTGTCTTGTGTCTGAAAACCCCCAACTCACACTGATCAGCCATGGACCAGTTTTCCTGGAGGAGTCACCCACTGCTGAGCTACACAAAATAAAACACACACAGCTTCACAGTCACTTATGCTTACCCCACTTCCCCAGAAACACTGAGGTCTGCCCAGTGCACAGCTTGTTCCTGGGGAAAGGCAACAACTTGGACACAATTCCGCACTCCATCCACAACCCTCAGGCCCTACACACACTTCTTGGTGCACTTCTTCATGAATCACAGCTGCCACGGCAGATGTGCACACCACAGCCCTGTCAGTCAGCAGGGAGAATCCCCAATCCAATGGGACTCCAAGGACAAAGTCTACAAAGCTGTACTGCTTCAGTCACCTTCAGCACTGCACCGATGAACACAACCAGTCAGGCTCAGGACAGCCGTCACTGCCACCTCTGCCTGAATAGGTGAGTACACAAGCAGGAAATAAAGTGTCCGTGCTTCTGGCAGCATCTAAGCTCTTGGAGTTACAAGAAAGAGCCATCACCAGCATTCCCTCACCTCTGGATACAGGCCTTGCAAGTCCTCTTTCCTTCACTACCAAGTTAAAGGCTGGCTCCTCTCTTGCTCCTGATGTAATGCCAATTTCCAAAATGCAGGTACTTCATCTCAGTGTCCCAACAAACACCCCCATTTGCTGAGAAAATACCAGTCTCACATGAGTACTGTGTGTGAGAGTGCTATCAACTCCTGTGTGGATAGAGAAAGGGAGCAGAGAAGGAGAAAGAAACCTGGAAGCCCTGACTGGTTCCTCTCTTACAAGATCTCTAGCCAAAGGCACCAAAGAGGCTGTGAAAGTCAAACTGGGGAGTGCAGACGTGTGCACTTGGCCATCAGTGGTGATGCACAGGGAGGCAGCAATGCCACAATGCCTGCAGGGTTATCCAGAGGGACTGTGAGCCTGCAGAGTCAATTTGCTTCGATGCTGTGAAGAAGGTGTGGGGAGTAAGAACACAGGAACAAACTAGTGTGAGTTTTGTAAAAAGCCAAACCTGCAGAGGTAAAGAATTTTAGCAGGCACAAATGTCAGACTCATTCTTTCCCATCAAGAAATCTGTCATACACTCTGTTCAAATAATTATACCATGTTATTAACAAAAGCAGCCTTACAAGTTTATACTGTATGTGTATAAATAAAGGGTTTTTATTTTTTAATTTAAAAAAAGATGGTACTGACACATCATCCCTTTCTCTGAGCCAAAGCCGATTTTATTTGCCTTTCTTCATTTTTGCAGTCTTTTCTTTCCTCTTCTTCACATGCTTTGGGACTTTGGTTTTTCTCTTTTCTCTTTGGGCTTCTTTAACCATCTTTTTCCTTTCCTATAAGGAATCAAACACCATTCAGCTAAAGCCAGAAGGGAATGAAGAATTTTAAGCAAGTCAAGTAATTGTTACATTAACAAGTTAATTAACACATGACATAAAAATAAGGTTATCAAGATAAAGGAACTTAAAAAATCAATAGGAATGGTGAGGAGAAAGGAAAAATGAAATACTGGTTGGGGATGGAGCCCAGACCTTCACACTGGTAATGACAAGATGAAATTACAATGACAAAATTCAAACTAGTCAGAACCTGAGTTTTATGCAACCTTTGAAGAAAGTGAACAAGAGGCACTCTTAACTCATGCTATTTAACACCCAAGATTACAACAGGTTGTCTGGTCTACATTTTCTGCTACCCACAGGGCTACTATAGTATGTGTTTCTATGTGTCATTCAAAAATATTGATCCAGTAAGTGCTGATAACTCAGAGCAAGCTGCTCATCAGCAGGACTGGCAGGAAAGAAGGCCATGCTACTGCAACATGCTGTGAATCTGTGCCAGATACAGAAGGAATGAGACTCAACTAGAAAACAAGAAGTCAGCAAAGTGGAAGGGGCAGGCAGAAGTAATTGCTGTTAATCAGTTGTTCAACCTACAGCTAAACACACTGGTTACAAAAAGCCCCTCATCTCACACAAAAAGATGTCCAAATGAAAAACTATCAATTAGGATGAGAAGTTGCCAGGACTTCCCTGCTTCACATCTGAAAAGCAGCAGCTCTAGACTGGCAGTGTGTAGTAGAGCTTTCATTTGACAGATATGAAATATATTATCTTACCTTTTCTAGGAAGAAAAATGTAAAATGCAGTGTCCCAAATCTTGAACCCCTTTAAGCCTGCAAGTTTCAACCTGGTTGTTTTTTTTTAACACAGCGAAGGCCACCAAAAGGCTCTCACTCATGGGTGACACTGTAGGAAAGCCTCACCAAAACTGAGCATACTGTTCCACAGTTTAGAAAATGAAACCTCAAAAAAAAAACCCCAAACCCCAGACCCTAACCATAATCCCTTTGCTGGACTGCATTACATCTCTTGCCCACAGCAAAGCTAGCCAGCCTGTACTAACAGTACTGCAAAAGCCATTGTGGTACCAACACTGTCACCAAACCTCCAGTTCTATAGATCAAATGGTCTCAACTGTCTGGGCATAAGGAAGACGATCAGGGACCACAGCCATAAACCTGAACACCAAAGCCTGGAAGTGTAGCCAGAGGGACTGAAAAGCTGCCCAGGCTTCACTGAATTCTACTTTGTGTAGCCCTGTTTTACCCTGTGGACATCTCTCTTCTAGCTTTGCCTAAGCTACAGAGCTGTGTTCCACACTGCCCTACATAAAACCACCTTTCATAAAGCATCCCCAATGAAATTCACTGCCTCTGCTCTTGTTCTCCACAACAGGAAAGGTCCACAGCTTGTTTCAGACAAGAAGCAAGAGCCACTGAGTTTGGATTTTTTGTGTCATATAAGCAAAGATGGGAAAAAAGAAACAATTCCTAGCCAGCTGACCTTTTTGTCCACGATAACTTCGGCAGGTTTATCTTTGGGATGTACAGATTCTTTACAGCCCGAATCAGAGTCCTCTGAGCTGCCACCATCATCATCATCAGAGTCTGTTTCTGAACTGTCTGCCCCCTCAAGAAGTGCAGGAATCTGCAAGATACATCAAGAATTATGTCAAATCAAAACCAAGATACCTAATGACAGCATACACACACACATATATGCACAATGTACATATATATATTCACAGAAAAGAAAACAGAATCTGCTGCAAAAAACCCTTGAGCAATCTGATGCTATCTCCCTTACCACCGCCCTCACTGAGTCTCAAGATAAAGAATGAAAAGTAGGTTAAGCCAAACTAAGAACAAGGAACCTAGAATGTACAATACAGATTCTTTTAGGTCAGGGCTCAAAGCACAGCTGTTATTTGCACTCCCAAACTAATTTCCCTAAGTTAAACAGCAATTTGCTAACATATGTGGAAGCCTATTTTTAATTATCCTTGGATCATGCCCAAATCTGCCTTGGGGGCAGTGTATGTATTCCATATTGCAAACACAAATATCTGCACTAGAATACTCACTTATTCTTAAACAAGCCTGAAGACTGTGCTACAGCCTGATCCCATCCATATTTATATTTCCATTTTAAATCAAGAGTCTACACCACTCCTAGAGAGCAAAGTAAGGAGGGGGAATCCACACAGGGCTTCTGCCTTGAATGACATGGCTCCAAGTGATCTGTATCCAACTTCTCATGTTGGATACTCTCAATGTACTTTACAGAAGTGGAACTGTCAAGTACTTCAAATACAGTAAGACATAACATTCTATGCCTTTTATACTGGAGGACTGTTCTTTATGCAATATTACAACAAAGATACCCTGAACACATCAAAACTTGCAGTCATGCAACAGTTTAAATCAATTACATTTTCCATAATCAGGAAAGACTTTCCTTCATCTTCACCTTCACTTTAGAGATCAAGAGATCATAGCCACAGCAAAGATTATAATTTCCCAGCATCACCACAGTGCAGGGAAGCAAGTTCTGTGTTGTGCAGACACACTGCCATGCCAGACCCATCCTAGACACAAGTGGTCCCTCTGCACACAAGAGGCTTCTTTCACAGTGCCAGCTGCAGGACCAGGCATTCTCTGAACTACCTGTAAGTGCTTTTCTGCAAATGGCTAAAATGAAGGATTTCAAAAAGACCTTCTCACCTTCTGAACACCGGATAAATCCTTCTTCAGTCCTGTCACAGTCTGGTAGAGAATCTGCTCCAAGGGAGAGAAGAAGACACTACATTATCAAATTATGTCTTAATTCTTTGTTCCCAGAAAAAATTACTATCTAAAAATAAATTTTAAAAAATAAAGACCAGGATAAAATCCAGATTATTAGCATTAAACACTAACTGGACAATTTTAAAGTATGATATAGATTTAGTACTCCACACCTTGGTAGCAAAGCTTCTGTTTTTGTTTGTTGCTAACAGTTTCCAGTAAAAAGAATTCATATTCCCTCTCTCTTTTTTGCAGGGCCTCAGCATGTCTACTCACATTGTCTTGCTGAACATTCAATGCCATGTCCTCTTCTTTCAATTTCATCATTATATCCACATCCCTCTCATAGTTTTTAACTTCAGTCAGAGTTCGAGGTATGTAGGCCTTCTTAAATACCTAGCACAGTGAAAGGAAACAGACTTACTGATTTACATATAGTGTCATGATGTTTTTCTCTCCTAATTATGCATCCTTAGGAGAATAATCACATTCAGAGAAACGACAAATAAACATTGCAGTCATCCATTATGATTTGAACTACAGAATTGGTTTTTGTTTGGTTATTTTCTCCAGGAGCAGACTTAATGTGCAAGACATTATTGATAGAACACAACTAATAGGTTCCTTCCTTAGTGTGACTCACACCAGCCCACTTACAAAATTCTCCAGCCATCTCTTAGCCTATTGAAGTCCAAAGGTTTTGTATCTTAAGAATTTTTCTAATGTTTTTATTGCAATGTTTACAATGCCTTCAGGAGGCAACTCCATTGAAATGCACTGCCAGAACTTAATCTCTTTATGTAACAATACCCACTGCAACCTACAAGCCCAACTCAAAAGATGTTTCTGCAGCAGTACAGTACAATAAAAACTAACTGCAGGATCAACAAGATATTTAAAATTTGTCACATTTGCAAGAGCCTTTCAGCAAGCTTGTGATCCTACCAGACCAGAGAGATGTGTTTTGCTCCTGTTTCATGGTATCAGTTCAATCCCAGTAGACTCAGAACACTTCATGTCCACCACTGCTCATCTGAGAGCTGTGCATAAAGCATAGGCCCCCACTTCCCCCACTGCCCCTGCTCAGCTCTACTCTTTTGCAAGGGAAGTGGCACAAATAAGCCATGGTCACATGGAAAATCTGAGAGAAATGAACTGAACTTAGATGCTAGGAAACCATCTCTCTTACAGGTTAGTACCTCATGCAGTTACCTCTGTTACAAAGGAGTAACTTGCTTGCAGAAGATGAGCTTGCTACCAAACACTAAAATCTGACTCTACAGCTCATCAGTTTTATGCTGAGGCTACAATGGGAAACAAAAAATATCTTTCCTTGGCAAAGCATGAAGCAGTTAGTGAAACCTGCTGAGCTCCAGGATAGAAAAGTCTTGAATAAATCAAGTATTATTGACCCCAAAGACAAGAGGTTTTTGTTGGTTGCTGGTTTTGTTTTTGTGGGTTTTTTTTTTAACTCTTCTGGAACAGATAGTTAAGATTAAGATATTAATGATTCTATCTTTACATCAAGCATTTCCAGAATATTAACAGCTTCCTGTAATGGACTTGAAATGGCTTCACTTAACGTAAAAGCAGTGGAAGAATTGAATTAGACTGGGAGTGGAGCTTAGGATAGGCAATTTGGCCAATGCATGTATACAAATAGGTTTCTTCTATATCACTGGTGCAAAATCACTGGCATAATCAGATCTCTCTACTTAGGTTTTTGTTAGCTAAACCTGAACTGCAGAATACATCAAGGAACCTAGATGTGAGCAAACAAACTGGTTTAGGAAATGGAATATTTGCCCTCTAACAGCTTATTGCTGTCAGATTTTACACATGGCATCCCTTAACACTTCACATCTCAACTTGGTCAAGACATCTCAGTATCACAAACAATGTTTTGTTTATAATCAACTGTACATTTTTCCAAAGAAAACAGAACGTTTTTCAGTGTTTAGAAGATGTAAGGTTAATATTAATTTCATAGCAGGAACAGAAATCCTCACTTCCTCATCCACTTTATCTTGACTGGATCTTTCCTCCTCTGTTCTTTTCGATGCTATTTCCATTGCCTAAAGAAATACAAAACATTACAAAAAAGTTATCATTCTTTAGAACCGCACCACTAAGCTTTTAGAATCACATCCAACTATTCCCATCTGCGTTTCTCCCTGCTCCACTTCACTCACACGCACTCCAGCTCTCCCTATGGGAATGCCTTCAGCGACACCTAATGGTGACCACACCGCTGCGAAGCACACAGACAGCTGCAGATCAGGGCCTAACAGAGGGAAAAACACACGTGCTGCTCCCCCCAGACCAAACTGTGGCAGGCCCAGCACAGCTACAGGACATACAACACCACTCTCCATATAAACACGATTGTATTTCTGCAGCGCTCCTCCTTGCCAGAAGGGAAGGGCTAACTTAAAGCGTCCTGGTTCTTACAGCACCTCAAACAGACATTTGAGTCTTCATGATTAGACAGACTTTCTGAGAAAACATGCAATGAAAGCAGCGTCACCCTACAATGGTAAAAATGGAAAAGACCTACGTGCATTTAGAAGGACTAGTACAATGTCATGTGCTGGCCTCCTTATAGTAGGATGTAGATTCAGTGAGATGATGTAGCTTGAACTAAATCTAATTTTATTGTCCTCTTACTCAGTAACAAGGCCATGAGATCTTACCTTAGACAGGTAGTCATCAATGTTCTCACTTGTGATAGAAGGATCAGTAATAAATTCAAACAGCTCCCTCACTGTCATCACTGCAACGTTGTGCTTCTGGAAAAAGTCTGCCAGGAAACAAGGGAGAGACAAAACCCATAAGAAATTCCATCTAACATATGCAGCTTGGATGTTCAAGTGACAATTCCAGCAAGCCAACAACTCTGATGACTTGGGAAAGTCTTGGCAGCACGTTATCTATAATATGGAGTTTAGTTACCAGATGATTCTTGGCTACCTGAATTAAAACTGTTCATCTCCCAGATGCAACAAATACTAAAAGGAGAAAACCTGCATAAATATAAAAGTCTAATCAATTTCAGCAGGATCCTGACTTAATGGAGTATGGGCTAAGAAGTAAAGAATTCAAGACAGGTGTAATATTTGCAAGAACTAAGATAAGTATTTTAAGTAAGGAATGGAGACCTCCAACTTTTGCCGGAGAGAAACAAGTGGCCACTGAAATACAGTACAGCCTCGTTACCTTCCCAAAAGGGGAAGACATACTGATGTCCTAGAATCTTCCTCCCTACTACACTCAAAATTGGTTTCTTTAATCAATTATGACCAATTTCACAGGCTGCATTTCTGTTCTGAAAAGCAGAAGCAAGTGACACTGAGGATTGTTTAATAAATATTTCCAACTAAAATTCCCAGAGTATCTCTCACTGTGGTAAATTAATCATAGAAAGAGTAAAAATGACTTAGTTTGGAGGCAGCTCTCTGTGCCCACGGAACCACAAATCTCTGCAAAGATCACACTTAGGGCAGAACCAGGTGTATCTTAAGAGTCCCTGTAGAAAGTTTAGACAGAGAATGTTGCAGTGACAGAAAACAAGCAAAACAACACCAAAACCATTGAGACACTACAATATCTAGGGAGAGTAAGTCAAAAAATATTAATAAAGAGCAAGGGTGGAACTAGCTGAGCCAGAAGGGAGTTACTAGAAATGCATGAACTGAAGAGGAATAAAAGGAAAAGGTAGCATACTGGATATCAAGAGACATGCAGACAGTTCTTTCCTAATTACACATCAGACTTCCAAGAGTCTCTGTAAAAAAAGAAATAAGGCAATCNGGGGGGAGGGCAAAAGCAGACATAATGAGATTTTTTTTTTGTCCTCAGGGACACACCCTATCAGGAGGTGTGTATCTGTTACACAATGTATATTCACACACAAAGACCAAATTCTCAAGAGAAAAACACCATGAAACTTAACTTATCAAAATACTATGACAAGTGATAACATCTAATTAATTACTCTGTGCCTCTTCTCAGGTGCCCTTAAGTGCAGGGAACTTTATAACACACAGAAATGTCTCGCCAGCTGAGGAATTCCAGATATGGATTCAGATCATAGAAGGCAACACATCAGTATGTCTGTCTGCAGTTTTTTAAGTTGAGACTGGGGTGAGCACTGCTGCAGACAGAGTGATCTTAGATCTATCCTAAGTCAGTTTCAGCCACGTGACTCATTTCAGACAGATGATTTCTAGCAAAATAGGCTGCACTACTCTAAATTCAGCACAGCGCATTCTCCCTGAGAAAGTCACAAGAACACAGGAGAGGAGGTATTTTGATTTTTGACAGCTTCTACAGTCAGTTCCACCTGAAAGGTGAACTGAAGGCATGCTGCTAGATAAACCAGCCTGTCAGGAGTGTTGGGGTGCAGCCCCTCACCGTTAACGTTGGCACAGTCCTTGCGCAGGAACTCCAGGGCATGCGGGTGGTCATGCTCCACGGACTGAGAGACATCAATGATGTACACGTCCCCTCCGTGGTACCTGCAAGGAAACCCCACTCTGAGCTGCACCAACTGCACCAGACCCCTGAGGGGCAGAGAACAAAGGGTGCTTCAAACTCAAGAACCAACAAAGAAAAATAAAATCTTTCTCCAGCACTCGCCTTGCATGTTAGGGCCAGGGTGGCTTTTTTCAGTCAACCCCTTTCCTCCCCTACACAAGCTCTATAATTAAACTTTTCTAAAAATAGTCTGCTCATGAGCAAAAAAAAGCAAAGAGGTGCAAGAAAAAGAGAAAAAAAAAAAAAAGAAACAAGTTATAAAAGTATAGCAGTCAAATGACACCTTACTGAAATAAAATACTGTATATAAAAATGATACCTTACTAATGTTTGCCTGAGTTTACGGTTTGTTTGTTTTTCCTGGTTGTAAGGAGGTTTTGTGAGGTGATTCTGTTGTGGTTTTTAATTTTTTTCTATCTTTTTAATGGGGTTTTTTGTTTGCCTGTTAGCTTTTTTTAACAGAGAAAGCTCAGATCTGGGTTAAAAGCTACATAATTAATTAGCTAAGTTACAAAACCCAGTAAGGACAAGGACCCCACCCTCGCTGAGAGGTACATCAGTATTCTCACACAGAGGCTGCCAATGCAAACATTTTAGATGTCACAATTCAGATCAAGGATTAAAAACATACAGCATATTAAATTCACTGAGATCTGCATGAACAAGTCTGGCATCTTGGTACATTCTTCTCATGTACTGGATGATCTGTAGGTACAGCTCCCGGACTTTGGAGTCAGACAACTGAGCGTTCTTCAGCAGAGGAGCAGGCCTTGAAATTACAAAAAAAATAAAAGAAACTAAATACTTTTTCATTCTTCATACCAGCTGCAAATGCTTTAATTGCTGTGTCTGATCCTTTCACTCCCTGAGTGTGTTAAGTCAGGATGAGCAACCAAGGGCAAGGAGACAGCAGGAAGGGCAGCAAAACTTTGCTACATGCCTGATAAAAGATTCTGGAGCTTTATTTCCAACAGTAGCTAATTTGGACCGTGCTCCATTTATGTCTGTAATTACAAAACAATAAACTGTCTTCATGTATAATTAGCAAGCCTTTCCAGCATTAATCTCTGGTTAAGACACTTGATGAGTTAATTTTGCACACAACTGAGGCTTCAGAATCACACAGATTTTGTGCAGTAGCAGCTGACAAATGTCTGGGACCATTCCACAGATCACATGAACATGTTAACTTTACAGGCCTAAAGTAACTGTAGGTAAATTCAGAGGATTTGCTTGTTTGGCTTTAAAAACTTTTTGGGAAAGCCATTACTAAATAAATAATAATAAAAAAAAAAAACCCAACCAAAAAAAAAAATCATTTTCTAAGGATACTTACCTATCACCTTTACCAATAAAGCCCATGACAAGCACATGACTCCTTAGCATAATTGGCTCTGGGCAAGGTATCTGGGCTGTATTCAACCTGAAACATAGGAATGAAGCCACAAAAATAATAAAATCAAACTCTATTTGCTTTGCACTAGTGCATAAAGGAGCTCTGCAGCTTTGAACATAACACAGGAAGAGCTTGGGAAACTCTCCCTTGTGAAGAACAACTAGGAAATGCACACAAAAAGCAACAACCATTTTGACCCTTTTCTAAGCATTCCTGTGTCAAAAAATCTTTAGATAGTTCAGGTTAATCCTGGATTAACCTATATCACACAGTGTGCTGCTGCTCAGCAGCAGTTATTTCTAGCTTTTCCTTGCTGTTCAGTCATGTCAGACAGAGTTCAGACACGGAAGAGCTTAGAGCATTAGCAGGGAAACAAAAGATCTTTATCCTTCCCTCCCCTTTTGTTTCTCTCCCAAAATGAAGCTTAAGACACTTTACTGAACACTCCAGGGACCCTAAAGGGTAGTGATAGCCACAGTCTAGCAAAAAGAGAGTATCTTCTATAAACTTAAAAGTTTTGGTAAGTTCTGCATGATGAAATAAGAACTGGAAAAATCACCTTATTAAATTCCTCATTTCTTTTTCAGCCCATGTCTTCACCATTTTCCTTGGGTTGCCTTTGCAGTATCCATGACGAAATCTTCAAATTAAAAAAATAAAAGACAGCAGGGACTCTTAGTCTCTCAGCACAGCATGAGTACCAGTGATTTTAACACCTTTCATAACAATCCCTCTTCCCCAGTAAAACCAGGCAGAAGTCAAACTCACCTGAATTCACCACTCACATACTTATCCCGATCTTTAAACATCAGAATAGAAGTTTTGTAAATCTTTATTGCTCTGTTCTCTCCTTTTGCAGTACTGGCATGATATACATTGGCCTATCAGATTAAAAAAGGGAGGAAATAATATTAAAGAAAAGCTCTTTAAAGCAACATAATCTTATCTCTTCTTCTCATTCTGACACCTGGAAAAGAGCTGATCTCACCCCAGCCCCTATGTGGCACCCAGCTGAAGGAGACTGCACACAAGGGCAATCCTTTTTCCATGAAAGGCAGCCTACAGGAAGTACACAGGATGGGGTAGGGGTGCAAAAATGCCCTCAGAATAAAATCAACACTGCACAAGAAAACTCTGCCTCATCCCCACTTGGGAGACTGAAAGAAGCCCTTGTGTGAAGGGCTAACTTGAGCCTGTGCACTGTTCAGGCCCTAAAGCATGGCCCAAATGTCTCATGTTTACACCTCTACACTGGGCAGAAGTAAGTCTTTAATTGGAATTATCTGAGGTTGTATGTTTTTTCAGGCACTCTTTAACACTGTGGGTATACATAACTTTGGCAGAACTTTTTTATTGAAAGATGCAATTAACAACATCCACAAATTTAAGATAATACTAAAGCATTCTTAGAAATCTTTCATACTTGGGAAAATTGGTTTCCTTTAACATAAATAATTTTTTTCTTAAGATAACTTCTTACCAACCGACATAAAGAACGTAGAACTAAGGCCAAGTATTTCACTACATTTTCTGAGCATCATAAACTTCCACGCAGCTTGCTGAAAATAAAAAGCCTACTACATTATTTGCAATAAAACTTACTTCTTTCCCTGTGCTGATGCAGCCATTGATTTCTGATATGATACCTCTAGAGAGCATCTTGAACAGAATGATTCGGGTCCTTGGGTCCAACACCTCAAATTTAATACAGAGAAGTCAGCAGAGGGGAAAAAAATAATACTGTCCAGCATTACTATCATATTAAAGGACCCTTGGCATCAGACTGTTCTCAAGATCAAATAATAATCTGAACAGCAACCACTCAGAATTTTGCCAAGAATCTAGGACGATATTTCACTTTTTCTTCAAATTTTTTTTTCTTTTTTTTTAAACTAAGCATAGGTCTTCCAGGTAACTCTAGAAGAGACAAAGAAATAATGCCCCACTCATAGCTGCATTAAATGTTTTAAAGTAAGATTTTTCTTGGGATACAGATACCATAACTGAAATAGAACAGCCATGTGGGGTCAGGCCAGTAATAATTCAGTCTTGCTTAAGAAGGAAAAAAGAAAAAAAGGCAAATTTGGCATTTTTCCTTGTTTTTTGGAATTTAATAAAAGCTTAAGATGGAATTCTTCATTATACATATGAACAAATCATAACGTTAAACACAAAAATGAGCTCTAAAATGTCAACAGAACCAAAGTTAACCTTCATATGTGAAAGGAAGAAAGAAACAACAGGTCTCTTCAGCATAACAAGGGAAACAGAATTCCAAAACTCTGTTCCTGCTCTGCTTTTTCACTGATTCCAAAATTCTACACTATTTGCTCTGGTCAAAAAGGAAATTCGATGAACAAAGGACTCACCTGTTCTACTGTTGCTCTGTCTGACTTATCTTTGACACGGTACCTAGCAGAAGTGAAAATAAATTGTTACAATTTCACATATGGGCTCAGTACTTTGGCAGAGCAAACTGTGACATTCTGTGTCAAAGACAAGATGCCAGCCTTAAGAAGTAAGGCTTTCGGTGCATACAGAACCAAAGGTTACTCCTGCAGACAGAGGGATGGAAAGAAAAAAAAAAAATCAACAAACCACCACCATTAACATCAGAGCCCTTCACTTTCATAGATTATTTTCTTGCTTTTTCTGAATTATGCTCATTCAGGAGAAAACTGTATCTGTCTTTACAACTTAGGGCTATAAGCTGCAGGCAAAAAAAAGAATAATTCTTAAGAAGAAATACTTTTTCCTCACCAAATCATCAGGAGGAACTTTCAAAGACCTCCAATACCTTTTTAGCTCAGTGGCTTAAGGAATTCTGTTTAGAAAAAAAGAATATCAAAGGGTCCTTCCCAGGAGAATGACACCCTTCACTTCTGTCTCACTATACTACACCAACACAATCAGATGTGCTGCCAGTAACAAAAGAATCAAAACTTTGGGATGAATCAGACAACTGATTTGGAAACCAAAGAGTTGAAGACCAAACTGCACATGGACTACTTCTAAACTTCATTTTTCTTAACAAACTTACTCAAACAAGGAAATAAGCACTACGGTTCTGGGTTCAAAGTATTTAAGTGAAAATAGAAGTATAAGTAATACTCACATGTCTGCTTCCTTCTGTCTAGATTTTTCTGTGACTCTGTTTATAACAGAGTCATCAAAATTTAGCTTATCTGAAAAATACATAAGAAGAAATGAAAAAAAAAAAAAAAAGACCCCAAACCCAAAGAAGTTTCCTACACACCAGGGTTAACCTAGCACTTCACTCTGTTTACATTTCAGGGTAGGACTAAGAGGTAACAATACAGATGATTGAGACAATTCCACAGACTTGGAAATGTGATGCCAGTAATGCCTTTTGGATAACATCTCACCATTAAATTTGTCTGTTCTTCTCTTATAACAATCAAATGCCATTTTTCTTAACACAATAAGCAACAGCCTCCCAGATTCTCTTCAACAATGCAGTTAAACAGTGCTTGATTAAATGCTAAATGTACAAAAGCTGCTGTATTTGGCTACAAATACCAGCAGCCTTCATCCTAGCGCCACTTTGTTATAAAGAAAAACCCCACCTCTGATCTCTACCCTGTCAGAAGGTGCCAATCACAGCTACCCCTAGTCCTGAGGGACTGTGCTGAGCAGCCATCTCCATCTTGGGGTAAAAATCAAACCACACCAGCTGGGATGACAGCCTCTGTACTTAGCACAGGAACTCTGCTCCTGGGAGAGAACTGCTGCATAATGTACCCCCCCTAATACTACAGGGGACTGCATTCATCTAGAAAATGCAGCTGTGGGAACGACCAACATCACAACAGAGATTTGATACCCTCCCTCCACCCAAACAACTTGTACCTCCAGAGAATCTAGTTAAGAAAGACTTCTTGTTGCCTGGAGAAGTCAAGGGGAACGAAAAAAACCCCAACAAAACAGGCATGTAGTTCTGAAGGTGGAGAGAGGGGGGATGACAGTCAGTTCATGGAGACTAAAGGCACCTTCAAGTACTCAAAAGCCCTTTTTAATCTCTCTGGCAATGGCTAATTCACCCATTCCAGTGAGTTCTGGCTTAACATAAGTGGAATTAGTCTGAGAATGCCACAGAGTGGTAACTGTCTAAATAATAGACAACAGGGTGATTATACTCACCTAAATTGATTTTGTGTTCAAATTTTCTTAAAACCTTGCCTGCAGGGGTTGACAGTTTTGCTGAGGAGCAATTAGGGGTCTGTCTGTTTGCCTGAAATAAAGGATTTGTTAACATAAGTCACCTTCTGTGCACAGCCCTTTGAAATTCAAACCATATCATTGGACAAATCATCTCAAATGCCTATGCCTAAAGCTGTAAGATGAAAATCACATGGGATGTAAGGAAAGAGATATGGATTAACACCAGATTTTACTTAAATCAAGAAAAGAAAATACAAGTAACACATCAGTTAAAATTCTAAAAGTACTCCAAACCAGTTATTTTAGTCTAGGAAGTTACCAGTCTCTCACACAGCACATTTTCTGTCTGTAAAAAGAAGACAATGGAAGACAGAAACAAGCAATAAAATAAGAGGGGGAAAACTTCCCAGGATTCTGTCTTTTCTTACATGTAGTCCTCCCCAAATTCAACTAACACCTGAACATGATTTCAACATCATTGAACAGCATAAACCTCTAAATAAAGGCATGAATAGACCACTCAGGACAAGCACTGCCAGACAAGCTATGCTATGATCAGCACCACCCTGATTTGTCTCAACTGCTCTGCTATGTTGGTAGGAATAAAGTTTTGAGCCTCTAGTGTCCAAGCAGATGTGAGAACTCCAACACCCTTCTTCACCTTCATGAGTGCTTTTCATTCTGCACAACACCAGAGTTTCAACACCAGCACCACACACTATAAATTACTTCACTTCAAGCATCCCCCTCCATTCCCTATGCTCGTATTTTCGTTTGCCTTCTTCACTATTAAGTCAAAAGTAGAACTGGTTTCACCCTGGACATGACTTCTAGACAGTCTAAAAATAAATAGAAAGGCTGGGGAAGATGTTCAGAAACACAGAGGACAAATACCAAAAAGTAAGGAACATCTGTAGAGATCAGGGTGAGCAAAGAAAGAAAACTTGAGAAAGGTAAAGAAGAGAAGGAAACTGCAGTGACAAAGGGAATCCAGCAACAAGGTTTGAGACAAGAAAATCAAATGGAGCTCTGGCTACAAGGTACGCACATATACAGCATGTCAGAGGAACAGATGCAAAGGAAGGGAATTCTCTCAAGGAAAAATTTCTGCTTGCATTTGTCCTCAACACAACACTAACAACAAACAAAGCCTCCAGGCTGGCCCCATTAGCTCCTGGGCACCCTCAAGGCTCACAGAACAGCCTTCAGCATACCTGTGGATTGCATCCACCAGCAGCATTGTGGCGCTTCATGAGTCTTCCCACCTCATCATCCCAGTCCCAGTCTTCATCTTCCTCTTCATCATCGTTGTCATCATCACCATCTCCTTCCACAGCATTAGTTTCTTCATGTGTGCATAACTGGCAGTTCTCAGGGACTTTACCCTCTTTAGATGTTTCTGTGTCTTCTGCAGATTCACTTAAAAGAAACACAGATGTTTTATAACTAAAAATTATTATTACAGTCACCAAAATTCAATACATTTATCTCCATAAATGATTTTACATTTTCACTCATGTTTCAATTCACTGAGTCCAATTCTGAGGCCCTCTATTCAGGAAGGATACTGAGGTGCTGGATCAGGTCTAGAAAAGGGAAATGAAGGTGGTGAAGGGTCTGGAGCACAAGTCCAATGAGGAGGAACTGAGAGAGCTGGGGTTGTTTATCCTGGAGGAGGCTCAGGGGGGACCTTATCACTCCCTAAAACTCCCTGAAAGGAGGCTGTAGCCACGTGGAGGTCGGTCTCTTCTCCCAGTCAACAAGCGACAGAAAAAGAGGACACGGCCTAAAGTTGCAAAGTCGAACCAGGAGAATTTGGAAGAATTTCTTCACAGAAGGAGTGGTTAGACATTGGAATGGATTGCCCAGGGAGGTGGTGGAGTCACCGTTCCTGCAGGTGTGTAAGGAAGGACTGGACTTGTTACTCAGTGCCATGCTCTAGCTGGCACGGTGGTGTTGGGTCACAGCTTGGACTCGATGATCTCAGGGGTCTTTTCCAACCTAACTTATGCTTCGATTCTGTAATGTCAGTAACGTGCCACGGTTTTCTGCCAGGACAAGTATGCTCCAAAGCAGCACACATACTGGAAAAGAGAAGCCGAGAGACACACGCAGCCTTTCCTCTCACCTCCTCCAGTAACCGGGCAGCACCACCCGCTCTCCCTTCCGCGCTGCCGGCCAAGTCCCAGGGGTGCTCCTCCCGTCCCGCTCCGCGTGTTCGCCCGGCAGCGCCCGAGGCCCGGNGCAGGAATCAGGAGGCAGGAGCCGGGATGAGCCGGGATACCCACGGGACGCAGGCACCGGCCCGGCCGCTACGGCGCCGCCAGAGGGACCAAAAGCATCGAGGGCGAGCGCGGCTGGGACGGACCCGCCCAGCTCCGCTCCCCGCTTCCGTCCCCGCCCGCTTCCCGGGCTTCCGCGCGGGGAGAGCCTGGCGCCGGCACACGGAGAGACTGTTCACAAGGGCTTTGTAGTGGGGAATGGCTTTACACTGGAGGAGAGGAGGGTTAGATTAGATATTAGCTAGAAATTCTTTACTTCCAGGGTGGTGAGTCACCGGAACAGGTTGCTCAGAGGAGCTGTGGCTGCCCCATCCCGGGAAGTGTCCAACCCCAGGCTGGATGGGGCTCGGAGTAAGCTGGTCCAGTGGAAGGTGTCCCTGCTCACGGCTGCGGGGATGGGACTAAATGATCCTTAATGTCTCTTCCAACCCAAACAATTCCGTGATTCTATGCATCCCCAGCAGCTGCTTATACATCAATACTGAACTGTGGCACATCGGTATAAAATAATACAGCCTTAAAAATAGGGCATTTTCAAACCCCCACTCGTCTCTTAACTGGGAATGACCATTCCTGCCACAGGCTCGTGGTCGTTTTCCCTAAAACACAAGTGGTGATCTGTGTCCTCTGTAGTAAATACTGAGTTTTATTTGGTAGACTCTGAAATATCAAATTCCAATCTTTATTAAAATAAAGCTCTAATTCAAGCCAAGGGAATTCCAAATTTGCAAGCCTGGCTTGAAGCATCTTAGCTCCTAACGCCCCTTGCATTGAATAACATTATAATCTGCTTTTATACCGATATAATGTAGGATTAAGAAAATAAATGTGAGTGCTGGGCTTCTGCTATCTGGTACATAAGAATGTCTCTTCAAAATGCAAGGTTTTTTGTTTTTGTTTGTTTTGTTTTTTTTTTTTTTGTTTTTTTTGGTAGATGTTTTCTCATTATCCAAATGGCATATATAAAAGCTATAAAAACCTGTGATTATGCATAAAATATGGATGCTTGTGCAGAGATACCTTTAAAAAAGATTTAATACAATAGGTATCATTTGTGTTTGCAACACTTCTGTAAAGTCAGCTCTTTGAGAGTCTCTGTGCTCATTTCCCCCAATGCACAGCCACCTACAACAGAAATTGGATTAAGATCACCTGTTTACTGATCTTTTTCCTAGAACCAGGTGTGGGAGGACTCTTAATCCATGTGGATTAATCCATGTGTGTAGAGAAGGCACTGTTCTACAGGGTTATTTCACTGTCTAATAAATTATTCAGGGCTCTTAAGTAAACATACCCATTTATTGTAATGACAAGGAACTGTGTGAAACATAACACTGCCAGAGGATTTCCACATTCTTTTTTATTCCTTCTATGCTTCAGGCTTCTGCATAACTTCTACAGCCTTGGAGGGCACCACACTTTTTTTGTTCCAAGCTTTAGAGCTCCTTTGGAAGCAGGCACAAACTGTTCTACAAACAATTCATTTGCAACAGGGTTAAGGGAAACAGTCCACTAGGCAATGGTGATACTTTCAGAAGGAGAATGGGGAAAAAGGTGTCAGAGATCTACCAGTTATCACCCCTAATCCATGGGAGGACAGACATCTATCAGACTGTATGTTTAGCTTGGACCACTGTAGCTCCATGTTCCCTGTCACACGACACTCCTCAGAAAATGCTACCTCCCTTACTCTTCCTATGGCTACATTATTATATGTCCTGAAGATTAAGAGTCAAAATGCTTATTCACACTCAAAGTTGCAATAATTCTGTACTTAACACAACATATTATGTAGGACAGGTGTGTATATTCTGGTTCACACCGAAGCTGGGAAACTGGCTACAGAGACCATAACTCAGAATCCCTGGGAGAACTGCAGTGTTGCTCCTTCCTGGAAGAAGTCACTTGAGAGGACCACCAACAGCTTCCTTTTCATATTTGCAGGATAAAATGTACAACTCAGTGGCAAGGAAAGACACTGCCTGCCAGCTCTGTGAAGCAACCTGTGCTCCTGAGCCCATCTTGGAAAATCTGACATGCAATATGTTCTTGTTGGTGAGGCTAAACATGAGAAGGATTTCAAGTGCCATGTACTAGAATGAGCATGTTATAATGGCATTTATCTAACACATTTCCCTCTCCTGCCAAAGTATTCCAGGCAGTACTTGGTAGTTCACAGTGCTGTCTAACAGATCTTTGGCTGTTGCAAAGCACATTTAAGTCAACAGACTCTTAGATTTTGAGGTCAGCTCTTACTCCCATGGCATGAGTGAAGCACATGAACAATACAGACTGTACAGAGCACAGGGAGATGTGAGAGGGGGGAATAAAGCATATGGGCAAGGGACTGTTAGATGATTGACATAAAAACCCATCTGAAGATGGAAGATGGCATCTGTATCCTGAGCAGTTATTACAGCAACACAGCAAGTGACCAGGATCTTCTCTATCTCATGCAGTATGATTGATATTCTGATAGTCTAGGCTGTATTTCCACTTTATACAAGACATTGGCTTAAATTGAATAGGCACACATATATATGAAAAAGAAATTAGCTAATATGATACTTGAATACTGCTGTGAACATTCATGTAGTTTCATCATATTTTTGATACAGGACTCCTGATGAAAAAGGATACACACTGAGGAGGCCAAGTGATACATTCATTAAGTTCCAATCAAAATGCCTATTTTCTCAGCTGTAGTAGCTCCATGAATATTCTCTGAAAACACTCTAAAAAACTTAATTCTTCTGAGTCCATATAAATTTTGGGATGCCTCTCAGAAAACAACAGAGTCTCTAAGCCATAGAAATGCTTGCTGTAGAATCAACATACCTTTCTGCATAGTCAATTGGAAGGAGTCTTTGGGTGTGGATACATTTTTCCCAGAGGAAGAATCCCTAGGCAAGGAAGAACAACCACATCAAAGCAAAATTTTGGGCTGGCAAAAAGAAAACAATACTAAAAAAAAAGAGTGCAGGAGCCTGGAAGATGTTTCATTGCCAGAATAATTGTTAAGTCTGTTGTAGGTCCTCATGAAGAACCATTTGCAGAAATGTGGGGTCACTGCTGGATTGTCTTATTAAAGTCTCCCCCAAAACAGACATGTCTTATTTTCTCACTTAACCCCTGTCTCTCTCTGACACACTCAGGTTTTGATACTGAGAAACAATTTCCTGGAGAAGATAACTTGACCTCGGCTAGCAAAACTCCCTTTCCAGGTGGAGCCATGGTAAGATTCCATGCTGCTTGAATGGAAACTTCAATGATGAAAATACCCTTCCCTGATAAAATTAGTGTAGTGCTTTTCTTTTGCACTTATCTGGCAAAATTTTATATGTAGGTGCTGGGCCTCACAGATGTATAACATAAAAGATAAGTGCTAAGAATACCAAATGCATGTACTGGAGTTGTGCCTTGAATTAACTGAGTAATGAATGTAAGGAGTAATGCATTTGCATTGCAGTTCCCATTCTGATTACAAATTATTTAAAATTTTGATTAATATTTAAATTAAATTATGTTTCATTACAGTCATTACACATTTAAAGCATTAAATTAAATTTAAAAATTAAAGACATTAAAAATTACATGCTTTTGGTAGGCAGCCACTGGATTAAGCCTCCAAACAATTGGAGAGAGAGTAATGTGAGTATATAATCTGATTCTTTCCACAAGAACACAGGGCACATACCAGGCCTGATACAGTCAAACAGAGAAGTGAAAATAGGTATAAAGAGCAGTGTAATACAGTACAACAAAAGAAGAAGTACTCTCAGAGGGTTTCCACCAGCATCTGAGATGCCTTTTCTGGTTTTTTTTTGGTTTTCTTTTTTTGTCAGTTACAGGTGGTGTAAGAAAATAAGAAAACCAAATCATTTAAACATGATGAATTAAACTCTACTCCTGTTTATTACTAGATTTATTAAAATATCTAGGAAATTCAGTTAGAACTATATAGGCTTCTTCCAGCAGACTACCTCAGTAGCATTTCAAATGTGCTTTTTGCCTTCTTTCTTTGTCTTCAGCGAGTAAAATCTCCCTTTAATCAGCCCTCTCAAAATTCAGTAAAGAGAGCAATTCACAGAGCATGGAAGACTTTTTTATTTCTTCTTTCTTTAATGCTAATATTTATTTTTCTTGATTTTCTATAATCAAATGGGTTACCCAACAGCTGAATTTTTATTTCTTAGTGGGTTTTTGTTTCCTTTTTTTAAATTCTGGGATTAATGTACATTAGGCCAAAATCTGAAAATTACACGCTTTAGACTTGTCACTCCACTGGAACTTGATGCAGGTGCAGGGACTGTAGGCACTGTAGAAGGGTCAACTTCTTAATTTTCATCATTTTGTAATTTTTCCCACATTGACTTGTCTTCACAGATGAAAAGTTTCCATAGAAGTCGGTGAAAAAATAGTTTGCATAAACTGGACAGAGGGTGTCACCTCTTGTTTTGCAATAGAATTACACAACTCCACCAGTACAGTAAGTGTGGGTGAAGTTTACTCAAATTTGTCCTCATTTGCTTTTCCATCTTCTCTGTATAAAATGCTGTCAAGCCATGCGACCTCTCTCTCCTTCTTCTAATTAGTTGATGGTAGAAAGTGTTGTTCCCCACAGAAAATGCTGAAAGTTGGTAAGGACTCTTTACTCCAGCATTTTGGGATATTACTTGCTGCCAAAGAAGAATAAAAACAGGGAGATTAAATGAAGGGGTAAAGAGGTTCCCAGTAAAGGGGATCTCTCCACTCATAGAACAGGGAGCTCCTTACAGCTCCTTGAACACAGCCCGATTTTATCGTCCTTTGCTTTCTTTATATACAGCATGATTTAGGTGGAGAGTTGAGTGAGAATCATATACAGAGTAGGATTTCTTCATTAAACTGGTTAGCACATTCAGGGACGTGTGCTTTAATCTTTAAACCACTCTTAATTCGACAGAAGTTACTTTTTGACCAGTGTGTCCTTCGAAGTTTCAGTGATACAACTTTGTTTCCCTCCTGAGAGCAGAAACAGGACCCTCCTATCTCCGCAGAGCTCCTAAGGGGAGTTGTTATCTCTGCCTTCGGGCAACTCAGCCTGTCTCAGTGTCAGCTACACAAATCTCCATCCCCAAGTAACATGGAATGCACACAGTGTATCCACAGACAGTAAACCTTAGCCCTGACTCCTTGGTCATCATCCTACAGCGCTGAGGGAGGGAAAGGAGGATGCACACACAAATGGCTCCTGTCCTTGCCAACAAAATTCCAGAGAGAAAGGGATGACAAGTTGGCAGAAAGTCAACAGTCACTATCTAAATATAACAAGCTGGCTCCTTGGCTTAAAATCCTGCAAGCAGAACTTGAAAGTGAGCAAGCTGAGATGAAGAAAACACAGCAGGTTTGTGAGTTCAGAAGGGACAACCAAAGCTACAGCAACAGAGGGTGAAAGACCAAGGACAAAACCACATCCTGTGGCTTGAAAGTGATGGAAAGAGATATGATATAGTCAGAGGACCACAGACAGCTACAGCATAATTCAGTCTGATACTGTATGCACCTAAAGTGTCTATAATGCACAACCCTAGTTATCATGTGCAGCAGTTCCCAGTCGGCAGGTGCAGCAGTTCCCCTACCCTTCTAGGGAGAAACTTCCACAGGCTCCAGCTGAGAGGTCTGTCCAAAAAGCTACTTTAAGAACTTTAAAGGTAAGACAGTGCTCCTGAAGTCCTTTACTGGATTTGAGTCCAAGTATGGAATTCTGTCTTACACAGATATTTATGCAATAATCTAATTTCAAGCACTGATTAAACGCTTTGCAATTTGCTATTTCAAGTAAATGAGGGAATAAAAAGTTAAGATAATGAACTTTTTTTTTTTTCTTTTTTTTTTTTTTTTTTTTTTTTTTTTTTTCCACAAGGGGAAGAGGAAGGAAAGGATCAGAATGTAAATGTAGCATAGTTTATTACCTTCTCTCTTTCTACAACTTTGCAGAAGCATGCAGATAGTTTTGTTTGTGTGTTGCATGGGTTGGGAAACATTCAAAACTGGACATGATATTCTAGATGCACTCCAATAATGATTAGAGATGTAGAAGTCACTCACAAAGAAAACAGATCTGCTTTGTTCATTTCCCATAGCCTGAAGTGTAACATCTAGAAATTATTCTTCAATTTTTTTTCTTTAACATTGACAACACTATCTCAGCCAAACACAGCTTTCTTATTTATTGATTACTCCACATGCAATTACATGTACACGTTCTTTTACTGGTTATATCTTATTTCCCTATTGTACTTTAGGCTTAAAAAAGAATTTTGCTTTCACCATATGTGACAATACTCACAGTGGTAAAACCAAGAGATTGGAGGTTGTTTGGATACACTCAGTGCTGCTAACAAATACTGCTGCAGTATATGGAGTTCAATCCCTGGGTGAGAAAGACTGGACTTATGAAATCCATGTGCACAATGACAGGAATCCACCAAATACCCAACCTATCACTGAATTAGTAGCCATAATTAACTTGCAGTGTAGAATAAAAATAGTTTTTTTATCTTTTCATGTCAATAATTTTGTTTCTACTCTTCATGCAGAGGCAAGATAAAAAACCTTGTGGCTAAAAATACTGTGTATGCTTTAAGTTGTATATATTGCAAAACCATCACCCCAGCCCAAGTGTTGCGAAGTCTTAAGATGGGCAACCTTGGACAAGGCCAAATGGAGCTCTGAAGTTCCTTTCCTGTTACCATCATATGGAGCATATGGAAACCATAAATCTGATTAAGAAATCATGGTTAGCAATGACAAATTTATCTAGACTGTTAGAGTTTTCATTTGATTTTTTCCATTTCCCAAAAAAAAA
>WEIU01000026.1:8158-58831 GCA_013389925.1 Aegithalos caudatus | reverse complement strand
AAATATAAATATTTCTGAAAATAACCTAATTTTGTGGTAAGAAAGAAGTATCTATTTACTATATTTCTGTATAAAATTGCATGTAATGTGTCACATTGTCTTTCTTAAAATCATCCACTTAACACTACTTGTGATGCAGTACTTTTCATTCTGTGTTGGCTCAATCATCTTTGAAGCAACGGTTAGTTGCTAAAACATGTAATGCCTTTCTACAAAATGTGTTGAATTGCTTTGTAGAGATATGTTGTATAGTACTTCATTATATTTCTTTCTTTATACTGTGAAATTTTTTGTGCTATTATGTTGTTACTAGCTCTCTAATTTGGTTGTTCGGGAAGAATTCTCTTAAATCTTTATGGTCTTTATGGTCTGACCATCTTGGCTTACAAACTATACTTGTCCTCTATTTTGGTAGTTTGGATTATAACTGGAATTTTTTCCCCAATAAGTTTTGAATTCTTTGTATTTTCAGACCACTTGTTTATTCTGCATAATAATTCCAATTTATATTGGTTCTCTCAGTAAGCTCACACATACTGAAAGATATATGATAGAATTTTTAAAGTATTTTAAATTGCATTTGCTTAATGGTCATAACTAAAAACTGTGATCATTCAAAAGCTTCACAGTCAAAATTATTTTGTTTTAAAAACAGGTTTTCTCTGGATTTCATTGTAACTCAGAAGTAAGGCTTTCTTTTGCTGAAATGAGATTTATTAAGTTGGCTTTAGTATGCTGGAAATGCCTTTTTTCAAAGTTCTAATATTCCCACTGACGCTGTTCTTTTGGCTCTGAAGGCCAAGAAGGTTTTGAAGCAGACACCGAGAAACATCCATTCAGGGATTTATTAAAGCTGCAGGTAAACAGTTGTCATCAGTTATTAGCAGTTCAGTTTTATTCCAGCCCTTCATGTCATTCAGGGAGATATCCTTGTTTTGGGGCATATTGCTCAACATAGTTTGTTGTTGGATATTTGATTCTTAAGACAGAAAGGAAGAACATGAATAGAAAAATATTTTTGTATCATATCAATACACTAACTTTTTGTGTGCTTCTGAATTCACATCTGCATATTTTTAATATTTAACTATGCTGCCTCTATTTAATTATTTTACTTGAAAATATCTTTTCAAGTTTGTGTATACACAGCTGATTTAGATCCTGCTTAATGCAGAAATACCTCACTTGAGAGAAGAAAAAATAAATGAATTAGGAGGAACTATATGGATGTATGTACAATATATTAAAGTTCCTATGGACCATTGGTTTCTAACTGCCCTGTGTGGTTCATTAACTTTTGAGTTGCAGGCTGTGCAATTCACATAGGTAGATAAAATATCAAAATACAATTTCAAGCTGTTTTTTGCCCTTAAGTGTGCAAACAACTGGAACAAATTTATTTTTTTAACTGTAAAATTATTTTTGCTAACAGAGTTAGTTTTCATAACTACTAAGTTCCTAGCAAGACTACTGGATATCTTAGTAAGTGTTTAGCAGGTTATAAACAAATGGACCTTGAAAATGAATGTTATAATTTTTATAGTATACAAATATAATTTCATTTTTCAGGTTAGTTTTGTTTAAAAAATCATACAAAGGTCAGTAATACAGAAAAAATGTGCCGTATTTCTTTGTTCATGTTTACTGCATTCTCACAACAGAAGACAGAAAATATATGGCATGCCTTGAAGATGCCTGCAGAGAGAATTGAGAACAGCAGTGAATGGAAAATAGATGCTCAGAATCATGAGTGGACTAACTTACAAATGTCTGTTTTTATGAGAAGAATAGAAGAAACAACACAAACAGATTTTGTATTATAAAAACCTAGAACAAGAATAATATTTCATACCATAGAGCAATGTGTAAGAGAATAAGTTCTATTTTCTTCCAACATGTCTGTGGTTTTTCTTCCATATTTTTTTCAATCCATCACATTTGCATAATGTCAAATCATGGTCAGAGAATTCAAAAACAATGCAATCTTTATCCAGGGTGGGAGAAATGTAGGTATGGGGCAATTTCTGAGGTATCAGCCCTTTGGAAATGGTTCAAATAATGTAGTTTCAAATACTTTCCATCCTTTACCTTTATAAAATATGTATTTACAAAAATAGAGTACATTAAGTTCTGCATGTCTCCATAATTTGACTTCAGATCCAGTTCTTACATACCAATTTTATAAAGACACCAGAACACAGCCTCTGTGGGTAGATAGGGAATTTTCACTTTATTTTTAAATACTTTAATGAATTTGCATTAGCAATAGTAACAGGCTGAGAAGAAAATGTAATTCTTCAGTCACTAAGATTCCAGTGCAATGTCTGAGTATTCCCTGGAGACCAATAGCTGCCTTTGAACTTGGAATTTGTGAACAAGACAGAGACACAGATGATTAGTGTTTCTGACCACTACAATAATGAGTAATCCCTTAAATTCTTTTTCAAGACCTGCATTGTCTATATAATTGAATTTAATCTGCAGTAAATCTTAGCTGTGCATATACGTGAAAACTGCCTCAAGAATTACCTCTGTTAATACAAAAAGATAATGACGTAAAAAAAAAAAAAATTTATTGAGATTTAGTCAGGGTTACCAGAAGACATCAGGCACCTTGAGGTACAAAACCTCATTGTACTACCAGAAAACAAGCTGTACAATATTATATTTACATTATAGTGAGTTTGCAGCACTGAAGCTGTTGCTATGTATTTGTCTTACTGCACTAGAAAATGGCTTTCAGCCACCTGTTTCACATAGATAAACAGAACACAGAAAACAAAGCTGCAACAATAACTTGGATCCTGAACTTGATTCTGGAAATCTCATGTTATGATCTTTTCTCCTTACTAACTAGCTTCCAGGACTGCATCCAAACTATGGTGGCTGGCTGAAAAAGATGGAGAATGGAGCAATCATTAAGTGGTCTTAAGCCCTTAGCTGGAGAGATGATAAATTAGTAGTTCTGTATTTGAATTTATACTCAACAAACAATGTATTTTTTGCTTTTCTCCTGAGGAAACTTGTTATGCTGACAACACCTGTGATTGACTTTTATTTTAGAAATAAAATATTTAGAATATTGGCCTCCATGAGTGCAAAGCTATGAAATCACAGCCTGAGGGTTGAGAAGAATTTGTTATATTGTATAAAGTGGGCTCCCATATGAACTTTAGAAAATAGCTTGTATTTTATATCATTGTGTATACTGATAAGCACAGCTTAATAGAATGAGTGTGTCCCAAGCATCTACAAACCTCTAAAATCACTTATCTGCTCGGAGAGGAGACATTTAGATACCTAACAGAAGTTTTCATGCTTAAATACGAACTCTGAATAAAGACTGAAACTGAAATAGAAAGAATAATTTTCTATTCATGTGACCAAGCCTAATTATGACATAATCCAACTGGAAGAAATTATCAGTTTCAGAAGCTTTAAGTCAATTTAACAATTTTGCTAACAGAAGTGTGAGAATTTATGAAAAAAATACAGGGAAAAAGTTAAGTGTGTGTTGTTTCAGCTGTTGCAATCTACAAAAATGCTGATCACTTCTAATCCCCCAGGCTGGCAAGAATGGTTCTAGACCTGTGATAATGGGGTCAAAGAGAGATGGAGCAACATCACCTATCCTTTTATGAACCTCTGATATAAAAGAGAACAAGGAGACTGTAGAGAAACCAACAATTCTAATGTGTAAAATACTGATGAGGTATTAAGAAAAAGTCTCATAAAAGGGCAGTTTAATTTTCCGCCTTCATTGACTGACACGAATGATGAAAATTGACCACTGGATGCAAGTAAGGAGTTTCAAGACGCACCTTCCTAGCTTTTACAACCTAAATGTATCTTTAGGGTCATATATTCAGATTAATTTTCTATTACATGCTGGACCATTTTATCTAGAAGTTTCTATATGAAGCTTGTAGTTGTTTAAACTGTATTTCATTGAAGAGTCTTTAAAAAAATCTCTAGTACTTTCCAGCACAGTTGTTAGAGTGATTAATTGTCCTTTCTGACAAAAAAAATCCACTATTTGTCTATTTATATGGCATCTTACATCCATTTCTCACCTGTCACTGTCACTGAGTTTTTCCTCTAGAAAAAAAAGACATCACCAACAGAAAAGTTTTCCCAATATATCTCTGGGGAACATGATCACATTAGCAATGACAGTGATATTACTGGGTTCAGAAAAAGGCAGTTGGTCTTTTATCTCTAGTTTTCATCCCTCCAAGCAGGGATGTCCCTGCCATACATGGCTAAAAAGGGGTCTGTGATCCTTTCTGGATCCATCTGAGGGCATATAAACTACTGCACAAAAGATAAACCTTTTCCTACATGCATTGCTGTAATGAAAGATGTGCTCTTAGAAATTGATTTTGATTGTCCTAAGTGGCAAATATCCATGACATAATCTCCCCCAAAACTTCCCAACTCTCCTGATATCCTTAACCTGGAATATCAGCTCCACTCATATGGTTACCCATGAAGTAGCAGTCCTCTGTCCCTTTGCACCTGCCAATTTCTTGGCTCTTCATGAACAGGTGGAGTTCAGGACACAGGTGTTCAGCTTCAAGGTTTTTCTGCAGTTTGAATTTATAGTAAGAGACAGGCATTCATGACAATCTGGTGAACACCCACTCAGTACTGGACTCCCAGTGTGCAACACCTCAGATGGCTATACTTCAGGAGAAGCAGCAGGCAACCTCTCAGTAATAATGGCAGAGGACATTGCTACATCTTTGTGTGTCTGGGCAACAACACGGCATAGCAGAACATCTAATATGCAGGCAGACAGAACCCACAACCCCTATGCTGCAGTCTGCAGTCTGCAGAAAATATGGCAAAGGAGTGTCATTACTTTAGTGATTTTCTTACAATATAAACTGTGCACACTAACCCTTTTCCAGACCCAAAAGCACAGTGCTGCCAAGATAAACTTGTTTTCTGATGTGGACCTGCCCTCAGAGAACCATCAGTCCTTAAAATTTGGGAGACAATCACTAAATTGTGCCCAGATCATGCCTCCAGGCAGCCTGCCAATGATGTTATCTGCAAAGGAAGACACACAGATATCTCAGACATTCAAATATCTACATCCAAAAATCAGGCAAGTAGTAGCATCAAAAGTCATGAACATTACCTGCAAATGTAGAGATGACAAAAATGAAAGAAGTCACAAAATGATGGAAGTAGCAGCACCAATCTGCTAAGCAAGCAGCTAAACAGAAAATAACAAGGCATTATCTTCTCTGTGGGTGCTGACTGTCCTATGCACACTGCATGAATGCTGTGCGTGGAGCAAACTTGTGTCCACACAGATAAAAAGCCCATGTGATATCCACTGAGCCATAAATGCATCCAGACAGGTTTGGAGGCAAGGAAGGTGAAAGAGATCTTGTGGATGTGAGTTCAGTACACTCACTGGGCCTTAGGAGCTAGGCACTCTTTTTTGAGCCTGTTTTATTAAGCAGTGTAGACCTAGACAAAGATTGCTTCCCCAAAAACAGTAAACAAAGGCATTCTTCTGTAAGGAATAAACCCTTAAAACTACTGTATAAATTACACTGAGGTCAAGTTGCTTGTAACATCTTTGCATAAAATAATGACAGGTCAATTGGGTAGTAAGAAGAGAGAAAAATTACATAAAATGGTGACCTAAAGATCAAAATTACCAAAATGGAGGGAGATCCTTAATCCAAGCTTCCTTACAGAAGTAATTTGTAGTTTTGACACTAAACTGTCATTATATAAAACATGCACACGGTTTGGGGAGTAGTCATATTGCCACCTAACTCTTAACTATGGTCACTTCTCCAAGCATGATTTAAAAATAAAGCTTTCCATGGTCTTGAAAAACATGTCAAAAATTAGTCCAAAGTCCACCCTGACACAATTTTAGTGAAATCTAAGGCATTCTCCAATGGTGTTGGGTAGAACCTTGCTGTGCCGGAGGATTTGACGTGGCTGAGATAAACAGTTTCTATTACCTTTTTATTCTGCCTTACCTTATTTAGGGCAGCTAATCATTAAAACTTCAAGCTTTTCTGATTTCTATTCCATGATATCTGACCCATTCTTTTACTCTCAATAGAGAGTTTAGTTGTTTCTTTCAGAGCTGCCAGAGTCAGCTGCCTACATATTCAAAGAACAGAGACCTATATCACATTTTCTTGATACTGATGGCCATCAGCCCTCTCAGTTTTTAGATATTAAACCTTTCTTAAAAGTGACACATTAGCTTTTCCTTTTCTGTGCGTTTTAAGGACCTAAGTAGAATAATTATGTAATATGTATTATGTAATATTTGTATGATTTGTGAATTTTGCTTAGTCATTTTAGCACTTTTAATATCAGCTTTTCATATTGCAGATTTAACATTTCATTTTTCTCAGTAAATTTATGAAATTTGTTTTTATAATTCTTAACTCTAAAGGATATACATAGACTGGTGCTGCTACATTCCAGAATTTGTGGTCTCTTCTGAATGCTTTTCTTTGTTCTGTATGTTGTAGTTTTAAAAAAAAAAAAAAAAAAAAAAAAAAAAAAGTTTCTAGTGCAATTTTCACATCTCACTTTAACTAAGGTGGTTATTTTACTGAAGTAGTCTTTCATGACCATAAAATTGTGGGAGGATTTGACATTTCATAAAGTATTTTAAAATAATTCCCAATCATAATTCATGCTTTTATGTTTCAGTATTTCCTCCCACTTAATTTTGTCCATAACTGTTTTCAACTGTGTAAAATGACTCTTTTTAAAGAATCAGGTCTATATTTTAAATGGTCAGGATATTGCTTTGCTACTATTCATTTTCAGTCTGAACTCAATCTACTGTCTCAGGAGCTTGCCCTTTAGCAGAGATCGAAGCCATCGAGAATGAATAAGGACTCTTTAGAATGATGTAATGTGTGATATTTCATATGCAGTGTTCATAGAGCGAGACAGTTCTTAGGGGCATGTTCTTTCAGTCAACACAGAATAGTGGTGCATGCAATCATCAGTTTACAGTTTGTTTGGAATAAGTATATTATAGAAAGGAAGAGATTTTTACTTTGTTAGAAGAAGTGTACTGTTTGGAAGCACCTTTATTTAAAAGATGTCTAACTTATACAATTGATTAATGGGCTTTACTTAGGAAATCCTGAACACTTTCCATTGATCCTAAAGGATGCAATATCATTTGTGTATTTTGTTTTAAATCCACCATGTCCTGAGGTTTTACGTACAGCCTAGGAAGTGGAAAATCTGTGTGCATAACTTATTTGTTCAAGTAGTTAAGTTTATTTTGTCTAAGGTGTTTCCAACTTTAAATTCTCACCTTAGACCTCTGTCTTTTCAGCCTGAAAAAGAAATATTTTGAATATCTGAACCCTTTATCCCCATTCACTTAACGTGATTTTGGTTCTTGAATAATGTTAATACAAATCTGAAATCTTCTATTCATGTAAATATAAAATGAAAATCCAGTTCTGATTCGGTTCTTCAGTACACACGGTAGAATGACTACTGCATCCTGCTGGGCCCTGCATCTCAATATAGACCATCAGCACAAAGCCAATTAGCAGACAGCTAAAAGATTTTCTGGTCCTTTTCTGGTCATTTTGATATGTAGGCAACCAGGATGGTGGAGAAGAGATGGTTAAAGCTTGGAGCTGAAGGTAGTGATACTTCTGAAGATCAGGAAAAGTTATGAGATACCAAGATCTGCCTCTCTATCTTGCCACTATATGAAGACTGATTAGTTTATCATATGAGGATATATGAGGATTCAGCTAGCCGGTTTGAATCTCCAAACTTAACAGGAGATGAGGTTGCTAAGAAGAAAATGGCCATTCATTCATCCAGTTTCTTTCCTTATACCTGTTTAGAAACCATTCCATAACACAAATCCACCTACCTTAACTAGTAACTCCACCTGTCACAGATCATGACACTTAGTCCTTAACCATCTGCTCTCACCCTACTGCAAGCAAGGTGTACCAGGAGCACAACCCTTCTCTGCTGATTTCCAGGGCACAAGCAGGTCCCCGGGGTCCTGTGAACGACTGTAAGGCTCCTGACAGATGAGCTGTGAAGGAGGCAGACTGCAGAAGAAAAGTATCAGACAGGGCCCATTTAGCAGGTGAAAGATGCAGGATGGTTTCTACCTTGCAACTGTATTCAGGTTCAACAAGGTGAAGTGCAGGGTCCTGCCTAGGGATTGCGAGAGGAGTGGCTAATGGCAACTCACAGTGCAGGAAAACATTTAGAAGCTCTTAAGAATTTAAATACTTACTTTCCCTTTTTTTAAAGTGATTTTCTGATAGTGAAAAGCCTCCCCATTTGTCAGTTTCACTCTCAGTCCTTCTCTGCTGTGGCAAGAGAAAGGCAAAGATGGCTGCAGAGGTACCCATTTCTAGGATACCTTTCCTTGAGGGTTTGCTCTAGCAGATAAAGAATAATACAATCAAAATACAAAAGTACACAATCCTCTTAATTCCAAATATACTTTGGATTGTGGCTTTACTTCTACAACCAATACAATGCAGAGGAATTCAATTTTTTTGTACAGTAAAAAAGAAACCTCATTTAAATTTGGGCCCAAACTCCTGAAGGGACTCCAAAACAGCTTCTCAAAGTAGACATGCACTGTGTTTCCATTTTATCAATTTGCAAACAGAAAGTAGTCACCGATGTAAGAAAATTACCACTAATGACTGATAAAAGCTCTAATTATTCTATAATATCTGTGAAACTAAAACAGAAAGCTTGTAATTTTATGCATAAGTTATGGAAAAAAAGACTAATTTGAGGCCAATGAAAATGTTGTTTTTTAAAAAATAAGCTTTGATGGGAAAAATCAATCTGTTTCCAGTAGTTCTCACAGTAAATAAACTCTGCATTTGTCTTTTAAGGAGAAAGTGAGTCCTGCACAAAATGCTGAAAGAATACTAAAATAATAAACCCACAAAGTCAGAAGAGTTTCAGAAAATAATTATATTTGGGATTAATATTTAAAAAGGAAATTATAAAAGATATTCCATAGATCAAAAGTACTCCAAAAGAGATGTGGCAAAATTCTTCTGAACCTCTCTTCCTCTGATATGCTCTTAACAACACTAATATGATAAAACTTGTAGTTCTTCTCTAATTTGTAGCTGTGCATATCAGAACCAATGCTGGAAGAAAAGCAAAAATATCAGAAAGAGTGAATTCATCCTTTATCCCTTGAAAGTTGCTTCAGATAAAATTCTCGAGACAAGCCATGATGAGGCATGTGTTCTCTTTCAATTTCAATGTCTCAGTCTCAATTCAATCTCATTTTTTTTTTGTTTTGTTCCTTTTGCCATAATCTTTCTATTATATTTCTACACAATATTTTCTCAACACACCCCACACCCAAAGTCCATTGCTTCCTTCAGAGCAGAGAAATCATGAGTTTCTGAAAATTTCATACAAAAACAGGAAAAGAAAATCTATTTTCCTTACTTCCTCACTTCAAACCACTTTTTTTTCTTAATCCTTACATGACATCCTTTAGATCCATGGAGGTGTCTGAAAAATTAACGGGAACCTCTGTAGTGATTCTGATAATGAAAAAAATTATGTAGCTTTTTACAAGGACTTTTACAGTCCAAAAGTTGCTTCTTTATGGCTGAACCTACTTAATATAAATATGCTTTCTTACTTTTGCAGCCTTCTTTTCCACTGCATCACCATGCACAGATGATCAGTAAGCATGACTTTTCCTTTTGCTGATTAAAATATTGCTTTTTCCGTGGTTTAACCCCAACTCGCAACTAAACACCATATAGGAACTCACATTGCTCACTTCCTCTCACTGGGATGGGGGAAGAGAATTGAAGATCTAAAAGTGAAGAAACTCAGGCTAAGAATTTTAGTATTTTAATAATTATGATGATAATAATATTACAAGGAAAATTAAAACAACAGATGGATAAATAAAGGAAATGGAAAACAAATGTCACAAATGAAAACAGTTGCTCTCCACCAAACACAAAACTGATTCTCAGCCAGTCTCTGAGCTCCAAGAGTATTACCTTCCCTACTTAGCAATGCAACAGTACAAGGAATAACTTGTTTTGCTGCTAAAAAATAGCCATACATATTGGACAGTTACTAGCCAAAATATAATATTTACATTAAATTCATGTATTATTTTTTGAGGGGTTCATCTAAATCAATGGTAGGAGTATAAAATTCATATATACACAAAACCAGATAAAAGGTACCAATTATATATCTTTAATTCTGTGTTTCAAGAATAGGCATAGATTTTCATTGCTCTGATATCTTCTGTATTCTTGGTGGCTTATTGGTGAAGAAATATTTCCAATATGCATCTTTAGACACAAGTTTAGGCACAAAACTCAGATGCAGAGTGAAACTCGTGAGGTGCTCTGTGGAGTCAAGGAAGGAAAAGGGCTTCTCCAGAAAGTGGATCAGAACAGACAGCCGATTGTGGTGCTCATTTGCATTGTGGAGGAAAACATCTCCCTTTCTCTCTCTCTTTCTCTTCCCTTCTTATCATAACAACAGTAAGTCATACTGATAAAAGTATGTAAGGCCAACCAATCCAAATCTCTCTCATGTCATATTTTAAGATTTTTTGAATACAATCCTTTGCTTTCCCTCTCCACAATTCTGAATAATCTCTTTAACCCTTGTTGTAGGGGAAAAAAACCCCAACTGAAATGATATGCATTTACTAAATATTTAATGTCTCTTTTTGGTATAGTTACCCAATTATTTCTGTGCTCCTCTTACTCAAATCCCTCCAAATAATTTCTAACCCTCTAATTCCTAATTCCAAGTGTGTTATACAACCTAAATATATAAAATGTGAATGTATTAAGTGTTCCTAAGGAAAATGAGTGAGAAAGAGAGGAAGAAGGAGAGGGGAACTGGGATAAGGGCAGTGAGTCAGAGAAAGAGGGAACTAGGTGAGAGAGAAGAAAAAGGGAAGGGAGACAGCTGGTGATATGATGCAGCTGAACATCAGATGTTAGAGTCTATTTGACAACAAGTAGAAGAGCAGACATGTATCCTGGGATCTTTCCATTTGCCCAGAGGCCACAGATGCTAATTTTTACATTCCATCCTCAGCAGGCTCACTCTAGTTCTATCATGGTCTGATTACTTAGATGGGAAGAATTATAATGTTAACAAATTTTCTTCACTTGGTACACAGTAAAATTTGTATGTTGCACTTCTGGGAGAAAGCTTTCAAAATGGAGGGTTTTGAACTTTCACATGTAACCTATATGTTGGAATGACCAGATTCTTTGACATGTAAACTGAAACTGCACAAGCAGGCCTTTTTATAGGGAGTAGATTTTCTTTCATAGTTCCCTTGTAATATATGTACTTATATGTCTCAAGTAAATAATTTTAAACCTAGGAGTCAGAACAATTATTTCAAAAAAATACAGTCCACCTATATAAGCAACAGTAATTTGAAAGTGAAATTACTCTAAGTTTTTTGGGTTTTTTCCCACAGTTTTCATGACTAAAGTGTGGTGGTGTTGCATTTGTTTTATAAGTTTTAGAATAGTTTTAATTGTAAACTGTAGTTTAGTAGCCACTTTAAGTGGGCCCCTGTCTTGGAATTTGTTCTTATCAGAAGTAGATAAGAGTTTCCAAGACAACCCAGGCTTCTGCCCAGAGACTGTCTCCCATTGGTCCCTCCCCAGGATTATTCCTTACCTATCCTTTACAATGTATCTTTCCCCCTCTGTCCATCAATCATCTTCATGGTCCAGAGGTTTGCCCAGTGGTTGGTGGATCCCCATGGGACCCCACCCCAGTTTAGCTTGATTTGTTCTTGCTTAGGTAATTCAGTTGGCATTTGCCACCTTGCTTTGTTTTATTGGTTTATAACTTGTACCCACCCCTGGAATTGTTCTGGACAAAAACCCCCTGCAGCTCAGGTTCGGAGTCTCTCTTCAGAGGCACTGAGCCTGGGGCCAGGGGCTTCCCCTGTGATCCCTGAATAAAACCTTTGCCCCAAGCCTCAAGAGAGTCCCCTCTTTTTAGCCACGGCCGTGACAGCGAAGGTAACGGTGCTGCAGAGCCAAGAACCCACACAANAAAAAAAAAAATATAGAAAATAAGACTATATATTAAAAACTTTCTGAAGCTAACCAGAAAATCCAAAAGTCCAAAAATAATTTTTCTGGAGAAAATTTAGTCAAAATGAAAACACCTGCAAAAGAGAAATACTTTTAAGATTCAGAGAAGACAAATAATTGCTATGCTTTAACTACTTATTTTGATCAAACATGCTATAAGCTCCAACATTTTTCAGAGAAAGTAGGATATCTCCCTAGATCTCTGCAGACTATATTCACTCAGACAAACTCCACTGTACATCTAATCTCTCCTTTTCCTTGAGAGAATAAAATAACCTAAATATATAAAATGATATTTAGAAAAATGATATTTTGCATCATATATAAGGAATATACCAATTCTAAGTCAGTGAGGAATGAAAATAACCATGATTATGCATATATGTATTTTTGCAAACATTTCTGAAGGGAAATGGATTTTTCTTCCTTCAGAGACATCATTATCACATTTGAGAAAAATGAGAGTTTGGAATGAGACTTATTTACAACCTACAGAAATTTTAGTCATTTATAACTTCCAAACAATACATAGGGATGAATGGTTTGATGCCAGCCTTTCAAATATAGGTAATTAATTCAACAATTAATTTTCTCCATTCTACAGTTCATGCTCAGGAACAGATATCTTTCTGTGTTCTTAATGCTAAACTGTCAACCATCCTCATTAATGGCATTTCATGCCATTCTTTTATTTCTCTTATGTAGCTTTTTGATAATAGAAGGGCAAGAGAAGATTTATTCTATCAATCTGCTCCTAAAGTACATTTAAAACAACAATTTAGATTCTCTGAAGACACAAAATATTAATGAATGCAACTCATTTCTTGGTGAGAAACTATAAAGGTCAGTGTAAGACATATTATGAATTTCTTTAGGTAAGTGAGAGAAGTCAAGCTCAAGTTTCCAGGCAATTACACACAATCAAATATTCCCACTTTAGATTTTTGAAGAGCAATGAAGATAAAGTATTCTGTCTAAAATGCCTTCAGAGCTGTCATGATAGCAGGATGATTGTGGGTTTTTTTGTTTTGTTTTGCTTTGTTTTTAACCTCAGCTATTAGTCAGAGAAATACAACAAAAAACTTTGCCCCGGACTTTGGAATGATCCAGAATAATCCATTGCTCTTACTACACACAAGTTCTCTGACCCAGAGTCAGCCCACATGGCTTACAGATATATATCATAAAGAGCCTTATTCTGTGCAGCTTCATAATAGCAATAATAATAGTAATAATAATAATAATAATAATTTGCAAAGTTTGTGTCTGTACCTTAAAAACATGACAGTTTGAGAAAACAAATTTATATTCAGCAGTTGGAAATAAAGACAGAAATAAAAAGCCCTTCTACTATAAAACTACTGTTTCATTTAATGAGGTATAGCCACCCACTCTAACAACTTGGAGGAACTATCTACTTGTGGGACAATTAAATTATATAACTGCAAGATATTTTGGATGAAATTTTGTATTTATATTCTCAAAAATATATATCTATTAAAGAAGAAATAGCCAGGCTGTTTCTTACTTCCTATTCTGGATAGTCTTTGTAAAATAAAGCCATCACAGGGCAAATTGTTCTCACCTGGTAGAAACTCCTCTGGCAGCTCTCCCTCCTGGCAATGGCTTGTAAAAACTTTTTGGAGCCAGACCTGCAATACTGTACTTTTTTGCACAGAGGTATCAAACATACTGCTTTTTCTCCCTTGATCTCCCACTCTGCAGCCCTGACCCACCCAGGAGGTCATCTGCAAGTGTCCGAGCAGCTGTGGGACCTTCATTTAATGTGCTTTCCTTAGACATCCTACAGAGGTTGCTGTAAGAAGCATGTACCATACTGATTTGCCCTGGCCCCCAAGATTCACACCTGCTCCTTCTGCTTCTGAAGAGGTATTTCTTCTTTTTGGCATTAACCTCACAGCTCCTAAAACCTTAATGGCATTCTTCTCTCTTTTACCTCCTTGTGCCTTTCAGGGAACAAAAACTCACCTGGGGTTTTGATACCTTTTTTTCAGGATCCTACAGATTTTAGTGTTTTTTTTGTTTGTTTGTTTTTTGTTTTTAATTAAAAAAACAAACAAACAAACAAAAAAATAAACTTTTTCTTAGAAAAGCCTACCATCATAATTCACTTCAATGTTATAATGTTATCTTCTCTGCCTCCTACCTCCTGCAACACAAAGGGAAAGGGCACTGCTGATAATAACTATGACTGATGGCTTCTGGCATGTCTCCTGATCTTTTTTTTTTCCTTTTAACTAGAGATGAAAATCTATTAATCTCTGGCCACACTGTTTAAACACATCATTTGGCCATCATTCTCTTGAGTAGGTTCTTGAAACGTGTAAAAGATAATTTTAACATACCGAAATTGCACCACAGCATTGTCTCTTACTGATACTGATTAGACAGTTTACTTGACACAAAAATTCTGTTGGAAAGAGAGTTATATTTCCCATGCCAAAAATGCATGGAAAATATGGATCAGGTTTTATGGTTATTATTCAATTAGAAAAAAATTAAAAATAAGGGTTGGGGGGGAAGCAATTAAGAAAAAGATGAAGAAACCAAAAACTTTACAAAAACAACAGAAAGCTGTCATGCTTACTGAAAACCTAGTTGTCGTAGTGCTGTGTCAAAATAGATAATTAGCTAGAAAACCTGCACTCCCAGACATCTCTCACCTTTCTTTTCAAACTACTATTGATTAAACTCTTGGAGAATGGGAATTATAAGTTTACTCACTTTCCAAAGCTTTGTGAAAAATATTATGTCTTTCTTGAGATCAGCATCTGATTTTTCAATTAGTATGAGAAGGCTGAGGGATAAGATTTACTGGAAAACAACAAACTGCAAATTGTAACTCAGTAGAAGCACTTGGAATGAAACTATTTTATGGTGAATGACTTTAGGAATCATATTGCATGAAGATTTAATAAAATTATTACGAAATAGATTTTAATTCTGATAGAAGAATCTTACTTCATGCAATATTTATCAGAAAAAGAGATACAATCAAAATAATCCCCAGGAAGAGCTAATAAAGGGATGTTTTGTTTAATTTTCATAATATGTCCATTCTCCCTGTGATGACTTAAATTGAGAAACGGAGAGTGCTGTATAACCTACAAAAAAAGAGGTGATCATTACTGTATAGTCCCCTGCAATTTCTGTAGCAATGGTTGGTTTCTTTCACAGAATATTTTTAAGTTGATGATTTCTATAAACTCAGCGGGGTTTATCAAATTTCATAAAATAAGACAAACTTTGCTATGTTACTCTATAACACAATTTTAAGCTAGTTCACAATTATATATGCAGGATCAGAATGTCAAAAGAAGTGGAAACTTATACAAAAAGTAAGAAAATCCTCAGTATAACTCACTAAAAGAACTAAGAGTCATTAGCTAGTGTCTGCTTCAAAACCATTATTCAAACCAACAGGAGTAATATTCCAAGTGCAAATGTAGTCAATTAGACCAAAATATGTTTATTTAATAAAGAAATCCAATTAAACATGGTTTAATATTTAAATAAGTTTCCATGGCTCTGCTTAGCACATCTACAACTGGGAAATATCTTACATTTGTACTCAGCTTTCAAGTCAGTATTTTCAGTAGCAATATTTTAAAAAAAAAATTATAAATGTCATTAAATAGGAATTAGCAACAAAACTGCATAACTTTCAGAAGTTTCATTTTGAGTTTACCCTCTCCCCTTATTTTGAGATACTTATGATATAATTATGTTCAAAATCCCAGACACCCATAGAAAAGGTCAACAATATATTAGACCAAAAACTGTCAGATAAAAATCAGTTTTATTTTACATAAGATATTCCTGAGAAATTTTGGCACAAAGATATCCGTTTGTAATTTAAAAACAATTTTTTTGACACAAAGGTGCTCATATTGAATTTAGAAAGCAATAGAACAAGACTGTCTGTTTGTCTAGCCTCTGAAGTGTTTTCTTTGTCATGTAGAGCCAAATTGTTTGAGCCTTTCCATGAATCCCATTGTTTATTTCCTCACAACTCAACATCATTGTTCTGCTTCTAGTAAGGCTACCCACAGCTTTGTCTTGACTCCCAAAGGCTGAGCCTGAAGGTTCTCCCTCACAGTAATTTATGCATCCCCTGTCGATCTGCAGGAATTTGTAAGCAAGAGGAGGGCCAGTCTACAGAGCCTGCACCACAGACAGAGCACCCTTCTTTGTGTGTCCTCTGGGTGCATGCAGAGCCTTATACAAAGTCTGCTTTGGGTTTTTATTTACTTATATCAAGGGCTTGAATTCTACATCAATGGCCTAAGAAACATTCAAGAGAAATCTTTGATAATGGTGCAAAGGAACAAGTAAAGAAAACATATGCTTTCATGGGGTCATCTTCCTACCAGCTATGAACTATCATATATGCTACTGGAATCACTTTAATTTGTTCATGTGATCATTTCATAGGCACTCTTTAACTGAAATTTTAGTCTTATAAATTTCTTTTAAATTTTATTCAATACTGAAGACAAATGATTTGAACTGTTATGTACTATATATATAATATATATAATACTCCAAAGTATTATATGTACAGATAGTAGAGAAATAAAACAATGTAGAGTTTTGTTATTATCTTCATATAGTTCTATTCAGATCCATTTATAGAAACAGGGGCCTGAAATAAAATGAAAATATATTTTGATTAATAAAAAAGCATCAAGTATTGGGGGGTTTTGTTGACAACTTATCTAAGTTGAGATTGTATGAACAAGTATGACTTGGGCATAATAAATAACTTGCAAGTTACTGTACATAGGCTCTTATATCTTACATACTATTTAATGCATACTACAAAAAAAGTGAAGAGATAAACAAACATTAAAATCCATTGTTATATATTGCTTCAACAGCAATAAAAGAAGTTGGTGCTTTTTTAGCTCGCCCACAGTAATTTTAAACTTGACACAGATAAAGTATACACTTGTATTATTTTACATTCCTATATTTATTGACAATAAACTTACCTAATCTTTCCACTTCAGCTACCAAACATTTTAAATATTATTTATGAATAGTGCCACTAAATAATTTTGAGAAGTGAGTCCGCTCTAAATCCCTCTGATTGGTTATTTAAAATGAAACATTTACTGAGTTATGGCACGGGTTCTTCCACTTTGGTATGGCACTAAAAGATGCTCTTATAAATATCTTTAAAATAAAAGCACTATTTTTCTGTCCAAGAGTATGAACAAAGCTGAGTATATCTCAGCCTGAGTATAAGCCTGAAAAATTAATGAAATAGAATGGAATGCTAACTGGTTAAAGATAAAAAATTCTGATGCTGGCCATGTAGGTGGCAATGTCTTGAATGATGCAGGATAACACATACGTGCAGCTGGTGTAGCAAACTACCATTAGACACCTTCTTTATTGTTTCTTGGCAGGTCTACATTCCTTGGTAATATTACAAGGATTGTTAGATAGCGGCAGCAAAGAGAAACAGCAGCTTTCCAGAAGAAAGCATCATCTGGATGCAATTTTCGAATTAACAAAAAAAAAAAAAAAAAAAAAAAAAAAAAAAAAAAAAAAAATTATGACCAAATGTGTATTAGCAAGGTTCATCTAAGATGAAAGAAGGGATATCCACTATGCTATCTTTATGTTAAAGGAAAAGGAGACATTATAGCTAATGGGAAATGCTATCGGACTCTGGGAAAATGAACAATACTGTAAGATATTCAATTCGGGAATTGTTCCTTTTTCTATTTGTAGAATATCTATCACATTTCTGGCAACTACTGAAATATGAATAAGAAAAAGCTCCTGCCTGTGTTAAGAAACTGAATTTATATTGAAAACAGCAATCGCTTCCCTTGGTCAGGTGAGACAGCAGATGATGCAATTGAATAGACAGTATCCTAAAAAATAATTTCATACCTAAAAATCTCAGTTTATCTAAAAAAACCAAACCCAAATACTCATGCTCCTATAGTCCTAGGTTTAGAAAACATAAAATATTGCAAATATAAATCAATTTACACTAAAGATTGAAAAGCAAGAAGGCAAATATAACCAAGCTGTAAAGAAAAATCTACTCTCATTTTGTTAACTCATTCTGTTCTTTGGGGAATCTGGATTGCAAATGTTGAATACTTGGAACTTGATGTATTTTATGTGAACCAAATTTTTCATATAGGTATTGAAAATTGTCTTTCCCAGTCTATGAAAAATTCAATCATTTCCATACCAAGACAGTTCTCTCAAGATTAAAAACTCAAGTTCCCTCTCCTAAAATAGACTGGAATAGTATCAAAAGTAATAATAAGAAGAAAAAGTAAATTGAATTAGCAGCATTTACTTATCTTTACTTAAACCTTGGGTTTATGATGCAGGTCCTGTAATATATTAGGATAATATAGCTGTTAATCAGCATCTATGTTTTAAAATTTATACAAAGAGCCTGCATCAGGAAATTATTTGCTTCATTTTTTTCTGCACACCCAACTAAACATCCTTCAATTCTGCCAAATCTGGGTCTTTATTACTCAACACTCTGATATTACCATGCCCTGAAGGTCTATGAGCTCTGGTGATGATTTTCTTCTCATAGTGGCTAGAAGCCATGAATGTCCCTCACGGAGTGTCTGCAGAAGAACTTCCCACTGCCCTAGCACCTTGAGGCCATTGGGACACCCAAGCGTTCTCTGTAATCTACAGCAAAAGCTGCCAAGCTCCTCCGTCACATCATTTTTGGCTGTGGGCTGATGAAGTTTCCTCCCTGGAGAGCTGGGTGATGGTGTTTGCTCTGGCTTCCTTCTTTACAGGCATGGCTGCTGACATCCTCAGCTGAAAATCTTACCCAGGGGTCTTCAATGGCTACTTGCCCTTCACATGAAAAGCAACCAACAAGAACCTGAGCATAAAACCAAAAAGCTGTGGAGTTTTAGGTCAATTCTCCTTACGGACATTAAAACACAGCATGACAGCTGTTTGAATTATTTTTATGGAGCAGAGACAAACAACAAAAATTAATCAAACACAAACAGCTTCTGCAAATTGTCAAGAATAAACTCATATTTTGTTCACAAGGCTGTAATGGAAGGTACAAATACAGAGCTTCCTAAACCAGACCAGAAGATATTGTCAGGCCTCTGTGGCTGCAAGCCCTCTTGTCATATGACTCCCTTATCCTAGCCCAGGACCCCATATCTTCTCCCCAGAAGCTACCACTCCCTGCCCTTGTGCCAATAAAGAGTTAAAAAGCTGAGTATGAGGTCAAAATTATCACAATATAAATACTGAATGAAGTAGTATTTTTTAGAAGAAATGAATACTTTGAGAATAGAAAAAGAAAAAAAATAGAAGGGAGAACACGTTTCTCAAAAACTTTAGAAACCAGGGTGAAATATAGTGAAAAAACAAAAGATCTGAATATGGCTCATACCCATGCTGGGTATCTCCTGCTATGCCCATTAAATATAAAAACTATATGACAGGTACATCCAATAGGAATTTCAACATGACTTAAACAGGTTATGTTATATACAGTTTACTCATCAACCAGACACAAGATGATATTTTTAAAAGTAAAAGAAATCTTTGACAATGGCTTATCATTCAAAACAAATTACCAGTACATATAATTGTTTTACCTGCAGAAGTGTAAGAGATTTTTTTTTTTGAGAGCAAACAAAAATGATACAGAGCTGTTAGAAATAAAACAGAAACATACAATTATAGAATTTTAAAATCATATCTAGTATGTTGGACTAAAAGTACTTGAATAAAAAATCTGTCATCTTGCAGATCCTAGAATACTGCTTGTACAGTACAAGACTAGTTTAAACATTTTACAGAAAAATCCAGTAGATGCACCAGTGTATTCAATGCTTCTACTAAAATTATTAATCAGACATTCATGAGTGTTTTTCCTATATAACAGATTCTTTCCTCTGCTTTCTATACTTCTACTGAGACTTCTGGAAAACTTTTAACATTTAAAAACACTCTTGATTTTTTTTTTTTTTGCAAAACATTCTTTTACAATTAAGGCCTTAAGCAATTTGCAGGATGAATTAGGTTAAGAATACACTGGTGATTGGAAAGGAATCTAATTTGAGTTGTAAGAAGAGATAAAAGACAACACAGGTAACTGGTCAGATGTGGTTAATGCTGTCATTTCCTCAGCAAGAAGTACTTGCATATACTAGGTAAATGTTTCCCTGGTAATTCTTCCTGCTTCTGATATCTAAGAGTCTAGGTGGACAAATAAACAAAATTCATTGGCTACCAAGAAGACCTGCATCTATACCAAAGGTTCTCAAGTGTCAGAGACACTTCCTGGCTTGTGCAGTAAACTTCTTCACAGCTAATGTCTGAATAATAAAACAAAACTCTATTGTCATTTCTAGGGTCAATGGCATGATCTGGCTAAAACGGATATTGCACTTCTAGCATGAAGCACAAATTTCAACCTTTTCAACGACTGTAGTATTTCAGTGTTTGTCGTAGTCTTAGTGCTATGAAGACAGGAAAAAGAAAAAAAAAAACAAACAAACAAACAAAAAAAAAACAAACCAGAAAATGTGATTATTTCTTTGCAAACATGGGTTTTTTTATGGAATCCCACTGATCTGTCTGACAGGACTTTACAATCTGGAAAGACTTGCTTTTCAATGTCAGCATCCTGCATATAGAATTTACGTATCTACTCCTGTAGTGGTTATCTATTTCTGATTGAGGATTTCTTTTCCTGCTATTACAATCAATGTCCAAAATATCAAGTCCCATGTCTAGTCTTTCACCTGGCTTAATTTCTTGGTGAGTCAGTCAACCTGAGACCTCTATCTCCCTCTTCAGTGGTCTTCTAGCTGTGAGCACAAATAAAGACCCAATTGCTTCATCTCTGCTATTCCCAATTACTCTAAAATACTAAGTTGCAGATGTAGGTTTTCTGCTATTATTATCCATTCCAGCATTGGGCCACTCTGCTTGGATGCTGCAAAGGCAACTGCGAAGCCTTTGGGCCTGGGTTTAATTGGAGAAAGATCCTTTAAACTTAATTCCCAGTACATTAAAAATCTTGGAGCCAGCAGGCTTAACAGCAATCTGTTGCTGCATTTTGTGAGCCATGCTCCCAGGCCATAGTTCTGAGACTTTTCAAAAGCTGAATAAAACAAGTATCTCATAGAATACAGCTGTGAGTCAATTTGTACTTTACTTGAATTTCTTTTGGGCAGGACAGATGGATAAGCATCCTAAATCCCATGTGCTCATTTTAAAGCCACAGTTCCAACTACGAGACTCATAACCCCTCAGATGGCAACATGGTGAGTGAATGGACCATGTAGCTAAGCTGCTCATTATTTTTGAAGTGAGGTTTCCTCCAGACTTGATACTGATTTTCTTTTTCTACACAACAAACTGAGGTTTTTAAAGATTTGTGAGGAGAAAGAATATATTTTAAAAATTCTTTCTAATAAAAGCATTGCACCCTGTATCCTATGGAAGACATTTGTCTGGTTCCCAAGGTTAAACTAGATAAGAGTGTGGTTGTAATTTGATGATATCAGTCTTGATGGTGGTAATTTTTCCTTTTCTTTTTCATCCCGAGGGACTTTCATTGCTCCTTATTCCCACAATTGTGTGAGGAAAAATGTCTACTGTTCCACATGTAGCAAACAGGAGATAAATAGATTGATGTGACGACATAGTTTTTAATTAAAATTGTAATGTATTTATATATTATATATATATATATAGGAAGAGATCTTTTCCATAGGCTACTTTTTTGTGAAGTACTTTTGTGAAGTCCTGACCTTCAGTGCAGTTTTTAATTTATGTCTCATGTTATACTTATTTAAATATTTTATTTTTTTTCCTGCTACTTCTGTTCCTGAAAAAGACTGTGGTGCTATTTTGAACCTTTATTTCAACACCACTCATATTTTATTGTCACTGATGTGTGAAAGTTGAAAGCAGTCAGAAAATTGCTGAGGGAACCAGCTCACTACGTAACCTCATATCAGGAACCATTTTTCCTTAATAGCAACTGTCCAGGGTTTTTTCTTCCCTGTCACTAAAAGCATTTCTGTACTGGCCTTCTTCCAAATCCTGCCTTTCTGTAACTTGGTTAGTGGTGAAATAGAACACAGGGTCTGCCTTCATTAGTGACTCCCAGGCTGTGAAACTTCAGGGCAAGGGAGTGAAGAAGAAACCATGTTTGAAAAGCATAATAGTTTTAATGCTTTTGATTATTAGTTTCTTTTCCTGAGTTTCTACCATGTCTCCAAGGTTTACTTATATTTGCATGTGTCCATCTTGAAAAGCTGTCCTCTCAGCCTAATGCATAAAATCTGCAATCATTAAAGCTACTGACTGTCTGAAGAGAATGAAAATAGCAGTAGAATGAATATGGGCAAAAGAAAAGGAGAAAACCAAACATGCCATGCCTCTTACAGCTCCCAGGTCCCTGCAGTTGTACGCTCAGTGGCTCTCAACTCTAATCCTAAACCTAATGTCAGCTAGGGTCTGAGGCTAAGGTCACCAACATCTTTGGTGGTCCAGATGGGAAAGCTGTGAAGGGAACAACATTGGTGCAGTGCCTCAACCCCCTTGGCATTCCTTTTGCAGCCATAATTCACCTTGAGCTGTAGACTGTGGCTCTCTGAATCCTCAAGCTAATACAGGCCCTAGAGGCAGCTTGAGGAGAGATGTATAGTATGCTATATGACTAAATGAGGAAGGTGTAGAGGTAGCAGTGTTTGCACAGTGCCTTGATCCCCTTGCCTTTTGCAGCCCAATCTCCCTGCAGCTGTAGGTTTGAGGTTCTCTAAACCCTAAAATTGACCTGAACGGTGGTCTGAGGCTGAGGCTGTGGAGCCCAGCACTGTGTGTCCCAGATAAGAAATATGTTGGGGAACACTTGTACTAACTAGTGTCTGGACTACCTTATGACAAAAGTACAGGCTCAAAGATTTATAAAGCAATGTCTTTGGTGTTTGTTTCCTCCAGTAGGTACCATTAAAGCTTCTGGGCAGGACCCTTCCTTGCTGGTAAAAGAGTGGCCCAGCACTCCTGGCAAGATTTACTTTGATGAAGCAACAGAAGTTCTAATTCTGCACAATTTAGAGACTTTGGATGAAACTACCTGCTTTTACAAATTCCTCTTCATGACAAGAAGATATCTATCTATATATATATAGATATAGATATAGATATAGATATAGATATAGATATAGATAGATATAGATATAGATATAGATATAGACATATACACATGCAAATATATATATATACATAATAACATAAATTCCATAAGTTGAAATAAATTATTTAACAAAGTACTAAATCCACTTTCTAAATGGATGTCAAAAATGTCCCTGATGTATGAATAGGCCTTACTGGTAATTAAAATTACTGGTTAAAGTCTCAAAACCCCACCTTCTATTTCAGTTTACCTAACATCAGCTGGATGATGATATATTTTTTTGCAAATACAAATACTGTTTAAATCCTTTTTTCACAGAAGAGGTACAGCATTCTAGTTTTCTTGAATGTTTATTAAAGTATCATTTTCACAGGGAATAAGTGATTGATGTATGAATAACCTAGGAGATTCCAAAATCTTACATGACGATGGAATGCTTCACAACTAGTGGTAACTGCAGGGCTATAAACCAGTCAGGATAAGGAGTCCCAAATAGAGAAGAGCCTTTATCATATTTTGAATACCAGTGCATCTAAACTGATTCAAAAAAAGGATGGTCAGTACCCATCTGCCAATTTGTGTTACTAAATATGAGAAATATGACTGTACCCTCACATTAAACACTTTGCATAAATTCTCAAATTGTTTGTCCAGAAGGGTTCAATGAACTCAATAGTACACAGATGTTTGAAAAATAGAAAAAAATGAAAATTTTAGTAAAGAGTTGCTCTAGAAATCCCATGTAAAAAAAAAAAAAAAAAAAAAAAAAAAAAAAAAAAAAAAAAAAAATTAAAAAAAAAAAAAAAAAAAAAAAATTAAAAAAAAAAGTTTTAAAAAAAACATAAAAAATAAAAAAAAAAAAAAAAAAAAAAAAAAAAAAAAAAAAAAAAAAAAAAAAAAAAAAAAAAAAAAAACCCCAAACCTAATTCCCAGTCCTACATATGAAGAGATGAAGAGTAAATACATAGAATTGGTGGTCTAAAAAGAAGCACTTCCAAATGTGATATACCGCTTTGATATCCCCAGAAAGCCCCAAAATACCCTTTCCACATTTCTCCAAAGACTGAGAACACTGTATCTGAATTATGATGATGGTATCTACACCTCCCAAGGTGAGAACTGCTACAACAGCATCTTTGGAGTAAAAATGGTTTTGTTTTGAAACTACATACACAAATATTCATGGCATTAGAAGCTTCTGAGCTTGCCTCAGCTTTTGTGATGATGAAGCACAGAGAGTAAGACATGGAAGTTTTTCCCTGGTATCTGCAGTTCAGATCTGCCTTTCAGGGCTGTCCATTACTACAAATTGCAGATCTCTCTTTCCCTTATTTGGAGGGTTATTGAATTGCTAACACTTGAAGTATATAAGATATGAGTGAGAAACAATGCAGATTTCAGCTCATTCTGACAATCCACTTTTTATACAATATATAGCAATTGATATAGGCACTTGAGAGATGTAAATAAAGTTAAATAAAGTTCACTGTGTCTGCACAGCTCTGGAGATACATTAGTAAAAAAAAAACAACCTAGCCTATCTTATTGTTGCTTTAGTTCAAGACTACTACTAACTAGCTGAGAACAGTTTCTCTCCCGAAAATTATTTTCTCATGTTGTAGTTGGCCTATGAAACCAAGTATTTGGTTTAGGATGGCCTCTTTTAGAGTGTGTCAGTGTCTCAGTTTAGATACACATATAAAGAGAAAATGCCCTGGAATGAGTGTTACCTCTAAAGAGAAGAGCTTCAATCATCCCATTTGCATATGAGAGAAATGAATACCAGTCAGTGAAAGTGAAAAAAACCCGTAAGAATTTATTAACAAAAAAAAAAACCAAAAAACCCCCAAAAGGGTACCCGCAAGACACAGAAAAGGATTGACTAAATACTAGATATTGAAATTTCTAAACCTTAGCCCTCATCCCCCACCAGACCATGTGGCTGGGAGGCAAAGCTGGAGGTTGCTCTCTTTGTCTCAGGGGCTGGGAAGAACAGGACTTCACACAGCCGCTTGGGAAGAATAGGTGGGAACCTCTCTGGTGCTAGTCTCCTCACGGCAGGAGAAGCTGGTGGGTTTTAGTGTCTTTTCTCATGTTGGTTCAGCTTCTCCAAGGTCTCGGGTTCGGGGCAGTCTCCCTGCCAGCTCCCTGGATGGGCTAAAAAAAACCCAGCCAAGATGAAATAGTTCAAGGAAATAGAACCAAAAAGCCACGGAAAAAGATTCCTGGTACAGCCTCCAGCCTAGGAGAAGGAAAAAAACAAAGGACACTTCTTGCTTCAAGTGAGCAAAAAAACAAATACAACAAAAGGAATAATGCAACATCCTGGTCCATGCTGCAGCTTGAGCATGCCTAAAAGAGAGTTTGAACCAAACCACACAGGAGCCCAAGGCTCCCCTCCCCACTCCTTAAAGCGACAAGGTTTATCTCAAAGCTGCAGCAACCACTTCTGGGCATAAAGCAGATAATTACAGAATTAAGTATCATCATAAAATCACCTCAAGGCAGTCAGTAGATAGTGAGAAAACTTTCTGCAGTACATATAACTGCCAGTGTGCAAAAGGCCACCTTTGTTCTCAAACTGTCTTTCCACCAGGTTTCATTTCTCTTGAACTTGAAATCTTTTGAGCTTAATTAATCAAAATCTAAATCTACTTCTATAGTCTTTCAACCCCAGTCCTTAGCTGCACTATGCATAACTAAGAAAGAGCCGTTCATTTCTTTTACTCTGTAAGAGCCAATTTTAAGGTCTGTTAGGGCAGTGAAGATGCACATAACATGGTCAGGGCTAGCAACATATGGACAAAAAATTAGTGCGGCCTTAAGAGAAGTAAAAATTTTGAGAAATATAAGATAAAAAATTTATCTTTTGCTTTCTTGTGTCTGAAGAGAATTTACTGGTTGCCAGTCTTAGTGCAGGTGTGCAGTGCCATCTAGGATTCCTATGAGATAAGGCTCAAATCTGCATGTCTTTCTTAAGTCTGACTCAAGATCTCACAACTTACTTAAATGGAAGTGCATTTGGTTCTTCTGTCAAATGACAAGACAAAGTGGCTGTGCTCTTATAAGGGATATCTTTGGTCTACCTAAGTCCTAACCTTCCCTGTACGTAGTGCTACTGTGCAGTGGGCCTGTTGAATGGGAAAAAGATCCAATGTGGGCTGTGCTGGCTGCTGTAACATCCCAGCTATACAAGGGAGGTATAACCAAGAAATGAGGAAGCTGGACAACACTTAACACTTAAACAGAGTGGGGAGAACAGATTGAGAAAAATAAAGCTTGCAGATCCCCATCAGGATGATCCTCTCCAAAAGATGCATCTGCAGAAGACCTTGGCTAGACATGTATCACTGGATTTTAATGCTTCCAGTCACTGGAGATTGCACATACAATGACCTAGCTTGAAAATCAAGAAATGCTTATTTAGAGGAAAACTTTACGTATTTTACATATTATCTAATATCTGTTATAGTTCATGACATTATAAGTACAAGAGGAAAGAAGAAAGTCATGAACAGGTGCTTGATTTCTACTTGATACATTCCTAAATGTTTGGCACGTAAACTTTATAATAGATTTCTGGAGCTTAAAAGAAGTTCATGCATGATACAAGATTATATATATCAATTCACATTACAAAATTCAGCAAAACATTTCTAGCAGCCAGAAAATTACCTGGATGGGTTTTCTTTTGTTTGTTTTTGTTTTTTTTGTACAAATAAATAAAAACTCCATGTGTCAAATTCCAGTAGAAGATGTACTGGGGAAAAATATCTATGGCTCTAATTTCCCAGTTCTGTGTTTTTTTTGGAATTCAAAATGCTTCAATATCTAGACCGTAGCTGAAATGTGAACTTAAGGGGGACCAAATTTTCCCTAAGACTGATAACAATATTTTTCATTACCTGACTAAATTACAGGCATTGTTTTAAACTCTGCAAAACAACAATGCCAAAGAGAAAGCACATTTGAATTCTGCATTTTGTGCCAACAGCATTACATAATGAGATAAACATTGGTAATTGTGTTTAGTTCAATAACACTTTTAATTATAGTTGAGAACTCCTTTAAAGTGTATGGATTTTACTGACGCAAAGTAAACAGATGAAAGCCAAATGAAGGTAATCTCATAGATTTCTACTGTCTGATTAAAGTACAGAAACATTGCTTAACCAATTCATGCATTTAGAAGAAAAATTAAAAAAAAAAAAGCACCCTGCTTGCACATTTGATTCACATTTTAATTATTACAATATCTCAGGTAATAAAGTTTGTACTACATCAAACCAAAAGATCTCTAGCATGGGAATTTATCCTCTTTCTTGTTAAGCAGGGCAAACAAGTCATGAACAGTCTACAGTATTTGTATACATAAAGACAGATAACCAAGGAAGTCCCTTTAAATCCCTTGAGGCCCTGGTTCAGCAATACACTAATTCCCACTGCTAAACTTTAATCATGTCAGCAGGTCCTACTAAATTTTAGAAAATCCACCTGCGCAATTTTTTTAGTTGACTTTAGTTGAAGGTTTAACTTCTGGCAACCAAGCTACTGAAGACAGGCAGAATTCTCATCTTCTTATCCTGGGTTTTAAATTTTATATGGTTCTTTGCTATGGTGAAGAGATACTTCAGCATTCCACATGCAGAATTATCATGCCTGACACCATACACTACTTATGTACCAAACATTCCTTTAAAATGACAAATTGTTTATAAAAATATTATGAGCCTTTTACATGAAGGGAAAAAATATGATACAAGTTATTAATTAGCAATATGAATATTTACAAAAGGCATTTTAAATTCAAGCCAAAAAGTAGTTTTTGTTATCAGATGAGAAGATATTTAATCCAGGACACCATCTGATTTGTCTCACCAGTAACCATCATGTGTCAGCAACAAAGAGTATCAAATGTTCAGAGAGAAATAAACATGGTCAAACTCCTCTGGCTCTTCCTAAACTAGTAAACAGTGTCCAATTCCTGCCTGCAAGAAAGACAATTGCTTATAAATGGATACAGCAATATCTATCTCTAGTTTGATGCATCTGAATTCTCCAAAACAATTCCCAGCACATGCCAAAGAATATTTCCATTAGCAGTTTAGCTAATGCTGTATATATTTGCAAGCCTGTTCTGTATCAGTTCCCCACCACTAAGCTGTCTCATCCCCACATTATCCCTTCATTCCTTTTCAGTCTATGACTTGCATCACCCAGTAAGGAAAAGAACATTATTGAGGGCTGCAGAGGCCTCTAGACTTGACAATGAGATGAGTTATAATATACTTGCAGCAAAAAACAACTAGGTGCTCCTCATAACCTAAAAGAGATTTGACTGAGAGCTAGGGAGCTTTGAGGGATCATAAATTCACCCTAAGTAAAAAGACAGCACATGTAGAGCTTATTAAATGGAAACATTTATAAAAAGGCAAAGTCTCATAAAAAGGCTTCTGCCCTGATACTAATTCTGTTCTAAACATCTGTGCAAGTCAGTTTTCACCATCTCCCAATCTTCAAGGCTGTAACTGAGCCATTAACTTTGAGGGTTTTGGTCAGTGTCTGCTCTGTAAACTTTTTATGGTCTCTGCATGATGGTTTGTTACTTGTGCCTTGAGGGCAGTAATTTTCAGTTACTGGTTCTTTTGGAAGGGTTCTGTGCAGTGAATTGCTCTATCACATCTTTGTCCTATCCAGAATGCCTTTGATGGATACATCCTGAATCTGTCTGCTTGAATCAATATTTGTCTTAGCTCTGTCCAAATTTCATCACTGTATACTTTACAGTGGAGCTTTGGTGTTGTTGAATGGAAATCCTTGCTATTGGTAATGATTCCATGAAGCTTCTGCACCTAAAAATGTGGTCTTTTTCTTTCTTACTGCTTTGCATATAATTGCTCATAGACTGCAGTTCTGTTTCAAATATATGGTGAGGGATGGGCAGGAATGATCATAAGAGCAAACTGCATTATGGCTTCTGTTGCATCATAAACATACAGACTACAGAAGAATGAATTACATGTATTTAATATTGCTGGTTCTAATGTCAAATACTGTCAGCAATTTTAAAGAATAATCCTAGGATTGTTTGAAGAGGGAGCTATAAACACAGGCTGGTTTTACACTGGATTTGCCGGGGAGCTCTTAATCAACAGTGTCACACTGAGAAATGTAAAACAACTTAGGGCAGAGAAAATGAATGAGCAAGGAATTGAGCTCAGTGAAACTGAAGATCTGTAAGAGGAAACTGAGATTCCCCGTGAAACAGGAGATAGTTATGATTTATTAGGCAAACCTTTGAGGAGCTAAGCCAAACACGGGACTGTTTTGTAAGTGTTCAGTGTACTTCTACAAACAGGAAAAGGTCTTTATCTCCAAAAAGAGAAACATCTGAAAGATAAACTACAGTGACCAGATACCTCTGACCATTGAGGGACCCCAAACCTAGGTAACCAAGAACATACATCTAGATTGAGTTTAGTGTCAGCAACTATTACAGTAACCCATGACCTGCTTCACAAGTTGCTGTTATTCCTTTCTGGGTGCTCCAATCAGTCTTTTGTCAGAAGAGTAAAGTCAAAGTTGAAGCCAAAATTCATCAGTCAAACATTTTTTATATTATAATTCTGAAAACCCAATCCAAATAAATTATAAAGGATTAGCTGTGATCAGTAATTAATAAACCTAACATGATGACAATCCTACATGTGATTATCCTACTCAGTAAAACAAGATTGCAGAACAAAACATAGGCCAAATAACCTAAGAGTAGGAACTACAATTCTGCATCTTTTCATGGGTAAAAATCTGTACCTTTTTTTTTTTTTTTTTTTAATTTTTATGGGTTATAGGGGTTTTTGTAGTGTTTTTGTGGTGTTTTTTGTTTGTGTGTGTGAGAATTTTGTTTGGGTTTTATTGTTTGTGATTTTGGTTTTTTTTGGGGGGGAGGACTGTTGTGGGTTTTGTTTAGTTTTGGGTTTTTTTTTCTTTAACTGAAGGGGTTGCTCTGGTATAGTAGTTCAAATTAGAATAAAACTAGTAAAAAAACAGTGAAAAAAACTTCAATTTGAAACGAAAATATTTCAAGAGCTCCATATATGCTTTAGCTGTTTCCAGGAACATAATTAATTTATGTTTAATTTATGCCATATGGGAGGTTTATAGTCCAAATCAATTCCCAGTATTGTACATCTTCATCTGCAAGAAAGAAAATATGGTATCTGGACTCTCACTTTATCTCACTGTGAGAGAAAACCCAAAAGTCCAAACCAAACCTGAAGATAAGCTTAGAGATGGGTGTTTAAAATGAAACAAAACAAAACAAAATAAAACAAACAAAAAATTTGCAAGAATTCTCCCTACTTAAAAAGCGAAGTTGGATATTTTCATTACTCCTGTAAACCAGACTGGCACATTGAGTTAGTTTCTCCTCAAGGACAACTTTTCTTTGGCAATTTCCTGTGCCGTGTCCAGAAAAGTGCAATGAAAACTTTAGGAAAAAACTTTGTAATCCAAAACAATAGTGTGAATGTTGAAACTAGTCTGCAAGAATGAAGTACCACATGTGCCAACATGAAGAAAAAGAAAACCTTGAAAAACTTCTTCCCTGTTTATTAAATCTTTTGGTGTATGATTCCAGTGGCAAAATCACGGAAATATAAGAATATTCAGATCTTCAAGCTTGACTATGAGGAAACTGGTGAAATTTCTTGGAAGGAAAACGCCCTGTTTTTCAAATGAGATAAAAAAGTAGTATGACTATTTCAGAATAAACTTCTGAGATCCATCTTAGATCTCAATGACTGAACTATTAGAAGAATTATTGAATGCATATAGAGAACCTCTTAGGGGATCTTTTGCATTCAGCATGGATTTTAGGTTTTTTCCCTTCTGTTTTACAGAGGAAAAAGTATAATTTTAAATTCTAGTATTAAACCTTGAAAAAATGTGAAAGCTATTCAGCTGCAGGAGGGAGAATCCTAGAGGAATCCTGCTGTGTTGCGATAATTAGGACATTAATCAACTCCCTGGATAGAGCGAAGCTGACATTCATAAATGCCTAATGCTGGTTCTCCATTCTTTTTGCTCCTAACGCTAATAAAGATGTATCATGATCATGCTCGCACCTCCTCCCCCCACTTGGCTGCCACCTACAGCACCAGCACACCCACAGTACAAAGGCTGATGGGCACCAGAGGTTAAGCAATTGCAAGCCCTTGGAAAGACATGCTGAGGTTTGGAGCCTGAAGGATGGCAGAGGGCACAGCTCAGCTCAGGGAGACTCTGCCAGCACTCGTGATTGATTGCTGTTTGCTGCTCTGCTAGCACTCCATGTCTAACCTCGCAGCTTCATCTGGAACAAGTTTGATTCAAATCCCTCTGCTGTCCCCAGATGCCACATACTGTTTCAGGTCTTGGTCTTGGCAGAGGACAAACAATCTAGTTCCAGACAGCAGTGAGGCAGGTGTCTTGCTCCCACTGTGATTGCTCTCTAATGGGGACATGCTGTGCTCAACCCACAGGTGGCTCCTTTCAGGAAGAGTAATTAAGGACCATCTCTCTCCACCTTTTCCTATTAGTCACAGCAGATTATTTATCTTACCAGCCACACTCCCTCACAGACTTTTATTCTTTGTGTAGGCAGTGCTGGTTCTACCTTGTGCATCATCCTGAGTATTAAAAGCTGCTGTCCTAAAATTCAAGAAGTTTTGTGTCATGAGCAAATTTGCAGCATGATGGTTAAAGACATATCTGTTTTTGGTGTCTGCTTAGAGTTGCAGGCTAATATGCCAGGCAAGTGCAGTTAGAGGAAAGAAAGAGAAACCTGAACTGTGGGATCACTAGGGAGGAGAATGCACAGCTGGTCATCTCAACCTGGAAATTACCTGGGGAACAGGTGTAATGTACTGCTTTTCTCACCAAAAATGTGAATACACTTACTGACAGAATCACAGGTGACTAAAGATTAAGATCATGTGTCACTGAGCTCACTTCCAAGCGTGAAAAAAGAAAAAAGATCCTGACAGTATTACAATCCTGGTGAGTGGTGTCCTGTGAGGCAAGGAGAGTGGTCTATTTGCAGCATGCTGAAACAAAGACACTTGTGCTGAGGTGTTCTGTGAAAAGTGGGAAGAAGAAAATGAAACAAAAGACGAAAGTCAGTTTCTGAATACTCATATAGAAATGTGACATCATCTGAATATCCCCTGTGACATCTGAATGGTAAAAGTAGTAGTGAGAAAGATAGACAAAGGGAGAGCTGCACTCTCTCCAAGAATAATCTAAAGGCCAGATTGTTTCCCAAACCCTTTGGCACTACAATCCACACTCAATACAATATGTCAAGTATCTACAATTTACTGTTTCAATATAATCACCAGAGTTCATAACAGATCAGTTCTTCTATGGCAAGAGATTGAAAACCCACTATTACGTACTGTCTGCTGTGGTGGAAATTAGGCACTGACAGCAGCCAAAGGTAGCTAGCAGTTTCCTGGTTAGAATAAATGTGTGCAGCCAGTATGTAATGTTTTTCTCATTCTCCAATACTGGGAAAAAAGATCTACTGCAGACTTAGGGAACTGAACTACTGCTGACTGTTGCTGTCTAACAGTTGGAAATCCCCTTTGAGTTCTTTTATAGCCCACAGTTTGAGAAACATTGATCTACAGGACCTAACTACAGCCTGCTTAGAGCAGTTAATGACAGGGGAAGAGGGAGAATTTAAGTGCACTTCATTTAACTCAGTTGAAAGCTCAACTGCAATGAATAATCACTTACACCTAGGCTGAATAACAGCGTCTATTGCAAACTCTAGTCAAAATAGGATTTTGAAAAACTTTGTTTCCAGTGGTGGATGAAAGTTTTGAATACTACAGAGAGACATGGTGACTATTAAACAGTCATGGAGTTTTCCATTTTCCATGCATAAGACATAGAAACTATAATGGTACCCTCTCAGTTCTTATTTCAGTGACTAATGCTCCATTATTTCCCACCTGTCAGATCACATCAAAAGGGAACCAAACAATGAAATTAAACCAAAATGTCTTCTACATATCTTTCCCTCCCCAGAACACTGAAAACCTCATCAAATTAACATCAGAGCGACACAGAAACTTCGTTACTAGCTAAATAAGAGATTGTGATTCCTTCCATGTTTGTTATTGAGATCTGCTTCTCCAAAACTGATGGGAATTTTTTTTTTCATTGCTAATAGGTCTTTCAATTTTAAAAACTCTGCCAAATTTAAAATATGTAGTTTAACTTATCCTCATAACTGTATCCTTTTTCTTGAGAAAATGGGTTTAGTGATATAAGCTCTATCAATCACTAAAGTACACTATTTAGTAGAGTGCATGATGAGAATGTGTGAAACTTATCCACACTCATTTTCTAAGGTATTAATGATCTTTAAAATAACTTGCCAATGAGTTGTCTGATAGAGTCCGTTGGTTTTGTATGTACTTTTAATTGCACCTTAGACTAGGGGCTCAGGTATGTCTTGTAACTCTGCGTCAAACTGTCTAATTACAAAGATTCTAGCTAATTTTAGGATTAATTTACTTTAAATAGGTCATTGCTTCTTAAGTTTTAAGATACGCACTACTTTAAGTTGGTAAATTCTAAGACCATGCTCCAGTTGGATATTAATTGTACTTTTTTTTACCCTGTTGTTAATTAGAACTTTTCTCTGAAACCTACTGGCTTTGAATACTTAGAAAACTTTTCTAATTACAGGAGTAAAGTTAGTTGTGAGCAATTTACACCTACATTTGCTAGTAGGTGAAACCCTTTATTCACCTATTTGTACTCCAGAGCAAAATAGGCTTTGGCATATTCATATTTGTGGTTACACAAGATTAGCTCTTTTAACTTGTCATCAAGCTAGAGGCTGCACTTCTGCAGTCATTCCAGCTGTTCTTGACTAGATCTGTTTTAGATCGAATTACTCATTCTTGAAGGTGCTGTGAACATATCAGTACAACATCATCAGTGTTTGTAGCAGGTGCATGTAAGTAAATTTCTTTTTCATAAACTGCTTTTTTTTTTTTTTAGTATCTTGAAAAAAACCTCACAAACATCTCTTAAATAGATAACACACATACTTTATTCTGAATTTTTTCCAAAATGAAAAATGTTTAGTTTACAATCCCTGCCTGTGCTTTTTCCTGTTTCCTTAAAAAGAAGAGAAAAAATATGGAAATGTGACTGAAGGACATTTTCAACCACACATGTCACTACACATCCTCCAGATCCTCTCTTTATTTACTATATCTTAAAATTTTTTACTGTTATCTTTTAAATTACTTTTTGGTTTTCCAAAGGTTTTTAGCAATGACAATTAGGCTGATAAACAAATAGAAACCAATTATAATTTTGTGGGGACAAGCTAATGGTGACGGGGTTTTTAATAACAAATATGAGTATAACAGAAAAAGCATTTAATAGGTTGTCTTAAATGTTACAGACACTGTTTATGTTAATGAAGTAACAACAGCTATTAATCTTTTGAGGTATGAATTTATCAGTGTTTTCAGTACAATGGCAACAATGATATCACACCATGCCAACATGGAACATTTAAACAGACATGCATGTATAATGCATATCTCTTCAATGATAATTTCTTTTGATACCGTGATGCTTGACTAATCCCTGAAGTGATACATGTGTGATGTTAGACAATTCATTAAAGTTTCTCCATTACACATTATGGGGAAAGTGATTAACACATATTTCAGATTATTTTGGAAGTCAAGTTACTGTTTTTAAAGTCTGCTCTCTTTCAGAATTTTTATGCCTCTGCTAATGCTTGGGATTTGTGGCATCTAGCAACACATACTGGATATTTAACTGTCTGGTCCATAGGTATAGAAAAGTTGCATTTTCCCCCATCACAGTCATCTCAGTGGCACTCTTAGTTTTGGTGCTTACTCTGGGTGTGTCTCTATCAATGTACAAATGTTAACACACCTGATGACATGCAATGTAAGAAGTCAAAGTTTTTACCTTTGGAGCTTTCTCAGAATTTTTTTTACATACTTCTTTTTTGGTTACCTTGAAGTTTTTTCTACCACTTGAATAAATACACTACATTAGTCACACATTTACCAATGGTCTTTGCTAAATTAATTAACTAAGGTTGAACTCTCACTGGTTTGACGAACATTCGTTTGCCTAGTGGATGGCTGATCAGGCATCTCTGAAAAAAATAACAATCATCTTGAGATAACTTGAGTCAGTAACTTCCAGCCTAGAAAGACTAACTACCAGGATCCTTCTCTGTTGCCAGATGAGGAGTACAGCAGGATGGTTGGAACTTGCATGTGTGAAGAGCAGATAACCTGAAGCACTCTTTCTGTGAGCTTTGGCAGAGTGCAGCCCATCCCACAGCTCTGCAAGAATGATAGAGATCCTCAGCACTGCAGTCTAATGGGTTCCGTTGTCAGTATTTGACAGCACCATTAAAATAAGGGGTGTTGTTTTAGGTGATCAAGATGACAGCAAAAGTAAGATAAAAAGATCATTAGCAATAGATATTATTGTTAATGATCACATATTATATATGTGTGTAGGAAAATATAATCCGTGTTTTAGTAATTTACACTTGTGATAAATATGCCTGTTTACTTATTTTCACACAAAAAATGCATTGAACAATCCCTTGAGTATGTATACTTCTGTCTTTTTTTTTTTTTTTGCGGGGAGGGTAGTATAGAGCTTGTCAGAAATTTCTTGTGTCTTTCTGCTCCAGAGGAGCCTGATGTCTTTTGATGCTATTGTATTGACCTGGTTATTCACTTTAGATCCTACATACCAATATCTAATGTATGACAAGTCTTATCAGGGTAAGTGTATTTGGCAAGATAAAAAAAAAAATCTTAGTTTCAGGTCATTTTCCTGGAATCATAACAAAATTTCATAGCAAAAAAAGTTTCCTTTCAACAAGATCATGAAACACATAGAAATCTTATAAATCAGCTCAAGATACTTTATACCCATAAAAAAAGGAAGTTTAAAAGTTTAACAGCTTAGGTTGCAAACATGCATGTCTTAAGCTGTGTGGAGGTGTACACTTATTTGAGGCTTATATGGGTGTATATAATTGTTATTAGGTGTATATAATTCTGGGAATGTTACATCTAATTAGTGAACTTGCTGAGGATGCCATAAAAATATTACACAGATTCTGTGCAGAAGCAGTAAGAGTTCTCTCCTATGTGGCTCTCTAAGCAGAATGGAGGTAGTTGCTGCTATTTGTGGCACCAACCTACACAGCTGACACTCATTTCTGGAGTGAGTATCACTCATTTTTCATATACATTTTACAGAGCCTCTGTACTCCCTAAGAGAGAAGAAATTGTTGATTACAGATTAATTGATATCATAGTGTAATATTTTTTTTGCAGAACAGCAATCAGGACCCTCTGAAGGACCTATAGCAAAACAAAAGAGTATCACCCATTCCCTTTTACAGATTTAAGGGGTTAAGGGAACCAGCATGAAAATAATATAGTACAAATAATACTTATTACAGGTATCCCAGATACTGAAAAAAATTTAGCTTGCAGATAGGCTCCTTTTATAATTTTAAAAGGCAGCTATCCACTTAGGTTGCAGTTGCGGTGTGTCTTTCTTCTTTATTTGGGAAGCTAGCAAAGTAGGGCAGAGTGTTAAACCAGGCAACAAGTGGTGAGACAATGAGTGAAAGGGAGCAAACTTTGTCAGCCTGGCAACATCACTGTTATCTTGCATCTCTGTATCTCTGCTGGAAAAGTGTCTATGGGACAGCAGATTACAACCTGAGATTGGCTGGAGATGAAGGCATAATTCCATCTCAACAAGTTTTCTCTAGCTTTAGGTTGCCAAAGGGAAGAGCTCAAAGAATCCCAAAAATGTTAAAGTGATCCTAAATGCAAGCAATTTGTGAATGATGAGCTCAACACCATATAGCAAATTCATACCAAAGGGCAGAATTTGACCAAGGCTTCTGTCTCTACACATGGAGAGGTCAGAAGATGAATTAAGTTGTCAGCTCAACTTTAAGCAGTGATGGGTAAAAACACACACAAAAAAGTTAATCACCATGCTGGTGCTGCTAAGTTCTGGTGGTGAGTGTCTATACAGCACATAAATATTTCAAAGAGTTGACTTGAAATGGGAATGACAGATTATGAAATAAACTCCAACAAGTCAGCAAACAAGGCCAAGGACTCTCTCAGATGCATGGGGAAAAAATGTAAAGTGCTTGCTAATAAAATGTGTAGCTGCAGCCCTAGCTGTACTGAGAACAAGGATGTTAGAAGTATCATTAAACCACTATAAGGGACATTTGAAAAATGGCTGTTTTTTTAGTGCAACCTACATTCTGCTAAGATGGAAATGCATCAGGAGCTTATGACATCCTGGGTACTGTGACTTCTGATATGGAGGGAGGAAAAATTGTAGCTTAAGCACTTGTTCTTAATGAGCATGGTCCAGGTAGAGAGTTCACTTCCTCACAGAGTGAAAAGGCAGAATTAAATTGCCTTGATATAATTGGATTTGATAGAACATAATGTCATTCCCTGGTTGTGCAGTGAGATGACCAAATGCACATTTCCATCCTTAAGCAGATAATGCTTGGCTGAACAACTCACATGACCTGAGCAGTCTAGGGCTTATCCCTCCAGCACAGGGTAGACAGCATTTCTCAGGATTCATATAGGCATTCGGTCCTGTTAAGAGATCTGATTAATCAGATGGAGCACGAGGTTGCTAGCATGCCTCACATTTTCAGTTTTCCAGAAAACATGGGAGTCATGAGATCAGACAATAAAGCTATCAATGAAATAATTAAATCTCTCTTGACAATCCCCAAGCCCTGTGTGACCACAGAGCAGGATTGCCTTGTGAAAACTCAGAGGGCAAGAATGCAAAACCTGCAAATGGCTCCAGACAGCTGGCGTCAGGACGGAGGTTTGCGTGACTCAGTGCTCCCCAGGGGTACCATTTGTAAGAGGGAGAACTGACAGCCTCAGAGACCTCAGTTGCCACCCTTCCAGCAGTAGACTGCAGTAGCCCAAAGAGATTAATGACTGACAGAAGTCAGAATAGGTGCACAAAAGAAAGGCAGCAGAATATTATTATCAGAGTGCTCATGACAGGCTCAGGTGTCTGGAACATGATGAGCTAATGACACTGGCAGAACATTAGCTCTTTGCAGAGAGATCTGGATGTCAATGCTTCGTAAAAAATTGTGCCCAAGCAAAATTATTTATAACTGGCCTACAGGATAATCCCGAGGTCCTACAGGACTGTGCTGTTTCTGAAGTCCAGAACAGTATTATTTGACTGCTGTTTAACACAACCTCAGCATAACTGAGATAGTGAAACCTTTCAGAGGTTGAAGTTTTGATGAGCATAAGTCTATATGAATGCTTCAATATTGATTTAATTTGCAAGCTGTGCATAGTGAATGCATGGTATCTCCTGGCAAATAGTCTTTAATACTGAATTATCAAGCTGCATTCAGTAAAGGAATTCAGAGACAAGGAACTTAGTTCAACTGGAATAAAATAAACATTCACAATGAAGATCTTAATTTCTCTTTTTAGGCATTTTTTTCAATGAACTACTCAGCTCAATTAAAAAAAAATGGGTTGGGGAGCAGGGGAGAGTTGCTTATTTATTCTGTTTATAGCTTTTTAATTAAACTCATGTTTTATTAGTTTTACAGTCACATTTCTCAAAAGTGTAACCTATGTAATTGGAGAACTACATTCATCAATTCCACACACTACATGATGAACAACACATTTAAATACAACAGAAAACAAAACACAAAGGCCATGAGTACACCAGGAACCCTGTAGGCTATTCCTGTCTGAATATAGGGCAGAGAGTTCACTTCCTCACAGAGTGAAAAGGCAGAATTAAATTGCCTTGATATAATTGGATTTGATAGAACATAATGTCATTCCCTGGTTGTGCAGTGAGATGACCAAATGTACATGGTCATGGTGTGTTTTTTCAGAAAAGGTGTTATAGGCTCACCATGCCCATCCTGTCAAGCAGACAAAGTTTTGGTTTTAAGTTAATGACTGGCATGATTCTCTTCCAGTGCCCACTCAACATCTTCATGTCAAGGCTGTCAATCTGCCTAATGTGATAATAGCAAAAATTTAGAAGTAAGTTTTCTACCACCCTCTTGAAATTAAATGTATTTAATTTCTCAGATAACTATAAATCTTATTTGACATGATTTTTTTAATCTGAACACCAGTCCTATTCATGGAAGAAACACATTTGCTGTAGTAATCCTACACTGAATACACAGCTGGATGTACAGCTACTGAGAGTGTCTTTGCCCTCGGGAGTATAAATTTGTTCCTGACAGATTTACACAGAAAAAAAAAACAAAAAACAAAAAAACCTGATTGCTGAAAACTGCACACAGATGTTAAGGCGTGCAGTTTAACTTGTCTTACTATTTTCAAAAGATAATTAAATAGTGATATCTGATATCTTTTGACAGGAGGAAAATATTGTGATTTTATCAAGGCAACCACGTTACCCTTCATATGGAACTTCCAGAACAAAGGATTTCAGAAGTAAATTGTTCAGTCTTCAATGAGACAGCAATTTCAAAGTGTTTTCAAGTCCCTTTGTTCCTTGTAAAAAATAAGGCCTACAGAGATAGCAAAAGGTATTTGCTAATCAAACAAGTACATAGATGGCCACATAAACACACATTATTGTTGTCTAGTGTCTGGCCTATCCTCAAACACAGATATTTAAAGCTGTAGCTAAAAAATTTGTACTGTCAAGGGATACCAACTTCTTATTAGAGTGGAGCTAGCTAATTCTGAATCTGAGAGATATTAAGAGAAGGATTACTTTTTGTGCTTATTATACTTCTTTTTAGGTCTTGAGTAAGACTGGTATTATGTAAAAGACGAGAGCTAAAAAAAATTCTATCCATCCTTGGGATGAGTTATTCTGAATTGTAACTGAGCCAGTTCAGATGAGAACATTTTTCCCAGTGTTATTCTGTTGTTATACCAGGCCTCATTCCCATATGAATATTTTGTAAAAAATATCTAAAGATCCCTCTGGAAGAGTGGTGTCTACCTGCTGTCCTTGAATAGACCTGTAATGACCTATTGCCTTGCCATTTAGGTAAAACAAATTACACATAAAAACCGTATTTCCCTCATTCACCAGTTCACATTTCTTGTTTGATCTTAACAAATGAAGGTTGAACAGACTTTGCCATGAGAGAACCTGATATTTTTGTAAAAGGGTATTTCTACCTGTTCTGAAATCATCATGGCCATTACTTAGCTGATGGTCCCATTGGAATAAAATTTCTGGTTCACAAACCTTTAGCAGGGAATTCACCTGGCTACAGGAGGCACCATGACGTTTTAAAGTTTGCCATCACATAAACTTTTCATACTTTAGACACAACATAGGCAGCAAGCTAAGAGAAGGACTTAGAGACCTAGAGGGAATTTGGGCAAGCAATGATAAAAACTATGTTAAAGCAAGATAGAAAAGCACATGGGGATGTAGACAATACAGTTTATTTTAAAAATCCTGGTCAGATATTCTGCCTTTACAGAGAAGTGTTAATGCAGGTAAAAAAAAAACATCCAGGAAGCAGTGAAACTGTATCTGCACTGGATTTTTTTTTTTTTTTTTACTGAGGAAAGTATATTTCACTTGTTTCACAGATAAAACTCTATTTCTCTTATATTGATGTAGCTGAAAATAATTCTACTTGCAGTTTTTCTTAACAAGGGAAAAGCAACAAAATCAATTAAAATATGGAAAACTACTAGATTATCTATGTCAGCAAGTAAATCAAGAATCTCGTTTCTAAGATATTTCAATTTTATAATGGTTTTCAACAACCACGTAGTGATTGCTTTTTGTCATAAGTTGACTTTCCCTTGTTCTAGAAATGCCACTACAAGGTGGCACCCTCCAGTACTATAAAAAAGCTGAAGAGATAGATATAAATATTATCATAGTTTCTTTCAGACAACTTTAGGATGTAATAATTTTGAGATTAGGTCTGTCACAGTAATTTTCTGGCTTGAAAAATATTTTTATTCAAATTCATACCATCAGATGCAACACAAAATGTGGTGACCCATGCAAACTTTCCTAAGCCAGAATAACATAAGGAATGCCTCTCAAAATAAAGTTTGTGACATTTTTTGCCTTTAATGTAGAGCAACTTCAACTTGTTTTTTTCAAAAATAATTTTGCATAATCTGTTAGATAAGTCTTTCCATAACTTTAAATAGGTCCTATTTGTGTATATTTCATATATTTAAATGTACTTTGTTGTAACCTGTATATTTTGAATACTTTGATATGGAAATATTGAATTTCTAGCATTACAAGAAAACTTTTGCAATTGAGGTTTCTTATTAATTTTGCAGCACTTCTCTTTTGGCCAGTGTTTTTGTTTATTCTGTTAAATGTGACTATGGCGTTCTGAAATAATGTAATAGAATAGAAGCAAAAATGCAAAAGTTGATAATGCATGTTTGATAATTGAAATTTTTTTTTTTTTTTTTTTTTTTTTTTTGCAGTGGCATACGCACTACAGGTAGAAATTGTGTATTTGATATTCTTTAATTCCAATATATGTTAGAGATTACACTGAACACTTTGATCATGATAAAGTCTTGGTGTAAGGAAATCCCACTGAAGTTAATAGGAGTTCTGGATATTTATTAAGTAAGGCTCTAAAAGCAGCAGGCATAACGGCAGAGATTAAAGGGGAAAAAATATGGAAAATGAATGAAAAGTGAAGAGAAAACAACAGTTTAAAAATGCTCTGAACAACTGAAATGCACCTTCCAAAACGGTGTATCTAAACTTTTAAAGAGAAAAGGTCCTTTGTAGGATGCTACTGATATTGGTTCTAAGTTTGAAGTAAATGTTCCATCCACTTTAATGGGAAATGAGTAATTTCACATCCCCATAAGTAAGAGAAAAGAAAGAAGTCACTTTACTTGTTTGTTTTAATGAAATACTGAGTAAAATGTAGTGGCAATATTTATCACCCAAATTAACTACTGACCATCAGGTTGACCCACAAATAGGTAAGAACAGATCATAACATTAATTGCTCTTCCGTGTATATATGTCCTAAAGTGAGACATTTATTCTTAACATGGTTTGTATGTTCAGGCTGAATTTAGTCTGTGAGGAACAGTAGCACCAAGAAAATTAATTTCTGTAGGATACTGGAAAGGCTTTCCATGAATCTCCAAATTTCTCTTTTTCAACACTGTATTAGCAGATGCAGAGTACTCAAGGAATATTTCCCAGCTTATGTAACAGCAGCTTTGGATTTTATTTCAGCTTGAATAGAAGCAAATAGTACCTCTAGAATCATAAATCATATATTCTTCTTGCCATACCGGTTTTATCAAGGAAGAAAACATACTATAAGACTGCAAATCATATCGCATGTTGAACACAGATTGTTACCATCTATTCTATTAAATCAAATGTGAAAATAACCTTGTAGCAACTTTGGAAGTTAATATAGTTAGCAAGCAAACTCAAAATACAAACACAGATAATTTTTGAGAGTAGTGGTTGCAATTGGGATGGTATCCATTATTCATGTTGCCAAGGAAACTTTCCATCTCTTAAAATTCTCAGATTTCTTGGTCTTTAATTTCTTTTCCCCTGGAAAATATTGATCTTCTCAACTATCTCTAGAGTTCATGTAAGGTAACATACAATTGTTCAAGATTACACTCAGTGTCACTTTATATGCCATGCATGTTTTAAACAAACATACAACTAAGCAGAAGTGATGGTGTGGTGTCTAATTTCAGCACAAGAAAGTATTATGAAGCTCAAAATTTAAATAACACCTCCCACACCCTACCAATAACATCCTTACTCAATGTAATTTGAGTCTTTTTTTAATCAGGACTATGACAGGAACCAGGAAGCTCATGGTCCTGTTGTCTGACTCAGAAGTGCACAGATGTTTTCAGAGTGGGAAGCTAAAATTAGGACCATTTACTTCGTTAGGAAGTCTCATCATATAGTGAGTAGAGAATCTCTTTATTCTTGAAAAAATCAAGGGATCCCACTGCCCAGTTGTCTTCTTTACCCTTCACCTTTTTAGGCAACTTGGAATAGGCTGAAGTAACTGTCTGAACATCTTAAGAGAAAAAGCCAGTGGATGCTTTTGACCACAAAGAAGTTGAGATCTATATACATCATAAAAAGTTGTTGATATTGGTCTCAATTCCTAATTTCTCCATTTGAGAAAGGCAACCAATGCTCATGCTATTTTGATATGAAGGGTACTGTTAAAAAGTTCAATCTTTCTTGTCTGGACTTCCTTTAATCAGCATTAGCAGAAACAAGTTGTTCTCCTTTCAAAGCAAAAGGTATATGTAGGTAGCCTGAGAAACATTTTTTTTTTTCCTTGTTTGTCTTTAGCAGGTGCAAGATTGCATAAAAAAAATTCCAATCACATCCAATTCTATATTCTTCCAAATTCCCCCCCCCCCCCAGTTGTTTAATCTTTCTCCATTGTCTCAAGTTTTGTTATTTATTTGATATTTATGGTTGGCCCGCTATTTTCTGTATTGGTCAGCAATTTTATTGAGCTGTTATCTTAGATCTTTTGTTATCTACAATGCTTCTTATTTATTTTCTCATATAGATATCACCCTAACAGATAATTTTACTCGACATTAGTGATTTGCACTGAGCCTGACAAGTATATGTCCAGGGCTCTGTGGTCAGAGCCCTGGACATCTCATCTGGTGACCTTCTTAAATCATAATAGACTGAGTCTACCATCTTGCATGATTAAAAAAAACCCAAACCAAACCAAACCAAACCAAACAAAACAAAAAAATAAACCCAAAACAAACAAACAAAAGTGTAAAGGCAGCTTTGCCAACTCTTAATAAAAATCACTTCTGTAGCATAGTGCCAATGTCTAGTGAGGCTTTGGGTGTGGCCTGGCAGACACAAGGTTTGAAGGTCACGCTGAGCAGCAACAGCCTCATAGTTCAAAATGACATAGTATTATCTATATTGGTAAGCAGCAATATCCCTGAAATGTGAGCTGGACCTGAGGACTTTAGACAAAGTACTATCTGGATTGGAACAAGGTTTGCCAGAGAGAAAACTTCCTAGAATATTAATGTTCTAGTGCTAAGAATTGTTTTGATAATGCTTAATTTACTAGAATAGACACATCCCCAATGGCTGCTTTGGAAATTAAACTTGTTTTCCTTTATATTTCTCTCTGGTACTTTCCCTTCCATGAATTCCCTTCAGTAAAATCAAGATTTGGAGTGTAGAAAGACAGTGGAAAGCATGATCTCAGTAAAGTAAAAGAAAGGGAAAGGAAGAGTTTTCATAGCAGAACTTGTAATTGGAATATTCCTCTGTTTATCATGCATCAGGAAAACAAGAAAGTGGTATAGCTTGTGTGGGTATGGAATTGTGGAGTACTCACCTCAAGTGTTGTGTGCTGTTTTGGGTGCTGGAATTTAAGAACGATATAAAGCTATTAAAGAGTGTCCAAAGGAAGGCCATGAGGATGGTGAAGGGCTTAGAGGCAAAGATGTATGAGGAGCATCTGAGGTCACTTGATCTGTTCAGTCTGGAGAAGAGGAGAATGAGGCATGGCAATCTACATCTTAGTCATAAGAGGGAGTGGAGGTGCAGACACTGATCCCCTCCCTGGTGACAGGACTAGAAGAAATAACATGAAACTGTGTCAGGGCAGATTTAGCTTAGATATTGGGAAAAGTTTCTTCACTCAGAGGGTGGTTGGCCACTGGAGCAGGCTCTTTAGGGAAGTGGTAATAGCACCAGACTGGCAGTCTCCAAGAAGCGTTTGGACAATGTTCACAGGCTCATTTTTGCGGTGCATCTGAGGTCACTTGATCGTTGGACTTGATAATTCTTGTGGGTCAACTCAGGATATTCTATGATTCTATGGTAAAGATAATAGTAATGTACTATACAAAAAAGATGTGCTCAAGCAGTTTTCAAACCCCTCAGAAAATAGAATGTTGTTTAACCCTAGCAGAGGCACAAAAACCTCAGCAGAATCTGCTTTCAAACCACGATTTTCTTCAATTGCTGATATCTTCTACAAATCATCTTTTGACATATTGTTTTCTCTCTTGAGTTTTCAAATAATAAAGCATGGGTTGATGCATGTAGCAAATAAACCTTGAGAAATCAGTGACTTTCATTACACAGCATAAATAGCAGTAACAATATTAACAAAACATTAATGGATATGAACTGAAGAAACCATTCCCTCTCTGCTACTGACAACTGTGAAACAAAAAAGGATTCAGAGCTTTGTTGAAGTTGCCACCATTTTTAGGAGTGCTATTTTGCTTTCAATTTAAAGACAATGCTCTCCTTTTGTATACATTTTTATTTCTAGTATGATGAAACCACTTCTCACTTAGGACAGTTATTGAGACTGAGATATTGCTTTCCTTCTAAAACACAATTTTCCTTTTGCAGGTACTTAATCAATTTACAACACCATGATCTTGGACAGTAACATCAGCAATAATTCTGAATCTGGACAACATGGTTTATCAATTGCACTAATAGAGCTGCTTCCCATTTCATGAAGCTGTTATTTGTTTTTATCAGTGATGGAAGCAATGATGCAGGTGATGAGAAGGAAATTATTGTAACACCTAGAGACTGACAGAAATATTGTAAGTCTAGTAACTATACTTTCACATTTCTGAACAGGTCAAAACAAGAAAAGGTGGCATAGCTATAGTCTATTATATTCAGTGGTGGTTTATAAAGAAACAAAAAATCTGTACTCTCTAGTGTAAATCAAACAAAATCATGCAGCTAGCTTTAGTTTTGGTTGTCACTTGGCAGATCAAAATCTCTAGCAAATATTCAGTTGCACTGACTAAAGTATGTAAGAGTGGTGTCTATGGCCTTATTGAAAAGGAAATAAAATTTCAAGAGGAATGACTTTAAGGTGATGATAATCTTCATTTTTACTGTCTCTGCCTTTTAAACAAGCATCAACAAACACACTATGAAGGTGTTGTGCAAACAAAGTATGAAATCTTCCCACAAGATACCAAGTATTTTCCTGTGTCAATTTGCAAATTCCATTATGTATAATATTTATAAAAAGTTTCTGCTTCATAGACATAAATTTTATACTAACAGGTTGCCTGAGAAATGGAAATTAGAAGTTTCAATCAAGTTTAGAACTAATTCAAGTTTACCAACATGTTTATGTGTATATCATCAAATGAAAATATTGCAGATTCTTGTTTAGATCAAAACACCCCTAAAGCCTTACCCAAATGCAAAATCAGTCTCAGCACAAGTTATGTTCAGAATACAGCAAAAATATTTCACCCAGATTCTAGTATTTGCATGAATATTAGTTTGATCCTGATTGATGCAGGAAAATGACTGATTTTTTTCCAAGAGGAATAAAATTCCTGCAATTTTTATCATATTTCAGAGTTTAAACTTTAAGGCAAGTATGGCACATTTTTTGCCAATAGTAGTGATTATTATTTTCTCTTCACCCTGACAAGTTACTTACTTGAAAAGATGTTTCACGTGGCAACAATTCCACATACTGTACACTAAACTTATCTGAGAAATAGTGTTTTAACCATGCTAAATGTCTTACACATTAGAGATTTTTTTTTTTCTCACCATCTGATCTTCAAACTGAAGAGAACTCCTAAATGTTATGATCAGCAGTATATGATCAGAATGGAAGAGTAGCTTTCAGAATTTTTGCCACGGTACTCTTAAGTGTGCTCAGAGTTCACTCAACACAATTTCAAACATAGTTGATGTTTTCTTCTTAAGCCTTCAAGTAAAATTCTTAACGCAAGAAGTTTCTGATAGTCAAAACACTAATCTTGATATGTGCTTCAATTCCTCTACTGGCCAATTCTCCCAATTTATTCTTGAGAAAAGAGATAACAACATTATTTTGCAAAGGATGCTAAATGAGGGAGTACATGTACCATAACATTTCCAGAATTTGTTCTTTGATCAATATCTCTTCAGCACCTAGCAGAACTTCATCAATGTCCTCTGCAATTAACATACTCTTTACTTCCTTCACAGGAGAATCAGTTTCCTCATCTGTAGTAGTGGTCTGAGTCATTTGATATGAATTCAAATCATCTCCAGTTGTCTCATGTCTCAGCAATTTTACTTTAACCAGTTTATACAGTTCTTCACAGGAATCCAAATCTGAAAATAACTATGTGAACACATTTCCACTGAGTCAAAACTTTATGTGGATGTGAAGTACCATAAATCCTTTGTTAGGCAGAGAGCACGCATGAGCTATTTGACAGTCACGACACCCATAGGAGCTACTAGGGCAAACCTTTCAGCTGATCTGAGAACTGTACAGAGAAAGAAGTGCTGAGAGTAGCTTTCCATTCACCCTCCAGTGCCAAACATCTACAAATTCACTTCTTGGACAATACTGACCTTACAGCTGCTTGATTCTCTTTAGATATTTTGCATCTTTAAATCATATTCCTGCTTTACTTTGCCTTCTCTGCATTGTATTTCCATGTAGCCTTTTTATTTTTATATATATTTTCTTCGTATTTTACCTTTCCTTTTTTTTTTTTTCCCACTAACCCAAAGAGCAAGTCCCAGCCACTAGACTAATACTTACTAGCTACTAACAGGCCTCTTGGCAGATGCAACTTTGTTGCTCATAGACATGCCCAGAGTGCAATTTTTTATCTCAGAAAGCAGTCCTAGGGAAACAGGTAATTTCCTCCTTGTTGTTGGACATTTCAGAGTCAGCTAAAACTTTAGAATTCAAGTAAATTACAAGCTTGGTTTGAAAATTCAAGATAATCCCCATACAGACATGACTGACTGTTCTCTGATTCACTGGCCCAGGACTTAACACGGTACAAACACATGTAGCACAATGCAGATTTATTAATCACCTTCTACAGAGAGTACCTGTATTCATCTTACTGCAAAATAACAGAAAGCAGTTATTTTTATTTCTTGCATTTGCTGTCCAGAAACATTAAATAAGAAGTTTTGTGACCAGTTTGGGTAGTGTGATAATCAGTTCACCAGTACTTTAACTTAACATTTTAAAATTACTCATGCCCAGTGTCTCTAAGTTTCATTTTTCTTGCATTTCATTTCAACAATATTCTATTTGATGATTTTGTCAAAAGTTCATATTTCTGTTACCTAAAACCAATTAATTTACCTCTGTTTAAATAAACAATAGCTAAACATGTAAACAGCAGGCTTTTAAATGATTTTATTTGTAAACATTTCCCTTAGGTTTTCCAGCTCTCTCATTTCAGAAATTCATTTTCTTATAAATAGGCAAGAATCAAAAAAATTTTCTCCATTCCAACTGAAATGTCTTTCTACAAGCAAGTCTTTTGAATATATTTTCAATGTGTTTCAACTATTTTGAGATCAGATAAAAATCTTTCACATAAATGTAGAAAAATATTTCATTTTTAAAAAATTGAAAGAATTAAAATAAATGAAGGGGTTTTTTTTACACATCTTACTCATCTGAAATAAAATAAATTTTAAAACTTTAAAAATTTATGTTTTCCATACTGTCTTCCTGCATATACCCAGGATTTTAATGACCAATACACACCAATGATCTCAGAAGAATGTAAGCATTACCAAAAGCACATTAGGTGTTCTTCAAGCTTACATATATACTAATTTTAAAACCCAAAGAAGTTGAAAGTTTTATGCAATATTTTTGTAAAGAAACAATAATAAATGTTCAGCATATTTAGAAAGGCTATAGATATTTCTGGTACATATACAGAAATATCAGTGATCAGATCATGCTGTTAAACACTCACTAATCAGCTATATTTCCTGCAATTTTGTGTATAAACAAAATTCAGATCCCGATATAAAATCCATTAAAACACCATTCTGAAGTCTTCTGCCTACTCAGTGGCCACACTGTCTTGCAGAAGCCTGTGGGTGAACTATATACTTGGATGCTTCGAGGTTGTTCATGTTTGTCAAGATTAATGTATTGAAAGAAGTTTTGAGATGCTCAGCCTTCATTTCAGACCAGTGCAGCACAAAAGACTTAATCTGATTGTTGCTTCCCAAAACTTGTTCAAAGAAGTGCAACCTGTCTGGCAGAACAGTCTGTCTACATCTCCCTGCAGGAAGTGATGGTGATTGAGTGACGATTTATTCTAGTTAGTAATAAAAATACTATTCTTCCTCTCTTCTCACGATATTGTTCATATTCTTACATGATTAAAAACAGAAATAGAAGGGTGTACATATTTTCTTTCTTTCAAGTTAGTTCTCTCACTAGTGTTCTGTTTTCCACTTATTGCTTTTAAGAAAACATGGTTTTAATCATCCCTTCACTTGTGCAAAACTTTTGATCTTCCTGTTCATTTTTCTATTCCTAATTTGATGATTTTTCTATTAGAATAACTTTTTGAAATTAAATAGGTGAGGAATTTTGCTTAGAGGTACTTTGAGTTGTCCAGCTGTACAGTCCTTAATTGTCCTGGCAGTTATAAGAAGTTACCAGATTCTCCAGCAAGGCGGTCTAATTGACAAAAGGAGCAGAAAAAGAGAGCACTTCAATTGGTGTACCTGTGAGAAGGTGTACTGATATTCATAAATTCAGCAGAAAATAAACCTGGGGAAAGTCAGTCCTTCAGCCTCTAAATAATGCTAGGAAAAGAATTTTTTTTTGAATACGTAACTTGGTTTTATTTTAAAAGAATAACCTTAAAGTACATCTTGACAGGTTGAAAGCCAACGGTTTTGCAAAATGACCTCGAATTCTACCCACAGACTGAAGTAAATTTTTTTCCTGTAAATACTCTCCTCTTAGGTCCCAAGCAGTGCTTAGATGACAAATTAGGTCCTTATGCAGGTGTGACCTATCATCATTAACAGTTACTGAATGTTTTTTGTATAGCCTGGTTTATGTCTTGAGATAAAGTGAAAATTTCTTGCTTAGAAGTATTAATGTAAAACTATTTTGTATGTATCTAAAAATTAACTTTTTCATTCTGGTTATTTATATAGGACATTAGAAATTTGCAATGGATTGATGATAAAACAATATACAGGCTATCAAATCATGTCAATACTTCATCTTTATTGGACGCAAAGAACCCTTTTGGGATTTTGTTGTCTGATGTAAAGAAGAAAGCTAGAATTGTCAGCCTGAATCTGTTATACCTGCTGTAAATTTATATTTTGAAGCAGACACTGTAAACAGAGAAAAAACTTCCAGCTAATGAGGGAAATTCA
>WEIU01000025.1:0-28077 GCA_013389925.1 Aegithalos caudatus | reverse complement strand
TTTTTTTAATATTTATTTTAGGAACTCCAGTATTATTTTTTTTTTTTTTTTTTTTTTTTTTTTTGTGCACCCTTCTACTGTGACTGACATATCAGTTAGCTGTACTTAAATTTGCCTTTACTGAGTTTTGTCTGTCTGAGCTCAGTCCAGCTCTTCAGCTTATTAAAATAATTTTGATCATATGCTCTGGATTCCTTGCACTCTGCCTCTGCAGAATTAACAACCCTCCTGCTCTTTCATCATGCAAATCATTAATGAAAGTACTAATGGGAAAAAGACAGACCTCCATGGGATGCCATGTTCAGTTAATTCACAGTTTGATGATGAATAATTAAAAAGCTTTCCTTGACTGTAGTTATCAGATGTACACCTACTAGGTCTAATTCAAATTTCTTAGTTTTCTGATGAGATTATCAGTCACAGCAGTCATCAAAGTTCTAAATTTATTAAATAAACATATTTTCTCTTTATCTACTGTGCAGTTATTTCAGTGCAAGGGAAAAAAAAAACCCAACTTATTCATAAAGTTTTGAATAAGTCCAGGTTGTCTGTTTTATATGACTAATTTTTCTTCAACCTATTTTCAAATTCATGAAATTTACATGTTTTTCAATACCATCCCACATATTTTCTTGAATAGTTCAGGTTCTCATCCTACTACGTGATTCTTGAATTAAAGTTGCTACAATTTTTTATTCTCTCAGTTCTAAATTCCTAGTGTTAGTGGAAGATTCGCTTTAGTATTTAAAGCATTCCATCTAGTTTCATTAATATTTCAGTTTGAAAGGTGCAAGCCCAGATTTCACTTGCACAGACAGAATTTAGATCAGAACTGGCCTCCAGTTTTCCTGTCCAAAACCCAACTCAGGGCAGTTCCAAATTATTTGTACCTTGTACCAAATTCTTTTGTATCTTTTTCAGGGCCTTGTCCAGTTGAGTTTTGTTTATCTCCAAAGTTGGTCTATTCCTATTTTGGACTACCCTGATAGTGAGAGTAGTTTTCTGATGGAGTTTCTCATACTGAAAGATGAATCTGTAACATACACACATTACCTTGTGAATCTCTTTATGAGTCTGGCTCCGTATTTACTTCATTCTCCCATGAGGTGGTTGCAGGAATGGTCTCTTCTGCCTCTTCCCAGGGCTAAAAAGGTACAAATCTTTCAGTGTCTCACTCACATGCTTCTGTCCCCTAATCTTCCTCACTGAACTCGCCTGCAGTGTCAGTGTCTCTTGTTGTGGGGTGCCCCAAAATGGACACAACCCTCCAGATGGGCCACAGAGCTGAGAGGAGGAGAAGAATCACTTGCCTTGAACAGCTGGTTTTCATCCTGCTAATTCAAACCAAGACCTTGTTAGATGTGCTTGACATGAAGAGCACACTGCTCCATTTCTATTGTGTTAATTTCTCCCAAACTATTACTATTTAGTTACCTGGACAAAGAGGATCTTTCAGTAATTGTTTACCCCACAGTCATTCATTAATATTATGCAGCAATGAGGTGATTATGTCTCCTTAATAGTGTTTAAAAAAGAGTAATTTCACAACCACTCTATCTACCATTAACCTTTACAACCTCACACTCAAAATCCTCTTCTGCTTCAAAACTCTGTAAATAATAGACTCTGGTGCCCTGAAGGCCTTTCATACCTAAATCCAGAAGAGGTAAATTTCAGGGAAAGAATGTCACTTGGTTGTGAAGGTACAGTTCAGGTGATCTTCATGCTTCAATCCTAAGCACTGTGGCATGGGGAACCCTGAAAACATTTTGGTGAGTTCCAAACATTTTAGATATCTTCTTGTTTAATTAATTTTTTGTGTCTTTAAAAAATGACAATATAATTTGTTGACTTTTAATTTAATAAATAAATAATTATTTTATTAGTTCATTTTGTAATTAACATTGTCATTGATATAGATACTATCTGAAGTGTCATCCATAGTATGTAGCTTATAAAAATCTTAATTTCTCATTTTCATTTAATAAGGAGCATCTCTTCCTCTCTACATCTCCTATTTTCAGCAAATGCATTTAATTTTTTAGTTTTTTTCTTTCATTTTTTCCCTGCAAATATAACTTCTACCTCTTTACTCTTCTCTCAATATTTGCTAAAATACAACCCATTATTGTTGTCTTCTCTGTTTTTCAGTATCATCATGCCCTGATCAGCAGTCCTGTATTTCACACTTCTATGTTAAGACTCTCACCAAACCATGTTTAAGCCCTTTCTTAGTACCATGTGCTTCTTAAGGATCTTCCAAACAATGTCCTTCTTATTCTATAAATTTCTAGGCCTGTTAACAATGAACCAGATTTTATTGTTCAGGCATTGTCACTGAAAACAAGCTATTAATTTCTGATGGTCCTTTCCATCTTGTTGTTGTTAGACATGAAAAAAAAACTGGTCTGTAAGTGTGGTCACTATAAATAGGAATGATAGAATCTTGACCTGATCATGGCAATAAACCCTTTAGCAGGCAGAATAACATCATAAAAACACTTTGACATCTGATTTGAAGAGAGATTTGAGTGGGAAAAGCCTAAGACTTTGGATATTTATTCCCTGATGTGACAAGTTGTGCCTGACATGTTGACATCTCTGCTATCATCTCTTACTAATTCACTTGCTTTCAACTGTCTAGAAGCTTCCAATCTACACTCTTTTGTTTTATGTAGCACTAAAACCAAGATATTTTGGAATGTGGCTTAATTTCTAGACATTATGCAATGCAAGACATAAGTAAAAATGAATGGCTTTCTCCTTTCTGTAATGGTACTTGAAAGATGTGTAATCTTTATCATATGTTATAAAAATAAATATAAGTTGAAAATGCATCCAGCAAGGCAATAAAATATATTTTTGTATATTTTCTGAAAAAGACATCAGACCTCAGGCTCTCTTCCCAAGAGCATTTTTAGATTTCTTAGATTTAATTAACTTCAACAAATCTAAGTTCTGCATTTAATCAACTGGTGTCTTGTGGAATTTGACATTTTTAATACATAATGGTTTATACTTTAATATAGAGATAGTCACAGAATGTCTCAAAATAATGAAATTATTTCCCCTTACAATGCACTTCATTTTCCAGACTAGGTAATTATAGTGTTTTTATTCTAGGCCTGTAATAAGAAATTACATGGGCCTCATTTTCTATCCTATTAAATGCCTAAATGAATGGACAGCTCTCTGATTTTATCGAGCAGAATATATTTCATCTGCTTTCTGTGAAAAATGCTTGAGTTCTTTTACTGACTGACAGTTCACAGCCAGTCTTTCTCAGTCTGTATTTTCATTCTGATCCTGTAATGAGTTGTGACTGGGCAGATGTCATGTGCAGCCCATGCATTTGATTTGCAGGATCAAAGCTTAATGAGAGAGAAGTGGGAATGATTCTTCTGTCTAACATAAATTGCCAGTATTTCTCATGTTCCTCACATACCTTTCTGGGTAGATGGTTTGAAATTGTTAGGGAGGAATACAAAGCAGAGAAAGATCAGAAAGTTCAAAATAGATAAAATGACACTGTCAAGGCCACTGTGGTTGGGGTCTGAGAGCACACATTCAAATCACAAATTGCTATGAAATGAAAAGAAAACTCCTGGCAAGAAAACCCCAGGCAAAAAACCCCAAACAATAACAATCCTGCTAAACAGCACACACACCCAATCCAAAAGCTAACCCTTTCAAACCCCTTAATTTTTTTTCACAATTTTCTATGAAATTACAAGTTCACTGGAGACACACGTAGATAATTAAAATTATTATATATTATTTACAGGTCAATAACTAGAACTTCCATAATGATTCTAAGTTGCATATTGCATAAACACAAGAGTGCAACAGGAAGAAACTACAAATGGTTTATATTAAAAATTATAACCAAACCCTTTTTTTTCTTTTTTTTAAATTGTTATCAGAGACAGATGTCTGAGCTGGTGTAACTCCACAGGTTTGATTTCTGTGGAGCAGCTGAACACAGGCACAGTTGAATTTCCTCTTTCAAAGTTCTTGAACATTTTCTGTGTTTTCATGTTTAAAAAGGGAAGAGAACTACAAGTAATAGTTGCTGAATTTCTCCTGTCAGGAAAAGTAACTCATATATAAATGTTAAAGTTTTCTGAGCCACTTGGATCTAATTACCTGTTGAGACTGAAATGTGAAGCTGGCAAAGGTTATAAAGTAATGGTAATTACTGTGCAAGGCAGTTCTTTTTATGAGGAATCATTCAGCTTGCATAAGATCATAAGAGAGACAGAAAAAGAGAGAGAGAGAGCGCCAAGAGAGACAGCAGAAAGATTTGGATAGATTAGAGAAGTAAAAACATAGACAAAAACTGAAGAAAGGCTCAAGATAATAAGACATTTGGAAATAAGCACCCTTATGGAAGCTGAATTGCAATATATGATAGCATGATCCTAAATTAGAGATTATAATAGCCATTATTTTTATGTAGGAATTCAGAATCTTTAGCCAACCTGCTCGCTTATGTTTACATTCTCCTCCCCTAATGTCTGTCATCTAGTCTAAGGCTAGCTATAGATGTTCCCCAAACCTATAAGCCAATGATAACAACAATATCCAGAGGCTGATTCCCTCTAACAGACTTCAAAGTGAACCTTAGCATTAGATGAAGGTGATGAGCTTAGAATAGTTGCTCATATTTTAGGCAAATGAATAGAATAGAATAGAATAGAATAGAATAGAATAGAATAGAATAGAATAGAATAGAATAGAATAGTTCATTTGGCAGGGACCTGCAGTGATCATCAGCTGCCTAGCTGACTAAATTATATAAAAAATATTTTTATTGAGGGCATTGTCCAAATGCTTCTTAAACACTTATAGGTTTGGGAATTTAACCACCTTTATAGGAAATCTGAGTGTTTGGCCACCCTCTTGGTAAAGAAATGTTTCCTAATGTCCAGTCTGAACCTCATCCTGGAGCATATATCAACCACACTGGATACCAGGGACAATTGCCTAGCACTTCCCTCTTCATGATCCTTAGTCTCCTTTGCTGCTAACCAGATGAGCTCAAAGTCCTCAGCTGCTCCTCACAAGACATTTCTTCCAGCCCACTCACTTGCTTTGTTGTCCTTCTCTGGATGCATTCAAGGACTTACACATCTATCTTAAATTGTGGGGCCCAGAACTGCCCAGCACTGATCAAGGGGAGGCTGCACCAACTCTAAATACAGAGGATAATCCACTCCTTAGCCCAGCTGGTCACGCTGTGTTTGATGCACCCCAGGATGCAGTTTGCACTCAGGGCTGCTGGAGCACACTGCTGACTCCCACTGCCATGCTGTCCCACATCCAGCACCCTAGATTCCTTTCTGCAGGGCAGCTCTCCAGCCACTCCTCTCACAATTTATACTCATGCTTGATGCTATTCCATCCTAGGTGCAGAATCCACCATTTGTTCTTGCAACTGATGATTGCTAAATGCTCTTCTCTGTCTAAATACCTCTGCAAGTCATCTTGTCACAAGAAAAATCCCACTCCACAATAACTTATAAAGAGATAGACAACCTTACCCTTTACAGGTTTGCAATCTAAATGAACAAGATAAATAACAAATGAATGAAGAAGGGAATGTTGTCCTCCCAGCATGCACGTTAGCAACTGATTGATAATGAGAATTCTGTCTGCTCAAGTTGGTGTTATGAGTCTTGTGTAACCACTTAGTAGACCCACTAATACTGGTTTTGTGACGTATATTCATTTTACATCTAAACTACCTCAAAGCAAAGCCAGGCATATATTAGAAAAACATTTTATTATTGTATTAGAATGATTTTTAAAAGTATAAATTTACTGTGTGAAAGACAATACTGCAAGCTAAACAAAGTGACTGTAAGTGATGTCTTTGGAAGAACTGGTTTGCCATTTCATGTCCATAGTACTCAGAAGTGTTTTTCTGAGGGGTAAAAAATCCAGACTTTTAATAATCTCTAAGAAGAGAGTTAGTGAAATAGGTGGCTATAGTCAATGTCCCTATCTACATGCAAGAATGTGGTAATAATAGCACTTCAGAGAGGAAAAGATGTTGCTAAGATGTGTATAATGCAGATTGGGTAGGAGATCTTTATGGGTTGCATTCTGCTGGTTTCTGAAGTATTTCCAAGGCTTAAGGGAGAAACAGGTAAAGCTACTTTAGGGTCTTGTGTTATCAGTATTCTCCTCCTGGCTAATTTAAAGCTGTCCTTGTTCATGTCTGTGTGTCTCTACTATGCCTGCAGGGAGGAAGAACCTAAACAGGCATGAGACTGATGCCATGTTATAGTATTCTCCTCTGGCCAGGAGACAGGTATTATAAGTATGCATCTTCGATTGACTTAGAGAATTGTATAGAATTGCATATGTAATTAAGTGAAATTAAATTAACAAGCCTAAAGGCTAAACCCATTGTGCCTTACTACAGACTGCTACGTACTACTACACTAAACATGAGTGCACATGAATAGATATATGAGCATTTTTTTCAGAATGGTGTCTAGAAAATACTTGCGAAGTGACCAGGGAGTGAATTCTGTGATGGGGTCAAAAAACAGCTGAAGGATGCAGAATGTTCTAAGAAAAATGCATCTCTCAGTCTGTGCTATGTGAAGTAAATTCCTTCCTAAAGGCAGAATATGAACTTAGTATTTCTGATGATTTTATATAGTTTCAGAGCAAGATTATCCAAGTATTACCTTTCAGAAATACTGAAAACCACCACTGCTATTTTTTCAGTGGATTCTTGCATTAACGGTTTCTTTTTAGATTGACTGAGAGATTCATATAATTAGGAATATATTTAAGGTGCATACTTTTTTCATTTGTCTCAGAGCCTACAAGCTGTTAGTAAATAGGCTATATTAAAAACTCAGTTTATCATCCAAATGCCACTTATGACATGGTAGTGAGCTATGTTATGGATTTGTGCTCAAAACAGCATAACTGAAGTATAGATGTATTTTTGTTACTGCTGAGCAGCTCCTGCACAGTGCCAAGGCCTTTTCTGATTCTTGCACTGCTGTGCTTGCAAGAAGGCTGGGAATGCATGGGAAACTGGGGGGAAACACAACTGGAACAGCTGATCCCAAATGACCCAAGGGATGTTTCGTACCATATGAAGTCATGGTCAGCACATTAGACTGGGGAAAGAAGGAAGAAGGGGGAACATTTGGAATAATGGGTTTTATATTCTAAAGTGTAACATGTCATGGAGCCATGTTTTTTGAGATGGCTGAACACCTACCTGCCTGCTCATGGGAACGAATTCCTTGTCTTGTTTTGCTTGTGTGTCTTTTGTTATACCTATTAAACTTTGTCTCAAAATATGAGTTGTCTCACTTTTTTCCTTACTATTCTCTGCTGTTCCACTGGTGTGGGAGTGAGTGGATGTATTTTACTTGGTTACTGGCTGGTCTTAAACCAAGACCCACCCAGGTCAGCACAGCAGCCCCCTTTGGCTTAAACCCTGCCATTCATGCACACTGCAACAACGTTCATTCACTTTGTATTTGTAGCCCTTTAGCCTGGCTGCCAGAACACTCTTCCTGCAAAAAACCTGAAGAGTTTTTTACTGCCCAGCTCCTATTTACTTTAATGAGATCAGTGCCAGGGACATGGTGCCTTTCTCAATAGCGGTTTCAAGGCATTAAGAGATCCTATGAATCCATTACATCCACACTGGAAGAGCTTCTCCTTACCAATGAAGAGAAAGATTATATTATGCACTGTGTGTGTATATATATATANATTTTCTCTAATTTCCTTTAGGCAACGAAGTAGCACTCAGAACAATGGCAAGCAGGGTTTGGGGTAGTGGGGAAAAATATTTTCCTGTTGTTCAAATGCCTGTTCTAACTGCAGGTATTTGTCTTAAGGTATCATATGCATTTTATACATTGAAAGAGAAAAATGTATTTATGAGGAAGAGCTCAGAGACTGGTATATTTATGTGTACCAATAGGACAAAAGGAGGAAGAAGCTTTCTCAGTGGAAGTTGCAGTGGGTTAGCCCCAGCTAGAAATTGAGCACACCTGACATTTACAGGAGGTGGGAGAGAATAGGAAAAATGAGGCTGAGAAAATTCGTGGGCCGAGATAAAAGAAATGAAATTATTTACCAATAGACTCTGTTGTGAGACTGAACTTGAAGGAAGTACTGCACACAGTTATGGTGTCCTGAACTTAAGAAGAACATGGAATTCTTGGAGCAGAAGAGGGCCACGAAGCTAATTAGAACACTGGAGCATCTCCTTTATTTAGACAGGCTGAGAAAGTTGGGTCTGTTCAGCCTGGATTAAAAAAGGTTGTGTGGGTACCTCACAGCACCTTCCAGTATCTGAAAGGTGTTGATGGAGAGGGACTTTTTTTTGGAACTGTAGTGATAGGACAAGTATTGGGTGCAAATTGAAAGAGGGTCAATTTAGATTAGATATTAGGAAGAAATTTTTCACTTGGGGGGTGGTTAGACACTGGAATATGTTGCTCAGAGAGGATGTGAATGCCCCAATCCTGTCACTATTCAAAGTCAAGTTGGATAAAGCCTTGAGCAACTTGGTCTAGTGGGAGGTGTCCCTATATATAGCAGGGAGTGTTGGCACTAGATTATCTTTAAGGTCTATTGCAAGCCCTTAACATTCTATTATTCTATCCTCTCGTGCAAACCAGATTTGACTTGGGAAATTTAACTTGATTCAGCTACTTGGTATAAATATTTACTTACTAGTAAATGGTATTTGGTTACTAGTATATTGTTGTAGGAGAAATAAAAACTAGTATTTGGTTACTGGGAAATAAACAGACTAAATAACGAGACAAACTTTTAAATCTCTTAAGGAAAAACACCTTTCCTTCCCCTTTCCAGACCTCCACTTCTCTCTCTTCCATTCCTAATAGCTATCCAGTTCACTGCATCACTCTGAACACATCTCCTACCCCTTCAGAGAGGCAGCAGTGGTGCAGAAGGTCAGCATCAGCAGTTTCTCTCTGCTGCTCCTTCCTTCTCACTCTTTACCTCTGGTCTGGCACGGATCCTCCATGGGCTGTAGTCCTTGCTGGGAAGTATTTGCTAGAGTGTCAGTGTTTCCTGGAATAAAACCACAAAACCTCCCAAATGATAGTAAGAATGATAATATAAAAAGCAACTCTTTAATGAAAGCTTTCAGGTACACAAATATGGCTCTGCCCATGCATGATAAATGATTTCTACAGTTTTTATTAGGTTGATTAGTTAGTATATCTAACAAGTACATCCAATAGATCAGTTGCCTCAACAACCCATCCTTGACTCAGCCCCTTGGAGTTGGTCCAGGGTTTTTTTTGCCCCATTTCTTGTTATATCTCTCAAGTTCTGGTGGAAAATAAGATGTTCTTGTCAGAATTTTTCTTCGAATAATAAGACCAAACAGAATATTAGAAATGTGTTAGTAAAAGTTAACTTATTGTGAGATAAGGCAGGAAAAGTACTAGAAACTGTACAGCTATATATTAAAAATCAACAAGGCTAAAAAATTATGAAAAATATATAAAAAGAAAATAATCTTTATGCATCATCAAAGGCTTATACCCAAGCTGAAAGAGGTGCTTATACTTCAGTGTCTGCCTTCTCCACCATGAANTAAATCCAAACAACGCTACATGCCTTCTCCACCATGATGCACGTTTTTACTCTGACCTTTAATGTTCTCTCTGTTGCCTCTCATTTCTGTTGTTCTTTCCTCCTCCCACTATGGGGTTTTCTGCAATTTCTTAAGTATGTTTTCCCAGATGCTCCATGGCTTTGCTGGTAGGTGCAGCTGTGCCCTGTGATGGACAGGTTGCCATTGCAGAGCCAGCTGGAACTTGATGTGTCTGGCACGGTGTAGTAATGCACCCCCCACCCTCGAGTGGGCATTTCTGTACAAGGAAAGGGCTTCAGCTTCTCTTTGGACATTTTAGGAAGTTTAACTAGAAAGTTCTCTGCTCTTCTCATTGCAATTGGCTCAATGCCAAGAGAGAACATGTTGGACCTTGTCACTGTTTGTCAATACCTGTACCTCTTTCGATTGGCAGTTTTCCAATAGATCCATCCTCAATTGTTAAAGTGAAAAATAGAGAAAAAAGGGACTCCATGCCTTCTTGAGGTGTTTGTAGCAGGTGTGTGGGACCTGTCCCTACACTGTGTTTGGCTTTGATCTTTGTTTTGTATTATTTTCTTTCTTTTATTAAACCTTTTTGATTTTTCAAGACACATTTGACCACTCAGTCTCACTAATTATTTTAAACCATTTCTCTGCAAGGGCTGGACACTCAGAGGTGTTGGGAACCTCAATAACATGGGGTAGTCCCTGGCTTCCTCTTAGAGATGCCACTCCTGCTGTGACCCCATGACTAAAAAAATGTGCAAGTTAAAAGGACATGTTCTTATGAGTTCTTTTATACAAAGGGATGCTCTGTAAATTGAAGTAAATGATGGTGCCTAATGTGACAACAAATGTACCAGGAGTAAAGTAAGGAAATAAAGTTTTATGAGGACTGCTATACCATCAACAAATACTTCTTAATGGAAGGCAGATGATTCACATAAATAGGATGGAGAAATAAAATTCATTTGACTTTGTAGAGAATACTCTAGTGTTCTTCTATAACTTTATATATCTGATTTTTGCAATTTTTAAGCAAAATTTGAGCATTGTTTACACATAATATAACAACATACTTACAGGAAATGCACAAATTTGTATTTATGAAAACTTTATAGTGCATTATATTTTTTTCATGGCAAGTCATGCCTACTCTATATAAAATTTTACCCTTTTTTGTGGCATCATTATCGGCGTAAATCTAGGGACATGAAATTTGGGCCTTCTGCCTTCCAATCACTCAACCAGGGTCAGAATTCTATCCCTCATTTCTATTTCAAAGAGTTAGTAAGGACAGAACATTTAGGGTTTAAAAAAAACTGAGCTGAAATGTTACCTCCAGAAAAATTCCAATTGAAGTGAATATATGATGTCTTAAGTTTATTAAAACTTAGTTTGAGGGAATTCTGTGAACTATGTGAGGAAGAATGCTTCTAAATAACAAAATATTGAACAACTTTATTTCTCACTCACAAGTTTTGATTCTTCCTTACACTATCTGTCTCCCCAGATCATTACCCTCATCTTTTGTTACCTATACTCTATCTCACCAGGCATCATAAGAAAATGATAAATTCAAGTTTGTAGAGTCAGTTTGCTTCCTGTATAAAAGCTTGGTGAACAAAGGGTGGTGCTACAAAATGTGTATAAGCTGGTATTCTGTGTATGTGCGTGGGTTGTTGAAGGTAAATGAAGTGTTATGCTGAAATTCAACAGCACAGAGGTAAGTCACTGACCTACCTGAACAGAGAGTGAGTACTGGAGAAAAGGAATTTTTAAAGGATATTTTTAGAGGAAATTATTTGATTAGTGGAGCAGTAACCTGTAGATAAATGGGGTACAAGAAAGCTGTATGAGACATCCCAATTTGATGAAGTATTCTTCATTACAAAACCATCTTGCTTCTCAAAAATAAGAACAAAATTGTGAGAGAAAAATTTTTAAAAACATTTCATAATACTTATTCTTTCCTTTATTTTCTTTCCAGTACAAGAGTATAGTTTTTGTGAACTTATGGAGCCAAGTATATAGTTTTAAAGGAGTCAATGTTGTAGAACTATAAGGAAACCTTAAAGAACATATAATAAGTCACACTGTGTCCTCCCTTCTAATCATCATTTCTGCTCACTGCAGTGTAAATGTTAACATGCAATTCATGCACACAAGCAGCGCACAGATTTTACTCACTCAACACTTCTGGTAACTGCTATTGATCTCAAACTCAATGACAGCAGTGAAGTTACACTTACTTCAAGGGACCCTTGGTCAGCTCCTGAGCTGCTGACTGCTGCATTCCAAGCAAGAAAGATTTTTGGTGCTGATGGCAGCCCACTGGTTAGGGCAGATTCCTGTACATTTAACGAGGAGGTTACACACCAGTGTCCTGGTTTGAAGAGTCTGATCAGGCCAGAAAAGGGTGTGACCTAGTGAAACATACAAGGTAAAATTGTCTCTGCCCCTGATACGCTACCTGCCACTTCCCTTACACCAGCCAGGATGTGTAGTGGTAAAGCACCCCAGTGACAGATTTCAGTCCAGATACAAAGGTATTTTGTCCTTTCCACTTCTCTTTCTGGTCCTTGAGACGATAATTCTACTCAAATGTCTGAAGCTTGACAGATTTTATTTGGGATACCACACAGACTCCATAATTTCTGTATGCCATGACAAATACTGTGTGGTTTGGGCACACAAGGACTTGCCTTTTCATTATCTCTTTATCCTCCTGACCTACCTTCTGCTAGTTAATGTTCAAGACAAGATAATGCATCCGTCTGGGCTCCTGGGGAATCTAATCACTTGTGTTTTAACATTCTGAGTGGAATAGTAAATCTTTGTGCCCTACTCAGAAAACTGAAACCCATCCCCACAAATCCACATAGATGTCCCATTCACATTGGTGATGGAAGAATTTAAGCACCGATGTGTCTTTGTTGACCAAGCCATAAATTGGAATGAACATTTCATTTATCATTGAAATCAGAAAACAGTACCATAAGAATTTAATTCTAATAAATATATCCAGAAAATTCCATCTTCCTTGTGACATCACTGTAGTAAGGAGATGAAGCTAATCTTCTATAGACATTCTACCCTGAAATGCCAGCAGACTTAAATTTGGTTTCTTTATGGTGAGGTGTGAGTAATTACAGCAGGATATTATGTACATATCATACAGAATATTTCAGTAAATAACACATAAAGACTAAAACCAGAAAATATTACAGGCAATGAAACCAGCTATGAAAGTTGATTCAGGTAAAAATGTTTCATTATCTCTAGGATCTTTCTATTAGGTCATCCCTCCCATAGCTCTTAACCATATCCAATGTAGAGTCTGCTGAGGGTGTTTTTTGCTATATTTCAAAAATCAGCTTCAGATGTGTTCTCAAAAGGGGCCTTCACAGAGATCTGAATAAAGTTCTTATCTGTACAAGCAAATGGTTGAAAAAAAAAAAGCCTAACTTAAAAATGTAATGGAAACAAAACAATGTAGGTAAAACAAGGATCTGATTGTCCCCTAGGGTTAACTGATCTTTAGAACTGGCAGAAGGAAAAAAAAAAAAAAGAAGAATCCTAGTGTCTTTTAAGTAGGACACTTCTGTCTGTGATATGGTAAAATTTTAGCCTACTAAAGTCCTTATTGACATGGATACTAATTTTCTAGTTGTACTAATGCTAGTCTAGTGTTAGATATGTTGGTAGAAAAGTGCTATCTATTATCTAAAGGACTTAAAACAATTTATTTGGGAGATTTTTTTCTCACCCTTAAAATGCTAATGAAAAAGCTGAAAATTTCAGATGAAAGGAAAAAAAATCAATGCACACTTTCAAAAAATTACCTCATGTTTGAAAGATGTCTCTCTCTTCAATTTGATTGTCATTTTAATTTAAAATACATAAGCAAGAAGCATTTCAGTTAACTCATCTTGGCTTACTTTCTCAGTGTTTCATATTATATCCCATAAAGGAAGGGGAGAATGGGATTTTTACAGAACCTTTGACTTATGTGTCTTCAGGAGAGCGAAATTATAACCTCATTCCTCTTCCTCCCCTCTTAATGCCTTAAAGTCTTATTCCCCTGAAATCAGGGAGAACCATTCTGCTGGCTCTCCTGCAAGCTACTAAAAATGTAGCCTGTTCCCAATGCTCATTTGAAGTCTGAAGAAGTAAAGATATAGTAGACAGAGCAAGTAAAAGGTGAGACTTGGACAGTGAGGGCCCTACAGAAGAACCACATAGAATTTCACTGGGAAAATTATTTGAATTTGGTTATGGAATGTGATTAGGAAAAAGCTCAGCTAAGTTAAATTAATTCTCTGTGTACCTGGAACTGTTTTCTGGCACTGAGGCTGAGAGGTGTGGAGCAGCTATGTATGTGATATTTAATTTTCTAATACAATTTTCTACAATGTGGCCAATGAGAATTCTTCCTGGTTCATGCTGACTACCACACCTTGCCAGAGATCTTTCTTTGCAAGACTGATAGTTAAGCTGGGTCAAAGCATGTCAAGGATCATTCCAGCAGTTTAAGAGTACAGAGCAAAGTCCACTCTCTGGAAGCATTCCTTGACATCATTTAATGTAAGACAATAGGCACGTCTTATTGGGCCTTGCTAAAATATTTTGTTTCCTCTTTTTAATAAACATTATTAGGTAAAGTATTAACTTTTTATTTAAGTTTCTGTTAAGTAGAAAAGTGCCATTGAATCAATAAGATTCTTGCAACATTGATTTTAATGACATTTTGGATAATAAGAATACTATGTGGAAAATTTCTGAATATTGTTTTTTAGAAACAAAGTAATTGAATATTTTTTACTGTGTTTTAGGTAATAAGAATATAGTGTTCTGATTAATTCTTATAAATTTATTGTAAAGGAAATGATATATCATTATTTTAATATGATATACATATGATATATCAGTATTTTAAAGAAAAGCGATGTTACACTGTTGTCATGTGTAAATATCCATGCTGCAGTACATAAAAAGGATGTCTTTGCAGGTGCAATTTAAGTAAAAAAAAATCTATTTCTATAGGCAATTACACAAAAGCTTAAGGAAGACAGATTAGTCCAACTGAAAATGTTGAAAAAGTGTCCTTGTAGACTAACTCCAGTGCTACAACTGGACAATTTGAACAGAAAGCCAGCTAGACAGGGAATGAAACACAAGAACAGAGATCAGTAACAGCTTGAAGTTTCTTTTGTATGAAGATGGGAAGCCACTGAGTAAAAAGTAGGGGGGTATAGGAATTCAGAGTTCTTATGGAAGCTGGGCTGGGGTTGATAGCACAGCTCTCTCCACAGTATGGCTTCACAAGGGCATCTCACTGCAATTAGCCTGTAACTAGGAATGATGGTGCAAGAGAGAAAATGAGAACTAATCATATTCTTTGCAGTTATTTTCTATGTTTTCTCAGTGTAAGAACTGAAATTTCAGTTCACTGTCAAATGGAACTGATATATTTACAAGGATTTGAAACCTGATCCTTGTATTTTATATTATTGTTCTATGTATTTATGTGCTAACCTTAACACTGATCACTTAGACCAAGGCCATGCAGTTGAGTAGGAAAGGAAAGATTTAAAAGTTTGTAATTTTTAAAAGGAAATATTCTATATTCATGCTTCTATAGCTCTGTTAGGTGCCTTCTTGTTGAGTGAATTAAAAAAAATCAAACCCCTCAGCCACATTTTCCATTTTTTAATTATAAAATAATACTTCTCACAGTTATGCTCTCTGCATATCTGCACTGTTCAGTACCTGTAAAATTGCCTGCATGCCTTGATTCTGGTTTTCAGAACTAGCTGAAAAATTAACCTGATTTGGTCAACCTGCAGCAGAGAAAAATAAAACCTGAGTTTAATCATGTCACCCCAAAGACAGGTGACATAATAATGCTTATTAACTTGACATGCTAGTTTTAATGTAACTGTAGATCAGCAATTAGGTAGTAAAAAGACTCCTGAGAGAGCTGTTTCCCTGGTAGTAAGCTTCTCTTCATGCTGCAGTTGCCACTTTCAGGTGCTGTTTAAGGAGCAGTTCAGATTAGGTGTCTCTCAAAAATTGTTTGATAAATCTCATAGAATTTACACATATGGATTATTTTCTTTCTGTTAAATGTACACACACTACAGCAAGTATTTTTGTCACATATATGGCACTTTTTTGTTTTTAGGTCAGTACATGGTTGTTTGGGGCAAAATGCTCAAAATTGTTGCATTGCTTATTGACATGATAAAAATGGGAATAAGGCTACTTCCCAAGACAATTCTGTCTTGTTAGCACCTGATATAATATAGAGTGCTTTACAGGCTATTGTAATTTTTTCCTGTGTGTGGCCTGCTCTTCTAGCATCTTAAGGAGAGTAGAAAGCAGAGTAATAACACAGCTGCTCTCCATAGGAGCTCTAGAGGTACAGAGCTCTTTCACATACTCAGTTCACATCCTAGCCACTTAAGACTTTTATTTTTTTTTTTTACTATTCAAGCCTCAGAGAATACTCAGTGAAAACCATAATTTAGCAGTGGAGATACTTTCCCATAATATTCACAGTCAAGAATTTCTCTCAACTTGCATTAAAGAAAGTAGTTTTTTACATGAGATGGAAACAATTGTGCTCCAAGCCACCTACTTCAATTATAATCTCAGCGTTTGTAAGTGAAATTAGTCATCTATGGCATTGTAGTATTCCAGCACACAGATCGCTCAGGGATGTCTCAATGCCTAGAGATAGTTGTTAAATTAATAAATTAATCATGTCTTCAGTTAGCTACTGCATTATATCATTATGAATTTCTGAAGTTTGTATTCATCTTTCCCTTAATTTAAACACTTTAATTTTTCTCTGTGGGCTAAAATATGAAAACAAATACCAAATCACAGAATCATAATTATCCTATAAATGAAGTAAATAAAAGTTAATTGGAACTTGTTTTCACGAAATATAATGCAATATATTCTTAGAACATACATGGTGAGATTCAGAGTGCCTGCTGTGATAGTTAAAATGGGACCTGAAGAAACTGGCACTGTTAGAGCAGAAACTGATGAGAAAATCTACCTCATATTCACTAAATAGTCTTCCAGAGTGAAATTTCTCTTGATATCTGCATGCATGAAGGAAGTGTTTCAGAGTGAAACACTGGATGCCAGCTTCCCAACTAAGGTATGGTAGGATTGCCAGATGAGGTAGAAGGATGTTTTGTTTAAGGTGTGCCCAGTCTCCTCTAGCGTCTACTACTGCTTATATATATTTTTTTTCCCTTAGGTAAGCCACTGTTTTATCTAAATTACAATTATGTAAAGCATATATATAGAATCCCACTAGGTCTTGCTTAATCTCTCTTCTGAAGGTTCAGGCGATTAAAACCTGGAATGTCCTACTCAAAAGACAATGTAATACTGAAGAAGAAAGACAGACTGGGAGCGAGCAGAGTAGAGGACTTATTAGCTTATGCCAGAGGAAAACTAGGCAGGCAAGAAGTTGATTTTGCTATCCAGTGATCAGAATATTAATCTTAAAAGAGGAACCAGGTCCTAGAGTCTGTGCGTGTTTCTATTGGGTTTTATGTTTGGTTGGGTTCATTTAGTTTGAATTTCTCTGGTCCATTTTTTTTTTTCTGAATTAAAATTCAGGCAGTCCTATCAGCATCCTTGCTCATGAGTTGAAATAAGAAGCAGAAATTTCCTTGATGCTGTGTAAGCACTGTTCAGCAATAATTAAAAGATTGGTGCATTGTCATAACTGTTTTCAGCACAACATGTGTCAACAAAAGTTATTTTTAAGATTGCTTATATAATTAATGCAATTTCTAATGATCTTTAATTATTTATTTGGTATTGTTTCTATTTTTCCATTTTTTAAGATGATCTGAATTTTAGTGTCTTAGGCTATCTCAATTGGCTATGTTTTCTATCATCCTTTTTAATGGTCGAAGTTAATCAAGATATGCCAATCCTAAGCCAATTAACTTTGATAAATTATTTATATCTTTTATTTATGATTTGTCAGGGAATAAAATAATCTGGGCTTATTTTTTTAAGGCTTTGGTTGCCTGCTTTCCTTCTTTCTTTGGACACTCTTTTTCCCTACCACAAAATCCAGCATCACTGAGACTGAGATCTGGAGCATTAATCTTAAAACACACCTCTAATGGATAATTAAAATGCACAATTACAAATATTTGTCAAGCTTTTGGCAGTTGTTTCAAGGGTAAACAATATTACTGTTAAAATATTACAGCTTGTATTAAAAAATGAAATATCTGGACAACTTCCATTTATATTCTCTAATTAATTAACAAATACAACTTACATATATTTCAAAAAAATAATTTTAGATTGGCACTACAAAGGCCTTTACAGACCCTCTGTAAGAATTCTGAAATTGAAGTAAGAGATCAAGAAATAATTTTTTGTCACACAGCATTTTAATTTCATCCTTTGTTTTATTTGCCTTTGTAAACTGACCATAACTTTGTATTTCTGTGAATTTTATTAAACACTATTTGACATTGACAATTTCCTGTAACTCTACAGAAAAAACTTACCTTTTAATGTGATTAAGCTTTTGTTGAAATGTTTATATGCTGTAGACTTGTGTAAGGTGTCTTACTTTTTTTCTGCTGTCTAAGGAAAAGCGTGACTTACACTTTGTCAGTGGAGCGAAAAAACCCCAGGAAAATAATGTCCTTCTATACCAAATGACTTTAAATATTATAGAATTATAGAATGATTTGGTTTGGAAAGGATCTTAAAGATCATCTAGTTCAACACCTCTGCCACAGACGGTGACAATTATCTCTAGATCAGGTGTCTCAAATCTTCATGTAACCTGCCTTGAACACTTCCAGTGACTGGGCTTTCACAGGTTCTCTTTACAATGCGCTCCAGTGTCTTACCAACTCTGTAAAATTTTCTTCCTTATTTCTAATAATTATGGATTTTTTTTTGGAATGGTACCCCCTAACTCAGTGTTTCCACTGAAACTCCAAACCACGCTGCCGCTTGCTTGCTCCCTCTCTCCTCTTCCCATTCCCACTTGTGGAGGATTGGAGAGGAGTATTGGAGGCATGAAAGGGGAAGATCATGGGTTGAGATAAGAACAATTTACTGTAAAAAAACGAGGTGAGAAAAAAACAGTAACACCACCAAAACAATAGTACAGGGGATGGTACAAGAAGAAAGAAACATTACTGCTCGTCCTGGAGCCCCCAGCTGCAGACAATACCTGACCACAGCCACGCCACCCTGAGCAGTCCCTCCAGCTCTGAACCAGCATTACCCAAACCTCTGTCTGCCACACTTGCTCAACAGGAAGGAACCTGTGCTCCCTGGAAGAGTCCCTTACCCCTGCCATCGCCATGTTGTGAGGTGGTACAGAATAACCTCTGTGTCCTAGATATGCTCCTTCCCAGCTACTGAAAAAAATTAACCCTGTCCCAGCTGGAAGCAGAACACTCATCTAAACCTACCCTCTTTCACTTTTAACCATTTCTCCCTGCCCTGTCACCACACACTCTGGTAAAGAGTCTTTCTCTATCTCTTTTATAAGCACGCATTACACAAAAATTCTTTCTTCATCTTTCCTCTAAACCCCTTCTATAAGAAATAAGGTCTCCCCAGAGCCTCTCTTCTCCAAGTTGAATAACACCATTTCTCAACCTTTCTTCATAGGAGAGGTGTTTCATCTCTCTCAATATTTCTGTGGTCCTGCTCTGGACCTGCCCTAACAGGTTACTGTCCTTTTGTGTTGAGGACCTCAGAGCTGGATGCAGTACTCCATGTGGGGGGTCTCAAAAGAACAGAGCAGAGGGCGAGAATCTACTGGTCATTCTGCTTTTGATGCCATCCAGGATACAGTTGTATGGTTAACCTTTTGGGCTGCAACTGCACATCGCTGTCTCATGTTCAAGTTTTTGTCCATCGAGATCAGATTCAAAATTCATTAACTCAAATATAATCTTAAATTTGCCTTACTGATTTTTTAAATTTTTTGTCTTTCTTTTTTTAGAAGGGAAGTGAAAAATGCTTGTGGCCAAGGAAGGCATCAATAATTGTGGTGAGTGGGAATTGCAGGAGTGAATATTTTTACTTGAACTTCTGTAGTGGTCTGGTCTGGTGGTGAAGGTGCCACGACCTTCCTTGTTAGAAGTGCCTTCAAAAAGACACCCAGATGAACGGAGGCACAGGCACTCTCAGGATGGGAGTGATCCAGCTCTCTGTGCACCCTTAGTGAAGAGTGATCTTCTCTTTGGTGCACTCTCAAGTGCAGTGATTTGCTCTTTGTGAGGCTGCCTGAGCAGCAGAGCCTCACTTGCCACCCTGGGTGTCACAGGAGTAAAAACGAGACGGGGTCTTTCCAATCTCCAGGAAAGCTTCGTTATTCCCTGAGTTCCAGAGCAGAAAGGAGCCAAATGCTCCCAGAGGAGAGGGATTATACAGGGTAGCCAGGGGCGGGGTTTCACAACTCGGCCAATGGGGAAAGGAATTGGAAAAGGGATCAATCAGGGGAAGGACTGAAAAAGAACCAATCAGGAGGGCTAAAAACCAGGAACAAGGGGAATAACCAATGGGGTATGAAATATTAACATAGAACTGCAAAGGCTCATGGGTTGAAGTATTTTTTCTCCCCTTGAGACACAAGGAAAATTTTCAAAGGGACTTCCCAAAGGAGAGTCCCTATGAACTGAGGCAGCCTAGGGGCTGTACATAGGTTGAAGCACTTTTGCTCACCCTGAGCTAAAGGAAGTCTCCCAAGGGAACTTCTTAAAATGGAATGACTAGAAACAGAGGCTGTTTGTAGGAGCTGCACACTCTCCAAAGGAGTGAATTGTCTTTTGTGGATGGACCAGGGACCACCACAAATTTCCTTTCAATAATTGCATTTTATATTAGAGAAAGAGGTTGACTTGCAGAGAAGTAGCTGTGTGATACCAGTGCCATTCTGGGGATTGTGTGACAGCATGTATAAAAAAAATAATAGCAGAACTTTTATTTTTGTACACATAAGGTGAAGCTGCATTTCAGGTCAATAATTTTGAGTCAAGAAGAGTGTAATTCACAACTTGAAAGGCAACCTTTATGTATATATGTTATGCCTATTCTAAGCCAGGCCTATTAAATAAGAAACATATGAAATCAAAGACAGATGAGATTATGCTGCTAAATATAAATTAAAAAAAAAAAAAAGTATCTCTTTAGCTATTTTCTTATCCATTTCTCTTTCCAGATTCCCCAGAACATTGTATATATGACGTATTTCTCATACTGAGAAGAGCTTTGGAGTGAGGTTGTGTAATACTCAAACAAGATTTTATTAGGTATCTCCAGATGTCTGAAACCCTTATCAGACACCATTTATGTATGTCTCAGGTTTTCATTTTGATTGGTGTGTTTCTCTTTTGTGCTATAATTATGCACTCTTATGTGCTAATTATAATGGCATTAGCAGGCTTGATTTTTTCTTCTTTTTGAAATAGGCACATGTAGCATTTCAGTGGCTGTATCATTATACCCAACAAAGATACAGCTAAGTCAAGACTTATCATGTGTCATTTAATGTAGAAAGGAATTTCAGTGTTGTGCCATCAAAAAATACATCAGCATGTTAATTTTCCTCCTGAATGATAATAAGTTGTGTATTTTATTTCAAGTCCAGATATCCAGCATCCTTCTGTTTCCCACCTCTTTCAGTTTCACCTTCAGGCACATTCTAACACCTCTGCCTTGGTATATCCCTAAAGAACATGCACCAAAGCCCTTATTTGCCTCAGGCTTCTTGCATTCATCAATGAGTACAACTGTGCAGCTTCTTGACTCCACATATGCCTTTCAACACTACCTACCATGGTGTATACACATCTACAGAAGCAAAACTAATCCTGTCATTGCTCTCATGTTAAGTCAGAAAGCTTTAAAGAGTATCTTCTGTTGCAATATCTCCTGGGCTAAATCAGAGAGATATTTTGGATTCACTTCTGTCATTATAAGCACAATGCTGCTAAGTTAATTCAAATATGAAGTGATATCCCCCAGTTCAATACTGTCTAGGGGAGAAAGTTGTTGATAGCAGCCCTGAGGAAAAGGACTTGGGGGTGCTGGTGGATAAAAGGCTGGACATGATCGAGCAATGCACATGCCCATCTCCAAAAGCCAGCCATATCCTGGGTGATATCAAAAGCAGCATGGCCAGCAGGTCAAGGGAGGTGATTCTACCAGTCTGCTCTGCCCTCGACAGAGCCCACCTGGAGTGCTGTGCTCAGCTCTGAGGCCTTCAGCACAGAAATGACATAGACTTGTTGAAGTGCATCCACATGGGAGCCAAACAGATGATCCTCTCCAGTAAGGAGAAGCGGAGAGACATAGGGTTGTTCAGTCTGGAGGAGAAAACACTCTGTGGAGACTTTATTACAGCCTTTGAATACTTAAAGGTATCTTATGGGAAAGATGAGGATGAACATTTTAGCAGGGCCTCTTGTGATAGGACAAGGAAGAATAGCTTTAGAAACAGATTAGAAAAGAGGGTAGTGTTAGACTAGATATAATGACAATTTTTTTTACAGTGAGACTGGTGAAACACTGTAGCAAGTTGAACAGAATGGGGGTAGATGTTCCATCCCTGGAAACATTCAAGGCTAGGTTGATTGGAGCAACTTGATCTAGTTGAAGATCCCACTCTCTTTGCAGGGGGTTTGGCCTAGATAATCTTTGAAGGTGTCTTCCAAGCCAACTATTTTATGGTAGATAGTTAAATGTTAAATAAAGCTAAAGCAGGATCTCCTTAGAACAAGTATGACATTTTATCCAGACAGAACAATCTAGCTTTCCATGATAATTTTGCTCTAGAGTTTGAAAGGTCTGTGTTCATATCTTTTGTTTGGAAAAAAATCACGGACCTATTGTGAGGAGGAAATTTTATACATTATCTATATTTATAGTGAACTATCTAGGCTGGGTTTTCATTATTTTAACTTCTACTGCTTAAAAAATCCCTCTGGCATGCAACCAGTATCTGCACAAAAAATTTAGATTAAATGTGAATGATAATGGGAGAACTTGTCATTTTCCTACTTCCCACCACTGAAGACATCTGGCAAAATGTTAATACAGTTTGCAACCCTAGCACCAATGTTGATTCCTTAACATTTCTTGTAACCTATTGGTGAAGAGCCAGGAACAAAGCAGATTATTTTAGAAATCAAATGACTTAATGAACTCATGTCAAATCTCTCCTTTAAATGGTATTGGTAATTTCTGTCTTGAACATGGTAATTTCCTTCGTGTCAATAAACCTCTGCTGAGTTTAATTCAACCAGCATTCTTTATTTTTTGCTGAACTTACCAGCCTACCTGCTCTCCTAAAGGTCCCAAATTCAATATATCCATTTCTTCCTCTAGTAACTTACCAAATAGTAAGTACAAATTTAAATTCTGTTTTTCTCGTTTTTAAAGTCTCACAGTTGACACTCTGAATTTATTCAAATAAAAACCATGCCATGGGACTGAGAACTTCTTTGGTTTTCTGTAACATCACTGCTGTCCATCCTCAGAAGAGCTGTTTTCTCAGGGTCTGGACAGAGTTTAAGAAATGGGTACTTCCCCAGGCTTTGTAGCTTGGTCATACAGACACAGATGTCTGTGGTAGATGGCAGAACTAAATCTGTATTTTTCATTGTCTGATATGTAAGATTTTTAAATATTTTTTTTAGATCTAAGCTTCCCAAAGATGTTATTTACTGCTCATAAACTTTTACCATGCAGAAAAAATGGAGAACAGAACTCCAGTAAGGTAAGCGCAGATAACATTTGGGAAACTGCTGTCCCATGAATGTACTGTTGGTGGAATTGGCAGTGTTATTTTTATGGTTGGCCTTTACCAACCTTAATGATTCTATGATTCTATAATCTAAAAATGAAACAAGTACAAAATCATATTAATTCCTCAAGGAATTTTGCTGAGGGAATGGTGAAGGAGGGAAATAAGAGGAAATTATTTTAGATGGACAAAAGGAGACAGACATCAAATCTGGGAGAGAAGCCAGAAAGAAATAAACTTAATCTGACAAATTAATGACAGAGAAAGTTTGGAAAAAGATAGAAGAGAGTCTGGAAAGATTGGAAGGTAGAAGGGAATTAAACAAGATATGTGACTTTTAATGTAAAAACTAGAAAACAGTGATGTGCGTCTTATTGGAACAGAAAAGCTCCCATGGTACTCTGAAATTTGCTTGTTATAATTGTGTTTGGTAATTATTCTGAAGAGTGTCAGATCAAGTAGACCCACAAGCTTGTCCCTAAGCTGATCATGTACTAGGGTATTTATGCTCTGTCTTTATTGAACAGAGTAGGTACACACCATGGCAGGAGGGCTATCCCACAGCCCTTGGCATCTCAACAGCACAAACCTCCCTAGTGCATACCTTGCTCTACCTCATTCTATTGCATGCTTTATGTCCCAAACAGAAAAATATTTATGTAAAAGAAGGTAAAACCTATGTGTGTCTGCAGCTTTCAGAGTCCAGCACTATCACTTGTCCTGGCTGGAATATGGACAATGCCACAGGATGATTTACTTGCTGTGACATGGGCTAAAGTGACCAGGTTGCACTAGGTGCTCCTCAGAATCAAAGTCTTCATTCTTATCCTAATGCTGAGGTCCCAAAAGATTGTTTCATTTGGATTGTGTCTTACTATTTTTCCTCCTAGATATTGGCCAGGATCATGACTGTGCCAGTCTTTGGTAGTGTCAAGTAGAAAGAAGAACTCAAACACAGCTTCCTATATATATCTTTCTGAGGGACATTTGTGTTATATCAATTCCTTGGGAAAGACACTTGACACTGTGACACAGTAGCTCCAAAAAATCCCCAGAGAGCTTAGATGAGTTGGTAAGGCCCTGTAATCCAATTCTGCAGAGGATTTTAAGATAAAAAGCAGGAAAATGGGGAACTTAATAATGGCGCTAAGGGATCACATGAAAGGAGAATAATTTTCCTGCTTTCATAGGATGTTATGAGCAGTTAATAGTTCAAGTAGTTCAAATATTTGCTATTCAAGTAATCCTCTAGCAAGTGGATAGGCATTTGTGGTTTACAGAGCAGCTATTTTGTACTATTCTGACCACCTCTTAGTCTAAAAGTTGATCATTGTAGAGTGCCCTGAAGGATGTCTCAAATAGCATCAAATGAGAGCTGTCCAGAATACCTCTGTGTAAGAAAACAGTTTATTTGAGAAGGCTCCCATGGGACATGTCACAAATAACACTTTGACCTAAATGATAAATGGGTGAGGTTGACCCTGGCAGAATGTCAGGTCCCCACCAAGCCACTCATCATTCCCTCCCTCAGGGAAGTAAACAGGGGAAGAAAACACAACAAAAGCTTGTGGGTCAAGACAAGGACAGGGAGATCACTCATTACTTGCCATCATGGGCAGAAAAAGCTTGACTTAAGGGAATTATTTTCACTTATTGCCAGTCAAATCAGAGTAGAATAGCGAGAAATAAGAAATCTTTAAACATCTTCCTTCACCTCCCTTCTTCCTGGGCTCAGCCTAAATCCTGACTTGTCTACTTCCCTCCAGTAAGCAATACAGGGCGATGGGGAATGGCAGTTGCCCAGACATATGCAGCCTCTTTCCCCCCTCCATATTTGAGGCATGTGTACTAACATATATGGACCTGGGTCACACCAGATTTTTTGCAGTTTCTTCTTTATTGCTGCTTCAAAAACCTGAGAAAACTGTGGTTGTTCTTTCAGTTTTTGACCAGGTCATTTTTCTATCAGTTTCTCTGACACATTGTTTTGAGAGTGTAATCAGACAGCATGGAGGTAAAGAGAACTTGTTAACCCAGCAGAAGTGATCCAACAGCATGTGACCCTACCTGCATCTTGTGAGAACAATGAGAACTGATATGATGATGGAAAAAGCTGAGAGTGTCAGTAGGGGCAGCTGAGCCTGTTCTGTTCACCAAGGCTCTTTGCCATTGATTCAGTGATGCTTCAGGGCTTCTGACAGCTCAGTTTTGCAAAAGTCAGTGCCAAGTGCAGAAAGATTGGCATAATGCATTTTACTACAGAAAGGATTCAATTCTGTGAAGTCTGTGAAAAAACTTATTGATCTGTTGAATATTCAGAAGTGCAGGGGGAATCTCTGTTGAGATCACTTTGATGTTCCCTAAGCAGCAGAACTATTGCAATACTTACAGATTTTTTTGCTTTGTATTTATATCTATATCCCAGCATGGTAATTAATAAATGTTCCTATTACTGGTGCTTCCTAACTGTTACTCTCCTAACACTTTAAAACCTACTCATCATATTTCTCTTCAATCTTGCTCCTGACAGATTACTCTTAGTCTCTCACTGCAGACTTCTGCTGGCCAAGAGAAGCAAAAAAAACCTCATCCTTCTGATCAAATCATAAGAAAACACTTATTTTTGGCAATTATCTGGCATTCTCAGAAATCTCTGACTGGAGACATGCCTATTTCTTTTTAGTGAGAAGCCTGTTTGTCTTTATTGACTCTAAAGACATGCTAGGTCACCATCTTGGGTTTGAATATATAGTTTCAGATTTCTAAATTTGGAGAGATGAAACCCACAGGAGGTTGAGAATGTACATATTGCATTTCCTTTCATTAATTTGGAGCATCCTGCTGTCTCTGGTGGGATCCTTTTGAGCTCTACAAAGCAAGTAGCCATCTCATGTCTTAGAATCTGCTGTGGACCTGTTTATGACTAAGCTTATGAGGTGGAGCTGGACCATCCAGGCACAGATTTTTAAGGAAATGAGGGAAGTGATCAAGAATTTCAGCTCTGTCAGGTGGCATACCTATGATAATTTTAATAAAGTCCCTTTAACAAAGGATAAAAAGTATTTGAAAGAAGTGTTTCTTAATGGGATTTTAAAATTAGTAGCATAGTAATATTACAGAGCGTGAAAGAATGTTGAAAACTACATGAAACAAATAAAAAATTACTGTGTGCTTCAGATGAATAATCTCTAATGAAGGGACAATTTCTATTTGTCTGACTGAATGAATAAGGTGGTAGAAGTCTAGTTGCCAGATATAATTTTACCTGACACTTGTGTTTTGTTACAAAATTACCACTGTGGAGACCAGCTCCCTGTCTGCCAGCCAGATTTTTTTAAAGTTAAATTGAAGTGACTGACTCTGGGACAGATAGCTGTAGGCTGCATTTCTACTTCCTACTACAGGACTGAGAAGAAGAGCTCTACCATGGCAAAGCAGCAGATTGATTACACTGGCAAAGCAATAAACAGATTTTCATTTGTGTTTGGGCCATTCTTTTTCAAGTGAGTTGAAAGAGTTCATCTTTATTTGACTTTATTTGATAGTGCAGTTTCTCCAATTGAAATTGCTGGCTGGAATGAACAACATTTTATAACTTTTCAATATGTAAATCAGGTAATCACTTTTTTCCCCCAGTATTTTTGACCTGGAGATGAAAGAACAACAATTTACAAATAACAGCAAGTCGTTTACATCTACATTAATGTGAAGCAAAGTGGAGTGAAGAAATATTTCTGCTCAGTAGGTCTTTTATTATTATTGACAACCGATTCTAATGCACCTATGACCAAATATATTATTTAAGGATAAGATTTGTTTGTAATTTTAGCTCCAAGTGTAATGTACTCACTTATTAACTATGGTATTGATCTATTAATCTATTGCAGTAGGAAGTGGAGTATTTTCATTGGAATGACATGTATCTGGTATTGACTTCTATGGCTGCCCTGGTCAGGATGACTGATCCAGTAGAGGATATGCACACTGACTTTCACAGGCACTGATAAAGGACAGACTCTGCTGTTAATAACAAACAGAGCCTCATGTGGACAATATTAACTATGAGATGTTATGTTGGTACTTAGTGATTCAAAATACTTGCAGTCTTTGTCTCAACCATTCCAAATTTCAGATGCTGTGAAGAATCTTTTCACAAAGTTTTTATATCAGAGTAGGCCTGATAGTGTGTGAAAATACTCAACTTATCCACAAATTCAGAACAACTGTGTTAGCAAGCAGATCATCTAAACTACATGAATTGTTGTGCAATTCAATTTTTTTTCTTGAAGCTCTTCCTTCTGCAATATAGTAAAAAAATATGGATTGTCATTTTATTATTCCATAGTATATCACTTATAAAATAATAATAATAATGTTTAACATAATATCAATAATTTTTCTGGCAGTAGTTATTAACTCACTATGATATCTTGTTCTTGGATTGTTCTTAAGGGTGAATGACTCAGTAGTGGTAAATACTTCACCACAACTCCCTGAAACCTCAAAGTAATTCTATGTAATCAGAAAAACCTGAATATAGCACGTGGTTGACTGCTGGCACTGTGAGAAGAGTGTTGCTGCTCTCCCAACAGACATCACACTTTCTAGCTCCTGAAAAATAGTTTTTCTA
>WEIU01000024.1:0-18352 GCA_013389925.1 Aegithalos caudatus | reverse complement strand
GCCCGGGAACGGAGAGAGGGAGGGTGGCGGTCTCCCGGCTCCGGTCCGCTCTTGCGGCCGCCTCCGCGCCTCCTGCCGGGAGCGGGTTGCGACCGGGGGCCCTGCGCCCCTTCGTAGACGGGCGGGGGGGATGACCTGCAGGCACGGGGAGTTGGCGCAAGTGGATGCTGTTTTTTCATACTTTCCGGTCTTGCATGTCCTTTTCCACAGTAATAGCAGAGGTATATGGGATCTGTGGGGTCTGTTTGCATGTAGGCGCGTGTAGTGATTCTGGGCACGCAGATACCGAAAGCATAAAGGGAGTTTTGACAGTAATGTGCCTGTTTGAATGTTGCTGGACCACATACGAAGGGAGACAAGGTAGCATTGGGGCAGGTGGTGGGGTTAGAAGCTGTACAATATGATGACAATTTGAATTTCTGTTGAAGTCTTCGAAGAGAGGAAGCCTTTCTAGCCTATGGAGCGGGCTTTAGATAAAACTGAAAGACTCTAATTTTTGTCACTTAATGCTTTTTAATTAGGCAGGGAAATTCTCTTCTAGGTGTTTGAGGGAGTGGCTCTGTCCCAGCGGCACACCCACGGGTCCTGCCACAGCGCATCTCGGGTAATGTCTTCTTGCTTAATACCGGTGTGCAGTTTGTAAACACAGCAAATCCCGTTGTCATCACTTTGTAGGTGGCCGTGTTGGTTCTGTCTCAGTCCATACATACCAGCAGAAACAACCTGTGCTCTGAGGAGAATGCTTAAGGATTTGGCCTGAAATAAGTTAAACTCTTGGGCTAAAAATCGTTTGGTTTTGCTTGTTTACTCATGATTTCAGATTGAAAAAAGGACTTCGGTTTTGATAACGTTCCTACAAATTATTTCCTCAACAGTTTCCGTATGCATGGATATCACCTGAATCTTCTTAGCAGAGCTTAAATTGTGTGTCAAGTTGCCCTAGCCATGAGTGGCTCCAAACCTGATATCCTGTGGGCCCCACACCACGTTGACAGATTTGTTGTGTGCGACTCAGAGCTGAGCCTTTATCACATTGACTCTGCTGTAAGTTCAGAGCTCAAGGCAGGGTCCTTGCGCTTGTCGGAGGAAACTACGGCTACGCTGCTGTCAATAAATTCGGATACACCCTACATGAAATGTGTGGCTTGGTATCCCAAGTATGATCCTGAATGTCTCCTTGCTGTTGGACAGGCCAATGGCCGAGTGGTACTTACCAGCCTCGGGCAAGATCACAACTCAAAATCCAAAGATCTGATAGGCAAAGAGTTTGTTCCCAAGCACGCTCGGCAATGCAACACCCTGGCGTGGAACCCGCTGGATAGCAACTGGCTTGCTGCTGGGTTGGATAAACATCGGGCTGACTTTTCTGTACTCATCTGGGACATCAGCAGCAAATATGCCCCAGAGACTGCAGTTGCCACAGAGAAAGTAAGGCTTTCAGCAGGAGATGCGGAAGCAGGCTTGGTAGTAACAAAACCACTGTATGAATTAGGACAGAATGATGCTTGTCTCTCTCTCTGTTGGCTTCCACGGGATCAGAAGCTGCTGTTAGCTGGGATGCATCGGAATCTGGCTATCTTTGATCTTAGGAACACAAGCCAAAAAATATTTGTAAACACCAAGGCTGTCCAAGGAGTGACTGTTGATCCCTATTTCCACGATCGTGTTGCTTCCTTCTATGAAGGTCAGGTTGCCATATGGGATTTAAGAAAGTTTGAAAAGCCTGTTTTGACCCTGACAGAGCAACCAAAACCCTTAACAAAAGTTGCATGGTGTCCAACAAGGACTGGACTGTTAGCTACTTTAACAAGGGATAGTAACATCATCAGACTGTATGACATGCAGCATACTCCCACCCCTATCGGAGATGAAACTGAGCCGACAATAATTGAGAGAAGCGTCCAACCGTGTGAAAATTACATTGCTTCATTTGCCTGGCACCCCACAAGTCAAAATCGAATGGTAGTAGTGACTCCCAACAGGACTATGTCTGACTTCACAGTTTTTGAAAGAATTTCTCTTGCGTGGAGCCCAGTGACATCCTTAATGTGGGCTTGTGGACGACATTTGTATGAGTGTACAGAAGAAGGAAAGGCTAGTTCCTTGGAAAAGGACATAGCAACCAAAATGCGCCTCAGAGCTCTGTCAAGGTATGGTCTTGATACTGAACAAGTTTGGAGGAATCACCTCCTAGCTGGAAATGAAGATCCTCAGCTGAAATCGCTTTGGTACACTCTGCATTATATCCTTTATTTTATTGTAGTTTTTGTCCTAAGGAAGTAATATACCTTTATATGAAAACCACTTACATAAAATGCATTGAATTCTTTAAATACAATGCAACATCCTGTAAATACTTTGTGTATGTTAACACATTGTGACTTTAAATTTTTTTTAAACATTTTTTGGGAAAAAATAAGTTTCCTATACATGAAAATACTTATGAAGCAGTATACTGAAGATATGGATCAAAAACTTACAGGAAACAAAGGCCCCTTAGTTTATGCTGGCATTAAATCAATTGTGAAGTCATCTTTGGGTAAGAATGTTATGATTTTGCTAAGTATTGTTGGAGTATGTTTGCAGAATAATGCGCTCATGGGCTTGTCTTTGGCAATTGTTCAAAGAGGCTATTTAAAAATATCAAAACAAAGTATTTCTGTTTGTGTTTTAATTATGTTAAGTTAGCAGTAATTTCCAGAGTTTTCAGTGTTCTTGGAAAGTCAGTAGTTGTAGAAGCATAGTATCCTCAGAAGCAAATTTTTGAACTATTGCAAATGTTTGAGTGTTGACTATGGCACTAAGAATTCTTGCTCCCTGCATAACTATTCTGTTTTTCAAAGCTCCGTATCAGGGTGTAGTTCTAGAAGGGTGACTTTGCTGTAGTCACTGCTAATGTTATATTGAGTACATTTATACAACTATGTTTAAATAAGCTGACCTGTTCTGAGGTGGTGATTGCTCCTGGTTCATCACATTCTGCCTCTCAGGCTTGCTGCAGTTTTAGTTAGTAGCATTTATTACCTGAATATTTCTTTCTCTCTTCAATATATGTCTTGTTAATAACTATGCTTCTTGGAGCACAAAATGAGTCTTCAGTGGTGGGAAAACTTTTAACACATTGATGTTGGCTGAGAATTGGTCGAGCAGGTGCTTGACCGTGTATTATGTATTTTCAATTTGAACATACTGAGAACTCCTGTCAAATGTAACAAGTGGTAGAAGAAAGAAAAAAGACTGAAAAATATGTCTTAAGCTTAGGTGCATAATTTTTAGCAGATCAAAATAATTTTGTGCATGCTGCTCCTTACCATGCAGTTTTAAGCAATGTTAAAATACTAAAATGTGATACTCAGCTTTTGTACCCTGCTTAATGATTGAAGTCAAAGCCTTGTGTTGTGATTACGATTGAAACTGTGATTTAAGCATAATTTATTTCTCATTTCTAGGAACAACAGAGAACCTCAGGCAGAGCAGGAGTGGATCTGATAGACAGGCAGATATTATTCAATATCTGAGTGAGGAGAGATCTTTGGCTTTGCAGCTCTGTGGGTGGATAAAAAAGGGAACAGACTTAGATGTGGAACCTTTCCTAAATTCATTGGAACAGGAAGGAGACTGGGAGCGAGCTGCTGCTGTAGCACTTTTCAACTTGGACATACGTCGAGCAATACAAATTCTAAATAAAGGGGCTTCCTCAGGAAAAGGTGTGTATTGTGTTTACCCTTTTATTTTGGCACTGTATCATGTCAGCAGATTTTTTCTGTTAACAGAATTATGCAAGATAGTATGGAAGAGATGTCTGTTGTATTGTAAAATTGTTACTTGAAACACTTGTATTGGAGCTTGACAAATCCTGATATTTCACTCATCAGACTACCATATGCCATACTGTCTATTTAAAATAGATCAAATGTTTCAGAATTTCATATTGTTAAAGCTCCAGAAAGACATATGTTCAGAGCTAGTGGGATTCTTTTTACTTTAATGGAATTTCTGGGGAAAGAGTGTCTGTGCTTTCCACAGTGAGGATTCAGAGTGAAGACCTGCTGTTTTCAAATTCAAGAATAAAATTGAACTTTCTGACAGAATGAATATTTAGATTAAATAGTTTTCATGTTTTTAGGAAACTTCTTAGCTTGAAACTTCTGTATAACATTGTTATCCTCCTGCTAGGTCTGTTAAACAAAGGCTGGATATACACTCCTGTCTTTGAACTTCTTGTGGATATGAATTATGATCATGACAATCTTTTATGATAGCTATTTCAGAATACCACAAGTAGTGGGATATTTAAAGAGGCTGTCATGCATGTAGATGCTAACTTACCTAAACAGATGCATTTAAATCAAAGTCTATTATACATGATAGTGTCTGCACATTAATTTAGGTAGTGTTAATTGTACTGCATTTTGTGTTGCATCATGACAAATCATTGTGTTTCAAATGGATGCTTTCATTTATGGTTTTAACTGGATTTTTTTTAAGTCCTTAACTTGAATAATCTTATTTTACTGATTGATTTTCATAAATCAGGTGATCTGAACCTTAATGTAGTAGCAATGGCTCTGTCAGGCTACACAGATGAGAAGAACTCACTTTGGAGAGAAATGTGCAGTACTCTAAGACTGCAGCTGAACAATCCCTACCTGTGTGCTATGTTTGCTTTCCTGACCAGTGAGTCTGGTTCATACGATGGTGTTTTGGTGAGTAAATTTCTGTGTTAGGTTAAAATGTCTTTATACAATAGGAACATATAGATACATGCATATATGTAGGGGGAGTCCTATATACTCCAAGAATTAATCAAATTAAAACTTACTCTATTATCCTAGTGCTGGCAAATAGCATTTCTTTCTGCAAAAGAGACATTTCATATCAGTGAATGTTATGTTAGTGAATAAGTCATACATAAACAACCAAAACCTTGATTATAGTTAACACATTTTTTTAGAGGAATTTTATTTTTAGCATGGAGTTATTAAACCTCTAGAAATACATTATCAAAATAATGTAAGAAGTGGGAAGAAACAGAAGAGAGATTAATAATGGAATTTCAAAAAGCAGACTAAATGCAGGGGAGTTTACAGAACTTCCATCAAGCTACATTTGCATTGAGTTGTATTTTATTTTCCCTTGCTTACTTGTTAAAATAATTTCACTTTGTTGAAATAGTAAATAGAGTAGTTCCAGGGCATCTGAAACTGATACAGAAATGCCATTTAAAGGGCAAACTAAATCTTTAATCATTAAATACTTTGAGCCTTTGGAGGAGTTCCTGCTTAGAGAACAATAAAGATATTTGATTCAATAGGAATTACTTAGCTTAGGAGAGGACTCCTGTAATGCAGCAGAGTAATTGGCCCAAAGCTGTTGAAAGTGAAGTTGTCATAATTTGATCTCTTAGGGTAATGAAAAATAAAAAAGTTTAGAATTCCAGAGGGGAGAAACCTGATTTTTTAAAAAATATTTTTAAAATTTTTTTTTTGTGTCTGTCTTTGAGAGAATATTGTTGTTCTCTGGATGTTGGGTAGTAATTTTATAGATTTTTTTATTGATGAGCTGGCAATGATCGCACATGATAAGGTGCTGTTTGTTTGGGTTTAATTTTAATTTTTCCTTCAGTGAAAGTCTGCATGAAAGATTTTGCCAAGCACATCTTGTTTTGGCAATGTCAGTCACAATTTCTAATCTGAGAATATCAGGGAAAAATATGGGCATAGCTAAGTATGAGAATTAATATAGAGAAGTTTTGTTTTTTTTTCCTTCAGTGTCCCACCTGGTAAAATGGTTAAAAAGCAGAAAGTATCGATATGCTGCTGGACCTCAAGTGTTAACTAATTTTGAGAAATTAGTTCTGGGTGTTTAGTTTTTCTTTGCTTGGGGTGGTTTGTTTGCTTTGCTAGCTTTTGTTTGCAATTTAAGGAAGGAATGGAGTGGTTAGGCTAGTTATTTTGTAAATACAGTAAACGGAACTTGGTTTGTGTTTTTTTCTGCCTGTGACATGGTGGGACTCCTGACTATATATACTGAAAGCACTAAGTTCTCTACAGTAATGAACTTGCAAAGTTTATTTTTGCAGAGTTTCATAAGTCCTGTAAGGATGTGTTGTATCAGGCTTTCCAGGTAGGGTGTTCCCATATCTGCAGTCTTCCTCTGATACCTGTGTATGAGTACAAACAAGTAAGCTGATACTTTGAGTTAGCTTTCTACAGATGTCACATTTTCTTTGCACACAATCAATTTCATTGTATCAGTTAGACAGTAGTGCAAGTGTTCTGGTTTTTCTAATGTGTTGGAAAAGTGGAAACATGTAACTGATGTTAGTATTCACGTTTTTCTCTCCAAAGTATGAAAATAACGTAGCTGTACGAGACAGAGTGGCATTTGCTTGCAAGTTCCTCAATGATGTTCATGTAAGTTTGTAGCTGCACATTTAAGCAAACTTTTAAACTGGGCTTTATTCAGAGGCAGAAGAAACTCTGAGGTAGAGGGGTGAACAGTGGAAATAGTGAGTCATTAGTGATTTGTGTTTTCGTCTCACAGTAGTATACAAAGTATGGTAGAATCTAGTTTTTACTTTGTACTTTCAGCTTAATTTTTGAGTTGGTGGGTGGGTGGTTGGTTGGTTTGGGGGCTTTATTGGTTTTGTTGTAGTTTTGTGGGTTTTTGTGAGTATTACATGGTAGTTCAAATGCAGTTAACTGTACACCTGTTTTACTGGAGAGTATTTCTATTTATTAAATATTTATTTCCAGGCGTTAATGTTCTCTCAAATTATGGTTTGGTTTTGCAACAGAATGTCCTATTTTAAATTCACCTAAGTAGTATTGTAAGAATACATGACCCCTCTCCTTGCATTTTCTATCAGGAAGCTTACAGTTTGTTTATAAACACTTGATTTCATGCAATGTCATACAATATAGTAATTTAACTTTTTCTATGTAACATCCAGCAAGCAACACATTCTGTTAGCAGCAGATGCTGTTTTTACAGATATTTATATTTCTTCAGATATATATATATTTTATAGCTCAACAGGTTTATTGAAAAGCTGACAAATGAAATGAAAGAGGCTGGGAATTTGGAGGGAATACTGTTAACAGGGCTGACTAAAGATGGAGTTGACTTGATGGAAAGTTACGTTGACAGAACTGGAGATGTCCAGACAGCAAGCTATTGCATGCTACAGGTTAGTGTGTGACTCCAAAATAAATTTTATGGAGAAAAACTACTTGGAGTTTGTTTATCAGGGTAATGTTGAACTGAAAAGTACTTTCCATATGAAATTGGGACAATTAGATATGGGGTTTTTTTTTGTGGGGTGTTGTTGTTTTGTTTTGTTTGTTTTTTTGTGGAATCATCTGAAACTCAGTGTAATATGGTAACTATGTGTCTCCACACTCCCTGGTTGAGGTAGCTTGAGGAGATAGCAGGAGAAAAAGATTAAAGAAAATCGTAGCCCTTTTCACTAGCTGAACTGGGAATACCCATTTATGTGCTTATTGCTGGTGTGTTTCCTGACATTTCTTTTTCTTTTTTTTTTTTCTTTTTTTTTTTTGGTTTTTTGTAAAAATCAAAACGGAGGGGATTTTTTTNTATAGCTCAACAGGTTTATTGAAAAGCTGACAAATGAAATGAAAGAGGCTGGGAATTTGGAGGGAATACTGTTAACAGGGCTGACTAAAGATGGAGTTGACTTGATGGAAAGTTACGTTGACAGAACTGGAGATGTCCAGACAGCAAGCTATTGCATGCTACAGGTTAGTGTGTGACTCCAAAATAAATTTTATGGAGAAAAACTACTTGGAGTTTGTTTATCAGGGTAATGTTGAATCTTGTGAACTGAAAAGTACTTTCCGTATGAAATTGGGACAATTAGATGTGGGGTTTTTTTTGTGGGGTGTTGTTTTTTTTGTTTTGTTTGTTTTTTTGTGGAATCATCTGAAACTCAGTGTAATATGGTAACTATGTGTCTCCACACTCCCTGGTTGAGGTAGCTTGAGGAGATAGTAGGAGTAAAAGATTAAAGAAAATCGTAGCCCTTTTCACTAGCTGAACTGGGAATTCCCATTTATGTGCTTATTGCTGGTGTGTTTCCTGACATTTCTTTTTCTTTTTTTTTTTTCTTTTTTTTTTCTGGATTTTGGTAAAGATCAAAACGGAGGGGTTTTTGTTTGTTTGTAGGTTTTGGGTTTGTTTTTTTCTAACGATGGAGTTACCTTGGCCCTTACACAGTAGCACCTATTGCCAGTGATGTATTTACCTGCATATGCAATCATGACAGTGATACAGGTTGTGATACGTGACAGAACTTTCAAATCCTTAAATCCTTCATCTCACAGACATGAGTGCCTAGGAGGACATGGCAGCATGAGTATTTTCAACCAGAGAGAAACTGAAGAAAACATGTTACAATTAAATAGAAAATTGATCTTCTTCAGGATAAATGACACTATATTATTTCTTATATCTTGTAGTACACTTTGTAAAGCCTTTTGAAAAAGTGAGTAATATGTATTGTGTGTCTTTAATATATATATGGCATTTTTTTTCTTGCTTACACTAGGGTTCTCCATCAGAGGTACTTAAGGATGAAAGGGTTCAGTACTGGATCGAGAACTACAGGAATCTTTTAGATGCTTGGAGGTTTTGGCATAAACGTGCAGAATTTGATATCCATAGGAGTAAGCTGGATCCCAGCTCAAAGCCTTTAGCCCAGGTAAATATAAATCTTATATGAAATATGATCAGTCCAGAAAGAAACATGGCATGGTACTTCTGTAAAAAAATAACAGGTCTTTTATAAACTTTAACCTGTCAACACTTTTCTTCTGGGGAAACTGGAAACTTATTTTTTTCTCTCACATGCTGAAAAATGAAATCAGAGATGTATCACCAGGCTGAATTCATTGTCAGTGTGGGGCTGATTCTGAAACCATGGAACTCATTCAAATTGCTTTTGTTTTAATTGAAAAAAAAGTCAAAGCTGTTTAGAAGCCCTTGAACATGAAACTAAAGTGAACAGCAGCAACTTCCATTATCAGTTCTGAACATACATTGACCCAAAAATTAGTGCCCTGCCCAAATGCTATCTTCTTAGCATCTGGTGGTAGTTCCCTGGTCTTACCGTGGCACTTTTACTCCCTCATATCTGCTAAGTATGTTCATTACAAGTTTTAGAGCCTGAGTTTCTGAGGAAAGCTGGCTTTGAGTTCATTTATCAGTCACAGCTATTTAAGCAGAGTTGTTCCAAGTGGGAGGGAGTTGAGTTTACTGCTCCTTCCTTATGTCGTTAACATAAATAACACTAAAGAATTTAAAATATGTGCTCCTTGGTATCAAGTCACAACTTGTGACATGAGGGATGCACATAAATAATATTACGACAATCCTTATGTTGGGGATTGTAGTGTGAATCATCTGACTATAAAGAGGGAGAAAACAGACTTTATATACTAAGTAGAGTAAACCTAATTTCTTTTGTTACTGGAGATACAGCTTTTATTATCTTAATACCTTTCAAAGTTTTAATAATTATGCATGTTTTTATGTGCTTTTGTAGTTAGTGAGCATCATTAAGACTTACTTCTCAGGGCTGTGTGCCTTACCTATAAGCCAAGATGTTAAAAGCTCCTTCACAAGTAGTCTTGGCTTTCCAGGGCACTCTCTAGAGTATCTGGTAAATAAATGTTAATTAGCTTGAATGGATTCACTCACAGGTGTAGCAAAAGTGGAACCAAACCAAAAAATTAATGGGCATTTGTTCTCTTTAGGTGTTTGTGAGTTGCAATTTCTGTGGGAAATCAATCTCTTACAGCTGTTCAGCTATTCCTCACCAGGGGCGAGGTTTTAGCCAATACGGAGTCAGCGGTTCACCAACCAAGTCCAAAGTTACCAGCTGCCCTGGCTGCCGTAAGCCCCTTCCCCGCTGTGCACTTTGCTTGATAAATATGGGAACACCAGTTTCCAGCTGCCCAGGTATGACACAGTGGGTTTTAGTGATTCAGCTGGAGTACTAGTTAGAGGCCAAATTAGCAATTCCTGTTGAAAGATCTTCTGTTGCACTTATTTTTTCTATTTATGCTTATACTGTAAACATTCATACTCATAATTTTGAAGGGAGAAGGACCATAATTGAGAACTTGCTTACATCCCATCTAATTTTGTGATGAAACCTTTGTTTCAATTCTTAAGGGTCAGCCAGTATGCAGAGTTACTTCGTTCTGGCAGTTTTCAGTGAGTTTGTCAGTCAAATTCCATGGCTAAACTGATGTAAAGATCCAAGTATTGTGGGGATCAGTATTGTGAGCTTTACCACTGAAAGAAATGGGGAGTGTGTTTTCTTGAGATGAATTGCAGGCATGCTGCACAAATCTTTGAATGTAAATGAATTTTTAGCTGGAAGAGGAAGAAGGGTGTGGTGTACTTTCTGTTACTAAGTATGAAAGAAAGCATGAGTCATGCTGTCACGGCTAGGAGGTATTATGACTAGAATAGTTTGGTTCTAAATGCCTTTGGCTCGGCATTATATAATGTCTAAATGAAAAGGATTTTGACCATATTTTTAAGTCAGTCTTATTACAGAGCCATGAGCAGCTAAGCTGTACAGTTGTCAGATTTATTTACCTTTTCTCATTCTTTCACTGATCTTTGTTATGACTTCTATACTGAACTTGTTCCAATTCATAACTTAGGTTTTGTTGATATTTTTTTTTCTAAAGCAGATTTCAGGCCCATAATTTACTGGAAAATAAATCAATAAGTCATAAATTACCATTGAAGGAGACTCTGTAAAACTTGTTTAATAGGCAAGTTCAGGATATTGATAAAATGTGAAGCAACAGCTTAGCAGTCTAATTCCTTTTTGACATTCTTCCAGGTCTTAATATTTTTACTGACTTCTGTTTTAAAATCAGGATGTGTCTTTGCATAATGTTCTTAATTTCAAATTCTCATAATATTGTTGCTGGGACTGAAATATAAATGAAGTGTCATGATTTACAGCCATATTTCTGTGGGTGGGTTTGCTTCTGGACAGGAGGATCCAAGTCAGATGAAAAAGTGGATCTTAGCAAAGACAAGAAGTTAGCCCAGTTCAACAACTGGTTTACTTGGTGTCACAACTGTAGGCATGGTGGACATGCTGGTCATATGCTCAGCTGGTTCAGGTAAGTTGATGTTAAAATTTTGTTATTTCACATGTGTGTTCTGCACTGAGTAGAATGTCTCCTTCCCTCTATCATTATGAAGTTTAAATAATAAAACTGAACTATGATACTGAGTTTTTCTGAGATATACACCTCTGCACATAGTTAAATGTATAATTGCAAAATTGTTTTACATGTTTTTTCTTTTTTTGGCTGTTGCTATGTAGGGACCATACTGAGTGCCCAGTTTCTGCCTGCTCTTGTAAGTGTATGCAGCTGGATACAACAGGGAATCTCATTCCAGCAGAGACTGTCCAGGCATAAATACTGTTAGAAAATGTGTGGCTCTCGAATGGATGTCTGCTATAGTCCAAGCAGATATTTTAGACAAAGGTAATTTGTGACTTACTGTGAAAAAATAAATTGCTATCAAAGTAGTAAAACGATGTGTGCATGACTGTGCTTGGTAGAAACAGGTATTCCTGTGAGCCTCTAGGTACAGTGCATGGCCCTTACTCAGAGGACTGAAGAACACTCCTGGAATTGTGGACTCTTTGGATTTGCTAAAATCCAAAGAAGACCTTTATTTTAAAAGTTTTCAGGATAATGCTGATTTGTCTCGAAGCTGAGTTTATCTGCTGTGAAAGCAGACCTTCAAAATAAACACTTGAAAAGAAGATGGCAAAGTGATGCTGTGGATTCCTCTGTTTATTGATCGCTCTCTTGTATGCAAATGATCGTTTGTGTCCTTGTAAGTTTATTCAAAGTGCCACTGCTAATTGTCTTCTAAAGATTTTTATTTTCAAGAAAAGTCCCTTTCTTTCTGTTCCCAGGTTTTGTTGATAGTAAAGCAATGTGTTTGCAATTCAAGTCCTTACTTCACTAGGCTACATATCTAGCTGATGCAGATTTCAATGCTAAGGAGTTTGCGGGTTTTCTCTCCTGGTGATGACTGTATCCTAGAGGAGTTCCCCAAGAAGTCATGTGACTTTCAGTGCACAGAGGGTAGGTAAATAGAGAAGGTTGTATCTGATAAATTAAGTTAGTACTGTGAAGATCTGGAATCTCAAGGACTGGAGACTTGCAAATGCATAAGTTTTAAACTACATGCAGAGTTTTGACTACAAAAATATTTGAAGACTTTGAGATACTCAGCATTTCCCAGTACTTCTGAAATATACTGGGAAGTGTGAAATCAACTTGTATAAATCCTGCTTCTGATCACTAGTAAACACCCATCTGCTCTCAATTTTATGTAATTGATCAGAGTACTTCTAGATGTTACCAGCTGGAATTAAGATTATTTATTAACTTGAGAGAGCATCAATATTTTGCTAATACTGTGCTAGGAGCTAATTGGTGTTGTTGTCCTTGACTTTGTAGGCAACAAAATTCACACAAATTAGGGAAAAAAAACCACCTGTTTTAAGGTATGTGATAATAACATCAGTTTACTTGGTGTGTGTTTATTTACAGTGTAAGTTACTCAACACTTGTGTGCTATGAAATACTAAATGGAATGCTAGCAATAAACTGGTACTGTTTCCAGGACTGTGAAAATTGGTGTTTTAAAGAGAATATATTGTAATATACCACTAGTTCTATGTGCTCTAGTGTAGTTTCAAGAAGATAAAATGTAGAAATGTTTTCTGTGGATGTACAAGATTACATTCAGGACTTTGGGTTATTTTCTGAGTTCTCAATAATGTTGTAATACATCTACTGCATTTATTTTGGTCTAAAATTGGCAAAGATCATCTTTTAAGTTAAAAATCTCAGAGGTACTTGATATTTCTAGGCATGGGAGAGCAGTTCCTTTTTTCTTTTTAGAATATTTATTTCTCTTTCTAGTATTTTTGCACACTTCACATTGCTGTTGAAGAGCTCTTCAAAATGTTCTCCATTTATAAGTGTATACTGGGGCTTACTGTATGATCCCCTATTTATATAAATACAGGCAATAAAGGTTTTGGATTATGTAAATGAGGATTGGTAAGTGTCAAGTGTTTGGTTTTTATTCTTGTGTAGTAACGTTTAGTAAATTTTCATGATATTTCCATGTTGAGGTGAGTGCAACCACCTACATACTGTGTCTCATTTTCTCATGTAAAGAAAATTCATCTGTAACATTTTTACCTCGACTGTAACTGTCTAACTCTATCACTAAGTTAAATTACATGCTCACTTTAATACTCTTATCTTTGCAATGTTTTGGATTATGAATGTGCATATTCTCGCCCTATGAGTTTTGGCTCTTGCCAAATTAGTAATCAGGCTTTCTGGTCAGTAGTTACACTATTTGCAAAATTTACAAAGCAAGAGCTGTATGTTTTTTTTAAATTATCAGATTTTTTTCCTTGTTTTGATTTAAATTAATAAAACTGTCATTTTTGGGGTGATTTCTTGTTTTCTAACAAAAAGTATAGCTACACCCAACTTGTTAGCTGAAGATATTTTTTTTGTTTACTGTTGCCTGTTAATCTCAGCTCAACTGTGCTGACGGTCTCCTTGCATGCTACAATGTTTTGATCCTGTGGCTCATGCTGGTTACATTTCATTGTTGTACTTTCCTTAGATGCTCCAGCCTTGCAGCCCTTGATTAAGCACAAGCACTTTATCATCAAAGACACAGGCTCCTTGCTCAGGAGCATCACATGAGTTGTGCACAAGTCCATGTCCAAGCCAGGACAGCAGAGCAGGCAGGCAGGGTCAGCCAAGAGCCCAGCAAAAGGCACCAAGTCTCAAAAGTCAGTCATGAGTCCAGTGGGAACAGTCCTGTTCTGAACAGCATACTCCAATGACAGCATTTACAGCATTTCATATGCCCCTTCTCCTCTCCCAGGTTCTCACCACTCACAAACCTCCTGCCCTCCCAAAGAAGCCACCAGCTCCTCTTCATGTGTTCCATTACTGGCTTTGGTGACATTCCTCTCTGGTGTTTATGATTCAGTTGCCCTGGTGCCTCCCTTTGGTCAGTGTCCCACGAAGCCCCTAGTTCCCATTTCATCATCTATGAGGTCTGGCAGTTTCTCACCTCTCACTGTGTGTGGTGCCTGGGTCCTGCAAACCATCAGGCCTAGCAGCAGGCTTGCAGCCGTGTCTTTCCCTTGGTATCTGTAATGGCTGGCACTTTTCTGCATGGTAATGTAGGAAATGATGCTGATGAATCATATATGACCTGAGCACTGCTCTAATACCAAGAACGTTTTGCAGTTCCTTGCATTGCTGTCTGGATTGTACAGCCACATAGCCAGGGTAGGCCATTTATTCACACAGCCTGATAGTCTGTAGAGAAACAGATAAATGAAAAGCACACAAGGGAAATTTTTGTTTATGTACAGCTTGCCCAGCCACCTTTCACTGCTGCAGGACTGCATGAACAAGAAGAGTGTTGACTGACAAAGAGAAACCAGCATTTCCCACCTAGTGTGTTCAAACTTTCCCTCACAATACCTCATATACCCCAGGCTTGTCTCTGAAGTGCTAAAGCCATCTAGTGGCAGGCTGCCCCACTGGCCATGGGTGGTCTGGGTAACTGTACAAAACATTTTATAGAGCATTTGTACACACATAAAATACCATTTTTCTAAAGCAGAATGGAACAAGGTAGTTTTAAATGCTAGGAAAACATGCATGCAGTTATTAAAAATTACATTTGACTCTACTGAGCACTTAGAGTGGTGATAAGAACATGCACCCTTGTGCCACATGGACCTTGTGTCCTGTTTGCTGTACAAGACTGCTTCCTACTTCAGGAGACTTTCCCAGTGAGAGTAACTCTGTCACTATATCTTCTAGGTGGGGAGGGAGAAAAAAATAGATCCTCTGTTAACTTGATCATCCCTCCCGTTTGAGGGACTTCAAGTATTCCTTGACTGAAAACAAGTGATGTTCTATAAATAAACACAAAGCTAGCAGTCTTATTAAGGCACTAAATCTAACTACTAAACCTATAAACCTATTTGTACAAAAGTTTAGTGAACATGGCTACAGTTTACTTAAAATACTTCAAAATATTTTATTAATTCACTATTTCCAAAGTTCAGCTGTACTTTGTACTTTGTGTTACCTCAAGTGATGCGAACATTTTGCTAAGTGTTGTAAGTAGCCTGGATTGTAACAAAATTGGGGACTGTTGGAAATTCCTATGGTTAGTCACCATGACAAGCTGGCTGAATCCTGGTACTGCTGCTTAGACTCCAACCAAGAACGAAGGCTGTGATGGAACTTCAACTGTGCTTGAAGTCCCCAAGCCTAATTATACATCTTCCAAGTGTTTAATATCAGTGCAGAGGCAAGAACCTTATACTCCACTTTGATAAATTTAAATGTGTCAGGTAAAATAGAACAGGAGTCGCCACATACCACTGAAAATAGCACTCTAACATTTAATGCTGACACAAATGGTTAAATGAGGGGAATCATTTTTATTGAAGATACCATTTTCAAGATACAAAATACCTCCCCCACTCAATAAATTTATATCAAAGCAAATTAAATCAAAAATCTTTATACTGAAATCTCACCAATTTTTTTTTCTATACAAGTTTCCTGTAATGTATCCTAGAACCTCTACCAACTAGAAAAGAATTTTTAGAAATATCAGTTTCTGACAAGTCTGATCTTGCAAGAGAACACTCCTCACAGATGCAAAAGGGTTAAATATATACAGTGAATGAGACATTCACATTTGTTCTCCTTGATGAATAAATACATTTTCAAAGAAAATTCTCTTCATAGGCAATACTTAGCACATGTAACAGTGTCTTTTCCCTATATTTGTTGAAAATAAACGCAACTGTTACCATGCTGTCAGGTAAGAAACCACAGTACTGTTGTCCCTTCTGAAGCTCTAAATATATGCTGATAAAAATCAAGTGTTCATCCTAGTGCCAAATGGGAAGTATTCAGGGAATTCATGAATAATTTTTAGTGCTTCATTGTAGAGTTCCAGATCTGAAAAAGGGCAAAGGAAATGGTTTTAATGCATGAGTTCAATACCCGACAAGTCACTGACAACATTCAGCTGCTTATATTAAAGCAGTCCTGCTGAGTGATCCCAGTCTCCCTCAAGCTCCCATTTTCTCATGGCAGGGACACTCAGGAACATTGCTTGTTTTCTGGAGCATTACTTTTAGGCCTGCTGGCTGCACAACCACAAAAGGTCCAGGGCAAGGTGAGAACCACATGGTCAGGAGTGGGAGAACAATTAGGCCACAGCAATGATCTAGACTGGCTCCAGCACTGAGTCACTGTCTATGGTTTAACCATAAATCACTACAGTTGGTACAGAACTTTTCTCATTTTTTTCTATACCCTGCTCCTTGTCTGGCAGCTTGAAGGAAGATCTTGTCTGTGAGAAAAGGTAACTAGGTTTTCCCTTCTAATTTACTGAAGAGAAGTTCAGAACTCAAAATGAATTTGCCATAATGTATATTCTTACTTACCAAATGAACTTTTATCTTCTCTGAACTGGACATATGATGCACACATGATGGTTGCCTGATTTGTTACTCTTCCCACCACTTCAATAACTCCTGAGATCTCCTCATCCAGCTAGAAAACACACCAAAGATGAAATTACTGACACTAAATTAGCTGCTGTCTTTACTGCACAGCTAGGAACTCTCCACAATTGATGGTTTCATCAGATGGGTTCATGACAGATTCTGTTCCATGTCAAACAATACAGTACTACTGAACAGCCCTGTTATCCTCTCCCCAAAAAACCCACAAAAACCTTGATCCACTTAAGAGATTTACAGGTTTGGTAATAGCCAATTCAATACCAACAAAAAAAAATATATGAAGACACATCCAAGGAAAGATACTGCTTCATAGGTATATAAAACTGTGTCATTTAATCACTGAACAGAGACTAATCTAGGACACAGAGAGAGAACAATTCTGATTTTAATGCACTGCATTCAAAACTGTGTCAATTATAGAACTCTGTAAGAGTTAAGGAGGTATCACACATTCCAGAGAGCAGTTCCAGTGTTCCACATTCAGGAGGTATATATGGAAATCATTTCTTAAGTAATCTGTCAGTAAGTGTTCAGAATACAAAATTGTAACTAATAAGCCTTTGGCTGAACAAAGGAAAAAAAGGCTAAAAATTACATCTTATGCCACAATAATACAGCTTGAATGTTTTCTTTATTTTTTAAGATACAAATTTTAACAGCGTAGTACCATTTTGTTAATGCTTTTCCAATATCTAAGTCTTATTTTTACTTTCAATTAACTCTACTGGAATAATTCCCTCCCCATAATTTTGGGGTCCTCTGATGAGAGAGGGTACTACAGATGCACAGTGAAATATATTGAAAGGGAAAAAAATTTAGAAAGCATTTTGATTAGCAAATCTATTAGTTTCCCCACTGACATCGAGTGAATTGGAGAGATGAATCAAAAGAGAATGCCAAAATGTTATTCCTTCAGTGGGAGGTGATAACAAAGCAGTATTTTTGTTCAGTAGTTCTAATTATATGTTACACCAATTGCATTCATTGCTTGGGTTTTTTTTTAAGAAAGAATGCTTCAAGCTAACTATGGAGTTTACTGAAACGCTATGACAAGTGTTTTAAGAGGATGTAGCAATATTAACTTAAAAAATTCTTGAAAACACCATGATTATAGAAGTGATAAGAAAATGGGAGGAAAGACTAAAATTAAAATAAAGCTAATAAACGTAATGGAATATATTAGACTGTGAATAACTAATAGAGTAAGAGAAAATAGCCAGACAGGGATGTATCTTGACAAGGAATAAGTTCTGTCTCTTAACATCAGCTGAAAACTGATGAAGACCAAGGCACCTCATGGGTAAGAAGACTACAGGTTAAATGAAAGATGCGAGAAAGAGGCAATGGAATATAGGTGGAAAAACTCCAAACATGGAAGGCGTGTACAAGTTTCAGAAGAGACAAAACCTCCGGAATCCACAAGAGGCGACATCAAGTATTTCCAAAGCATTCCTTAACTTACAGGCTCGCTCAGCTCCACAGTCGTATGCTTTCCGAGTCCATCCGTAAGCACGACAAGCTTCCCGCTAGGATGAATCTACAAAAGAACACTTAGTTCTAGAAAAGACATTAGGCCTGTGCGCTCCAAAGGTACAGGAAGCGCCACCGCCTCGGCCCGTTTTACCCGCAAGCATCCGCCCGCCTCCCGCCCTGCTCCCGGGCCGCCTGGGGCTG
>WEIU01000022.1:295238-336818 GCA_013389925.1 Aegithalos caudatus | reverse complement strand
GCTTAAGGGATGGAAAATCTTCCCTGTGAGGACCAGAGCTCTTAAGGCTTTAGACTGAAAAATTATATGAAAAATCAAGGTAGTATTTCAAGTGTTACTGTGTGCATTTGGCAAAGATTGTGATCCTGGCACAGAATCCCTGCAGGGTTATGGTGCTTTCAACCCCATTGGTAGTCAATAGCTTGGGAGATCATTGATACTTTTCAAGTCTGGGCTCTTAAGGAGGCTTTTTTTACGTGTAATACTGTGTAGTCAGTAAAACTGGGGAGTAAATCATGAGTACTAATGAGAGTAGGGGGTATTGAGGCTGTTTTACTGCCCTCACTTTCCTGTGGGGTGTGGGCTATTGCCCTGACAAGTTAAAAACAGCCAGATCCAGCCATATCTTCTGGCAACTGCAGTGGAAATTACTTGAACCACTAATTCAGTAGAGGTACAATCTCTGACAGAATAACAGAGAATCAGAATGTTTAAAGTTGTTTTGGCTATGACTTTTGTATTTTGCATGTTCTTGGGGAAATATTTTCTTTTTTTTTTTTNNTTTTTTTTTTTTTAGGTTTGCTTTTTACCTGGGGGACTTTTTTGCATGCTTAATTTCTTTTAAAAGAAGTCTCCTCGCTGTTGGTGCAGTACTGATCCTGAATGCCAAGAGCAAAGACATTAAATATTATATTTCCTAAACAAAACTGACACATTGGTACTTTCACACAAGGAAGCAGCAGAACTTCCCATTCTCCTGAGAGTTTAAAATGATCCATTTTATTGAGCAATATAATGACAGCACTAGCTGAGCAGAGCAGTAATTATTATCTCTAGGAGACCCAGGAGAACAGTGTTTTAAAAGGAAAAATACTGTTTTTTCATGTATTTCTTTAAATTCTGATACCAGCAGTTCAAGATTTGTCAGGCATAACTAAAAATAGAAATTGTAGCCAGATGTGTTTCAGGGGACAGATTGTGTGGAGGCCTCTTGGAGTCAATGGGGTGGGATACAGCCCAGGATTTGTCTATCCTTTGGCTCCACTGCACTGGGAAACCTGGCACAGCTCAGCATGTGTATGATGAAAATCAAGTAGAAGGCACTGTGTTTAACTTGTGTTCAGGCTGTTTGAAGTGGGGGTAGGCAGTGGAGTTCACTCCATTTTTCCCCCAAGGATTTTTGTGAACACAGGTGGTCTGACTTGCTCTCAGTCTGTCTGTATGACAATGTAAGGTGTGAAAGTTAAAGAAAAAGTTGAAAAAAAGTTGAGACGCTGCAAACTTCTTGGACTGTGTACTGGTTTACATCAGGAGGTGTGAAGGTGTGTAAGCTCTGCTTAGAAGGACTAATCTTCAATATTTTGTGATGCTGATAAAATAACAACTACAGTGTAGCAACCATGAGAGCAGACAAGGCTATTAATGTCCTTTCTTGTAATTGTAAACAAACAAAATAAAAAATGAGTCATGATAAGGTCAGAAGGCTTGAGTTCATCCTTTATCTCAGAGGCACTGCTGCATGTCTGTCTGAGGTTTCCTTCTTTTTTCATTGTGAGCATCCTCACAGAGCCTACTGATTGTGGAACAGGACAGCACTTTGCAGAATTCCACTCTTTAAGTGGTCACCTTACAGAGCTGGCTGTGCAATCTTTCTTGATGCTGTTGGATCACAAACATATTTATTATACAAATAAATACTAAATTGGATATTTTTCTGGGACTATGGGATCCCTTTAAGACCTTGTGTGAGTAAAATGTGACCTAATGAGTGAACTTCTACATTATTTTCTGAACAAAACCAACAAAAATGCCTGGAAAATCAGACTGCTCAGATCCTCAGCTTATGTAATTGGCCTTCTGAATGAATTTTCCTAGAGCTGAACCAGTTCACTGTAAGTTCACTTGGCTTGGTATTAACATGTCCTGTGTTACTCAGACATTCCTTCCTAAATTCAGCCAGTTGGCATTCTGCCCATTGTGGTTATTTTTGCCCTTTGTCCCTAAAGACTTTTCTGAGAGCCAAGGTCCAGGTGTATTCTTGGGTGTCAGCTGCATGTCAGATCTTAGGGCAGCATTAAATTCCAAACAGGACAAATGGAGTGCTGGCTGCTCCTTTCCCACTATAGAAAATTCTCCTACTTGATGACACAATTCCTTCATCCCCTAGATTTACACTTCATTAGAAACCCAAACCTGCTCCCAGGTTTTCAAGAGCTTGTTAGCTCTCAAAGCACCAAGAGTGCTGCCGAATTTGCAAGTGGGAAGGCAGCACGACACGAAGTTTCTTTTATCCAGCTTTTCAAGTTGTCGTGGTTTGATACTGGCCAAATGCCAGGAATCCATGCAAGTCGCTTGCTGACTCTCTCCTGCTACAGTTGGGCAAAGGAGAGGGAAAGAAAATTAACCTAGGGCTCATAAGTTGAGATAAGAACTGGGAGAAAAACACTCTAAGGGCAAAACTAGTTTAAATTGAAAGGTATGAAGTAAATTTATTATTAACAGAGTCAGAGGAGGATAATGAGAAATAAAATAAGCCTTTTTTCCCCCCCAGCCTCTCCCTCTTTCCCACTGACAGTGCAGGAAGACAAGGCCTGGGGGTCTTGGTCAGTTTGCCACTTGAGATCTTTTTCTGTTCACTCGGGGAGAGGAGTATTTTCTGCGCTATGCTGTGGGATCCCTCCCATGGGAAGTCTTCCCAAAACTGTTGTGGTGTGGGTCACTTGTCCATGGAGAGCAGTCTTCTAAAGATAGGCTGCTCTAGTTTGGAGTCAGGGGCCCTCTCTTGCTCTATCTCCCACTAAATCACAGCTTTCTCCAGCATTCACCAGCTCTGGTGTGAGCACTTTTCCCACAGGCTGTGAACAGATTTTTACATCCCCTGTGGACTTTATGCATTACAGGGGGACAGTTTGTTTCACCACAGTCCTCACCAGGGCCTGCAGAGGAATCTCTGCTACAATGATTGAAGCACCTCTCCCTCTCCATTTCAGCCCTCACCTTGGTGCCGCCATGTTGTTTCCCCTCACGTCCTCACCTCCTCCTCTTCTCTGACTAGAAGAAAACTGCTGCTTGTACGTACCATTGTCAACAAGTTCCACTAATTCCAAGACTCTTGCAAGATCCCACAGTGTTGAGAGACTGATTTTGTCCAGTTTCCTTGTGAGGAGTTGCTTGTCATGCTTCTTCTGCTGGTTGGGTGGCCCTGCCACCATCATGTGGGCAGTGGCGGTGGCCACAATGGCGCTGGCTCTATTTAACCTCTCTCTTCAGGCAGGGTGCCAGGAAGGGGAAGCCACTGCTGCTGTCCCTGCCCTTTTCACCTGCAGTGTGGCTGGCTAGAGGCAGCCAGGCAGGCAAAGCTCGCTGCAGGCCACACCGAGATGGTGGTGGCCATGGTGGCACATTGCAGCATGCCACGCTGGGGATGGCCCCCAATGACAGCGCTTTGCCACTCCTGGAGAAAGATCTGCATGTGTGCTGGTTTGATTTTCTTCTTAAATATGTTATCACTGAGGTGTTACTGGCCTCTCTAATTTGGCCAGCAGCATGTCTATCCTCAGAGCCATCAGAGATTGGCTCTGTCGGACATGGTGGAAGCTTCCAGAAGTTTCTCACAGAAGCTACCCCTGTGGCCTGCTCCCCCACCACCAAAAAGCAGTCTGTGTCAAACCAACACACAAGATGAAGGTAAATAATGTGACCAGGGCTTCAGGAGGAAGACAAAAAAGAAGGGAAAAGAAAGCATTGGCACAGAAATACAATTTCAGTAAATAGCAGTGGTGCTAATTTCTGACAAAACAGAGTTAGGTCAGTATGGAAACAATTAATGCTGCTGTAGCCATGAAACAGAAGTAAAGATAGCTGATGCTTCAGGATAAAGTTCTTCATCAATCACTGGTTTATTTTATTAGCATTCATAGTGCTGTGTGGTGTGATTACTTCTGATGCCTTGTGACAAGCATAATGAGAAAATGCAGGGCTAAACCCAGACCTGGCACTGGACCCACATACACAGCTCTGAATTTGGACTCTAATGTAACACATATGAAGGCATAAACCTTTCCTGAAGGAACACAGATTCCACCTCAACCCCTGGCCCTTATTGAGGTTATTGCCTACATTCAGATTTATTGATAAAGCATTGCTGAAACTTTGTCTCCTCTTTTTAAATATTGCCCTACAAATGATAGGTTGAAAAGTCTGAGGTTCCCATATTGTCTGGACTGTTCTTTATTGTGTTAACATCCTGGTTTTGCTAAATAAATGACCAAATGCTTTGCAGCCAGATGGTATTGATTCTTTACAGTTGTGTTCATGTATCAGATGTAGATATTGTATTCCACTTCCCATTACATCTGAAAATGACTGAGTCTGATTGACAATATGGCATTCACATTGAGATGTTTGCTTTGTAAAAACTGGCTGCTGCTCAGAATTATTTTGTATTATTAACTCCTGTACATTGCCCCTGCTGTTTGATCAGTCTGTTTCCCTTTGTTCTAAGCCATATGTGTTTTCAAAACTAATACTTATACACCTTTCAAGGCCTTTGATTGTTGTACAAAAGACGATAAATCTCTAGGGCATCTAACTATATCCTGGAGCATACAACCTAATGAGAAAAATAAGTCCAAAATACCAAAGCATGGTGTTCTGATATTCTATCTCCTAGCTTTCAAATTCAAACAAAAAAAGAAAGAAAGAAAAAAAAATCTGCTGTGATGAAGCATTAGCTGCATGAATTACAAGTCGAACTCCTGTATTCCCAAGAGACACTGTATTTAACAAAGGCACTTCTATTGTGTCTGGATTTCTCATCAGCTCTTTGTACACTTTCTGTAGGTGGTAAATAGTCCACTCTGTGAGAGGAGAAGGAATATTGTTTCGTGGCCTTTTTTGGAGTTTTTTTTAAGGCTCTGAAAATATTTTTGACTGCTATCTCTGTGGAAGAATTAGGGGGAAAGATAAATTATTCTTGAGTTGTAAATAAGTGCTGGATTTGCACATATGTGAATATAACCCAGATTCTATTGAACCTTGCCATAGCTATGATGTAGGGAATGAGTTAAGGGTGGAAAAGGGATACAATCTGTGTGTGACTTGAAAAATTGCTATTTCCAGCACTAAATGGTGCCTCTCTTGGGAAGGGGACAGTTGAACGATGATGAGGAAAAATTACTCCATTCATGTTCAAACTTACTGTGTAAGAGCTTTCCTTTCCTGAAAAGAGTCCAATGTTTCTTTTCACTATTTTTGGGTGACTTTTTGTTGTTGTTTAGTTAGGCTTTTTAGCCAGCTGAACCAGTTTTAGTCTGTCAAAGCTTCTGTTTGGTTCAGTGCCTTGATATCAAGGCCCAACTAGACAATATAAATATTCCCAGGTTCATGAACAGTACACAGAAGAAGCTCAGACTTGACTTTTTTTTTTTTTTTTTTTTTTAAACCTATGGAATATCACACCCTCTGTGCAGATACTACAGCATCTTAGAAAAATGTGATATAAAAATCGACTGATAAAATAGAATTTTCTTGTCTATTTTGAACCAAGAAAAAGTACTTCTAAATGCAGATCTGGTAAATATGTTAAATCTGATACAAAAGGCTTTCCTGGCACAGGTAAAAAAATATTTTGGTGGTGCATTTGTTTGCAAGCTGCTTGTGTAAGGTGTTTTTTATTTAGAAACTGTTTCTGCATGAAGGATTTTGTAACAGTGCAATAGAACAATCACACCCCCATCCATCTTGAGCCAGAAAATCATACTTAATTTTTGTTGGTGGAAATGCTTTCAACTCCCAGCTTAAAACAGTTTGGTGATCTGTGTGAAGCTCTGAATGAGAAGCAGTGGACCTTGGTTATTCCTACATGGGCAGATGCCAGCTGGGAAATAAATAACTTCTAGGTACTCTCAGTACCTAACATACTACATGAATATCTTCTATCCTTCAATATATTTATCCTCACCTCATCTGTCTGAAAGGATATAGTCCCACTTGTGCAATTGGGGGTTACATTTCAGAAGAGCCAAGAAATACACAGTTGAGTAACAAGTCTTTATGGGAAATGCCAGTTAAACCTTTCTCTTCAGGGCCCTGAGCTACCTCTGCACTCAGACCTGTACAAATCACTAGAGAGCAAACCCCAAAACTGATTAAAAGATAATAGGACAGTACTCAGCATCTTTGGCATTAAGAAGCTCCTACCATGCCCAGTGGCTGCAAAAATACGTTAACTAGATGGTTATATTACAAAAGAGATTACTCCCTGATTTAAGAAATGCAGGGAATGCCAGATCCCTTTTTCCAGGGCTAGCCATAATCAAATTCCTTTCTTTACTGTGTTTTGTAACCCCACTAATTGAGATCACCCAAAATGTTACCATGAGCTGAAGTCAGTGTCAATTAAAAATACCATTTATATTCCCTGTGAAAACACATGGCCTTCAAAAGTGTTTGATTTTCATTGGACCTTCTCATCTGTTTGTCATTTAAAGTTCAGGCCATTTTCCATATTTCTATCAAATGCTGCCTCATATGGAAGTCTGGCAAATGAGCTTGCAAAGTAACTTATTTGAAGTTATAAATAATCTAATACTTGCCCAAAGTTGACCTCCCTCTACAATAATATACAAATTAATGTCTGAAGCTGGGGGACATAGAGTTCTCTAGAACTGCCTGGTTAGTTAAAGGCAGGGTTGCACTTGTGCACTTACAGCACTCATGGTTATTCCCACTGGTACAGATCAGGCCATGAGGTAGGAAGGATTTGGAGGAGGAAGCAGGGCAGAATCCATAACACTGGCACCTCTTTCAGGCACAAGAATTGGCTCTGCCATTACCCCAAGTACCCTCTTGCTTATTTATTTAAAAAAAACCCTGGAGAGTAGGCAAATTATTTTGCTGTCACATTTGTTCTTTCGATGTTCATTCACATTAAAGTCTGATCCCTCTTACATTTCCTGTTATGATGGGGAAGTGTTTGGGAACCTGCTGGTTCATGGGTGGTTGAAAGATGGACAAGGGGCCCCATAAGGTGCCAGGGCCACCTCTGAGACTTCAAAACCATTTTGGAGAGAGTCAGCTGTCAAGGTGCTATTCATCCAGTGAGTTTTCCAGCACAGACAAATCCTTCTGTGGTTTTTCATTTTTTGGGTGGACAGAATGGATCAGCCTCAGCCATTCTGCACCTTTCTAACAAGGCAACCCATGTCTGATTTATGCTTCCCTGCCACTCTTCTGTGACTCAGACTTTTGCAATGTGAGGTTCAGCAGGTTGTAGCAACAATTTTTGGCTCTTTTTACCCTGCCTGAAAGATGAGGATGGTCCTACATAGCCTGTGCTGGTTGCCTTAGTATCTTATTCCGTTCTGTATACTTAATTTTGGTGTTAGCAGTTAGCTTTATACTGCTGTGCAGAACTGCCTAGCCTTGGGGTCAGACTCAAGCCATCCCACCACATACTTGATTCCTTAAGTAGGGCTGGTTTTGTGTTATTCCACTGGTAAACCCCATAGATGGGAGCCTGGGCTGACTCCTGTGCTTCTGAAGCAGTTCTACTGAGCCAACTAGCCCAGGTGTCCTGGGCTTAGATCTGCAAATTTGTTGAAGCTCCTTGGGTGTCCCCATTGTCCTATTCCTCTAGTCTGCCACGGGACCCCATTTCATCAGCAGGATGGGCAAGCAAGCTTGAAATTGGGGTAGAATTTCAAAGTGCTTATCAGTAAGCACTGGACATTAGCTGTTAAGATAATTGGAGCTCTTTGGATGTCAGGTCACTCCCAGAACTGACCAGCTGAGATACACCAAAGATGTAACAAACAGGAGTGTTTGAGTGGAAAGATGCTGCTCATTTTTCAACAGAGTTGCAAAATCTTGTTCCTGAGATCTTTCCATGTGAACTCTTATCATTGTGACACTACACTTGGTTGAGCTCCTTTTGCTCTTAGGCACCTATCTCATGCTGATTACATTTTTAACATATTAGTTAAAGGACCTAAACATTTTTGGAGGTTATTGTCACCTGAAATTAAAGTGTATTGTTATCTCCTCTCTTAGGAAGAGAGGACTCTGCAAATGTGAAGCTCTTGAGCAGAGTTTTCTTTTTCCTTTTCTTCTAATCAACTTCATATATAAGGTACTGTCAGTGAATGACCATATCTGCTAATTAAATTGAGACTTGAATGACCAGGGTAGCACTCCAGTTATCATTATGCTTCCACTTGATGGATTATATTTCCAGTTATTCTAGAGACTTTCCTAATGGCAATCAGGTTAGTGGAGCCTTGATCTTACCAATGTGTATCCTTTTGTTTAACTCCTCAAGTAGGTGCCTAAATGGAGTTCAGCAAACCTTTTATTTATTATGTTTTTGAGGTTTTTTTTTGCACACAGCTAGTACTTAGAGGAGTGGGAGAAACTCTATATTACACGAGGTAAAATGCCAGTGTCCTGGTTCCTAAGAGCAGACACCAATATTTTATATGCTAAGAGAATCAGTCTTTTCACATCAAGAAAAATGGCCCCTCTTCTTGTGAGTTTTTTTTTGGGTTTTTTTTGGTTTTTTTTTTTTTTTTTTAATATACCTTAAAAGTGAGTAGGTTTCCTTAGGTAATATTTTTAAGGAGCAGATCTGTGCAGGTAATTCAGTATTTTATGTTGTGCATGACAACAAAGACACTAAAAGATTAGTGTCTTTTCTAAATTTGTATATGCAAAGCTACAGGTGGCCTGCAAACACAGCACTGTACATTTGGTAAGATTTATATGAAGATTTTGCACACTTATATATCCCCATGTTGGGTTTTAGGAGTTCTCCTTTTGTTTCTTTGTCTTAGGGAATTTTCTCCCTTTTTTTTTGTTGCTAAGAGACAATAACGGTTGGGTATTTAGGAGAGAGAAAAGTTTCATGGGGAAGGATGTGGCTTGCTGCCCTCTTAGCTGCAGGGTTTTTTGTGAGAACTGGGCTGGGGAAAAGGGTCTGGGGCAGCTGTCTCTTGCTCTCTCAGCATTTGGAGGGGAAGGAGGCTGCAGTCGTTGTGGGGAGAATTCTCCACTACTGTGTGGTTCTGTCTCCTGCTGCCTTCTCCTGCCATGAGTGGAGCTCTGCTCATAAGAGCAGCCACAGCACTGGGGCTTTATTAACACCTGACCTTGCCAAACAAAGGATCCTTCAGCATCTGCTGGGGCACCTCAGGGGAAATCCCAGGATCCTGGAGCTGCTTTTCCTTCCTAGGGAGCCTCTCCCTGCCCCGTTTGGGAGCTGGGAAGCCACTGCCAAGCCCTGTGGCTTCTTGGCCACTGAGCTCATGTCACAGCGCCCCCTGCAGCCCTGGAGGAATCATTGCACCTGCCCTGCTCGGCCGGGAGCCAGCAGCGCCCCTGCTGGCTGTGAGTGGAACTGCACCAAAGGGGAAAATGCTCAGAGAGCAGGAAGAGACTGTTCATTGGGTTTGCTGTTCTTTGTTGTTGCTTGCTTGCCTTGTTATTCATACACATACTAGTAAAGAATTGCTACTCATTTTCCCATATCTGTGCCTGAAAGCCCCTTAATTTCAAAGTTACAGTAATTGGGAGGGAAGGGGGTAATATTTTCCATTCCAAGGGAGGCTCCTGCTTTCCTTAGCAGACACCTGTCTTTCAAGCCAAGACATCTCAGAATATAAAAAAGCTGTAATTTGATATTTACAAATACTTCATCTATATTTTGGTTAATTTTTTCCAAATTATTCTCTGAAGTAGAAGATTAGACGTTATTTGACTATCCTTAAATTTGAGTGTAATCACAAAACCTCCAAGACTGGAGTTTTACAAAATAGCAACAGATATGACAAGTTTTGTAATTACAAACACAAGTATTGACAACAATTTTTTTTCTTTAACCCAGTGGGAGTAATGTAAAGCCACATGTTTGTAACATGGATAAATCACAAATAGGTAGATGAGCAGGCAGTGAAGTTGCTCAGCTCTTTGTCAACCACCTGGTATTCTGGGAATCCTGGCTGATAAACACAGCCATCCCCATCTGTAAATGGGGAGTTATAACTAATTACCATGACATTGATACATTTCTTTTATGATCTTCTCTTAATCCAGTGGTGCATCTGCATCAAGTCCTCCATTCACTCTTCCAATGTGAAAAGTATATTTATGGACTTAGATTCATGTTCCATTTGAAAAAAGAATGGAATTCTTTTTCAATTCCCAGGAAAATGTGAGCTCTAGTTCTGTGCTTGCACTGGGCTTTGTCAGTCATTACATAAGAGCTTTGCTCATACTGGCCTCCTGCTCCTGGCTTTTTAGATCATTCTTTGTATTATATTTCCAGTGCATGTAGATAATTAAATCTAACATTTTTCTAAATGCCAACATGCAGGAAGGCTGACCTTATAAGATCATAATTAGAATTATTAATATACTGTAAAAAATATAACTGATTTGGAGTTACTGGAAAATGTGAGATTTAAATTTTTTTTTTTTTTTTTAAGAATTCATTTTGCTGGAATGGAATTAAGCTAAAGCCTTAATTACTTTTCAACTTTTGCCTTATGCTAACCTTTTCCTACTTGATCATGTCATTGCTTTAACTATATGTAAAGTTCTCTTTGGCAGCAATGGCTGTCCTCTTAATTGCTTTGTTTCAATGGGTTGTTATTCCAAAGCCTCAAAGTTCTAATAAATTATGTTAACAGGCTTAAAAACTTGTGTGAATAATGTCTTCAGGTTACTGAAGCTAATGTAGACTTTTGTCTTGATAGCTATGAAATAAACAGAGCCTCCATCCTTGTTGTACTAGATACCATTTATACTATTAATCACTGCAGCCTTGCTTGCCTGGGAGATAAATGTGATAATTGCTGAGCAATTAGAAAACAGTTTTATGGAGATCTAGGCTGTATGTAGCAGGCTATTGGGGCAGAGAAGCAGTCTTTTTTCTGGAGGTCAGAATGTGTCATGAGGGGATGAGCTCACACTGGAGAAGGAAACACAATTTTAATGAATGTGTTTTGGTGATGTGGGGAAGAGAGGAGGCAGAAGGCTCTTTTTTGGTGGTGTGAGTTTGATGACACTTGACCACAGACTTTTTGATGCCTGAAAGCTGATCACAGGCATTTTTATTTTTATTTGCAGATTTATATATATATATATTAAAAAAAAAAAAAAGGACTGCTCAATCTGAGTTTCAAGGCAAGGCAATGTTTTGATGTAACACAATATGGTGCATATACTTCTGTGCTTTTATGTGTGTTCCAATATATGAAACAAATACATGAGAGAAACAAAGAAAAACCTCCAGGAGGCTTGTTTGACAGTTTACTTCATTTTAAAATTGAGTAAATATGGAAATACTAAGAGGAAAAGTATTGTGAGCTGTCATTTCTGCTCAATACATTAAAATCCATAAAAATAATAACAAAGCTTGCCTTTGCTACTCCACACAAAAATGGAAAGGACAGGTTTGATGCCATACTCAGGACTGTAGAAGATGAAGAGTGAAATCAGATCAGCCTGTCTTAACTTCAGTTTTGGGTCAAGCCTGGCCTCAGCTATGGACCTCTAGAAACTAAGGAAAATACTGTTATCAAGACACATAAATATCACAAAACATGCATGGTATAAACTCCTAGAACTGAGATGAAGATAAGGTATTAAATATTTAAAGATTGGGTGAAATGCTGAAGCACTCTGTATAATCCCTCCCTTTCAAAAGGTAAGTTAGCAATAGCATTTACAGCAATAGCAGAGGTTTTCTTCAACAATGTAAATTCCTAACCCCATTTTCAGTCTTGCCATGGTCTTGGCCTTTTTGAAGTCCCACGACAATAAGATTTTAGTACAATTCTAAGTTGCTCAGAAAAAGTTGCACTTTTTCACATTTGAATTTTTCAGTTTCTGAATTTTCTCACTTTTAATGTAATAATCTATCTCCTTAACTGTGGGTTAGAAGGACTAAAATATCAGATTTTTTTTTTTTCACAAATTAGGCTTTTATTATCTATTTCCTGCTATTTTATATCTTCTAGCATCACCTTCTGAGGCTTTTTGGGCACCTTTTATCATTGTTACTGGGAGATGAGTGGATGTCTGCACGAATCATAGTCCAGGCTCTTTTGAGGAGCTGTTTTCTGTGATGGAAACCACTGGGTTGTACCTTTTTTTTTTTTTTTTTTTTCACTAATCTGCTGTACAAACCTCATGCTTGAAGCTTGAACTCAGCCTTCTGAGTCAGACTGGCCAGTTTGGGTGTTTAAATCCAAACACCTATCCTACATCTCAGGACATTTTTAGAATTTCACAATTCATCTGTGAGTGGGCTGGACAAAACCAAAATGTTGTGGCAGCCTAATTCAGAATAAATTATTTCAATCCACTATGTTCTATAGCAGGCAATAATCCTTTGATTTACATGAACAGAAGAAATGGGATGACTGAGCTGGACACAAAGATTAGAGAGTAGTGCCAGTAAGGAGCCTGACTTTTCTGAAACCAGATCCTGCCCTGACCCAGATTAATTACTCAGTTGTTCCCACAACCAAATTCCTGCTGTCAGTGTGTCCAGTGCTGCCTGCCAGGCCTGCCAATGAAAATAGAGCAGTTGTAAACCCTGAGAATTATCCCTGTGGCTGGATGTAGTGTCCTATCAAATAATTATCATGTGATAGGGCCCCTAGTGCTTTCCAGCTTCTCTGGCTCCCCTGATGAAATATTAATATGCTTTCTACATTTAAGGTTATTATTCTTGTATGCTATACTTGGGGCATATCTTCCTTTGCAGCAGTCATATGCTTTATAGAGCCAAAATACCCTGTACAGGAAAGGGAACAGATCTTTATGTCTTCCAAGACAGCCTTAGTTTGAATGCCCCTAGTTGAATCATTATGCTAAATAATCAGCAGTGCCTTAAATACCCTCATATGGGCTGAAGGGAGCGTAATGCAGTATGAAGTACACAGATTTTCCCAGAAGAATTGTCTCTTTCATCTCCAGCTTAGTAAGTAGAGCTGGGGACCTGCTGGAAGCCTGGCTTGCATGTTAACTTGCCATGAACAGCACACAGCTGTCCCATGCTGGGGTGGGGGCTGGCTCCAGGCTGCTGTGTGGGAGAACAGAGACATCCTTTGGATAAGCATGGAAACAAGGGGTTAGATTTGCTTAAATGATGCAGTTCTGATAGCCAACAAGATAGATTTTTAAGCCCAGTTCCAGGCTTTTCTAAAATCTCAGATTCTTTTCCGAAATGCTCCTCAAGAGGAATGAAGCAGGTTTATTTGGTTCTGTTCGCATGCTTGGGCTTAAGAAGTCCACTTCTGAATTTTCTTCCTTAACAGGGCAAGAAATGCACATTAAAAAAAAAAAAAAGTTACTTTCTGATAATCATCCACTTTCAAGAGCTTGAAATGAGAGTGCAGAACAAAATAAAACACAAGAATTAGGAGACCTGCAGCAGAGCCTGCAGGCTGGCAATATTTTTATGAATGAATGAGTGAATGAATCCAGGCATTTTTCTCAGCATGGAACTTGCTCATGATAGTGATTCCTTGCACATAGGTATTTGGCTGTGCAGGTTTTGCTCTTGCCAGCTTTTCTGGAAAGCATATTAGCTGCCTTGATGTCTGAAATTCCCTGAGGATTACCCAAAGAGAGCTCTTAAAGTGGCACTGTTTTGCTAATTAGTAAGGCCAACTGTTGTCTGGCTGAATTGTTTGCACTAACAAGGGGCTCCCTCTGCCTCCTCTCTCCAGTTTTAATTCTAATGCTAACAGCACACTGTGATTATGTTAATATTTCTGGCTTTCCTACCTAAGGACATACATGAGGTGTGCTGCATTTTCTAATGGTTTCATTCTAGCTCATCCCTGCACATAGGTCTGGAAGGACAGGTCAGCCTAGCTGGAATTGTCTCAGCAGGCATTGTGGGGATGGAGAGCAAAGAAGAAACAACAGCTTTAGCCATGGTTTAATTGTTGCTGTTTAGCTTGGTTGCTGCTAAGGCCACTAATGAAATGGTATTTGAGCACCTCAAGGTCAGCATTTCAACCTCAGATTTTTTTTTTTTTATTATTGCATGGAGGAGAAAATTCTCCCTCCTGGTGGAGAATTGAAGTACACAAAGCCTGGAGTGGTTTGTTTGGGGTTAGTATAAAAAAAACCCCAAGGCAGAGAAGACATTGAGCAGCTCTCAGGTGCCAGTTAGGAGCCCATCACTCCTTTCCTCCTGGCTGGGAATGTGTCAAGAGGGCTGTCAGTAAAACCATCTTTTCTGAGGGTAGAGGACAAATTTCTCTCTGAGAAACTGTAGCTGTGATTGAACTTCACAAGAGGAAAAAAAGTAGCTCCTCTTCCCAAAATAGAGAAACCAAAAAACAGGCTCTCTGTGGCAGAAATCTGGCTGAGACATGGACTTTGTACTTTTTATTAATTTTTCCCTTCAGTAAATGGTGAAGTGTTTGTTTGCTTGGGATTTTTTTTTTTTTTTTTTTTTTTTTTTTTGGTAGCAATATTAGGTTGAATGTTGCTTTTGAATATACTGCAGAGTAAAGATGACTGACATAAGAATGTTTTTATTATGGTGTTAATTTTAAATCTAGCCCTCAAAAATAATCTCTCCCTTATGGAGAAAAGCATTATTGGACACATCTGCCTACACTGAGCTGTTTTCCTGCAAGCTGGGTGAAGCCCAGGCTCTGGAATGTCATCCTGGTACCACATCACCTTGAGATCTGGTGAAGAAAATGCACATAAAATTTACAGGATAAGCACTATTGAGAGTATTATGGAATTCCTCTCTTGATGACAAAGCTCTTTATATCATCCCTTTTGGGCTGCTACCCATAAATAGTGGTTGTCCTGACACAAAATTTATCCTAATCTCTGTGACATTGAGAACCAACAGGGCAACCAAAATTACAGCTTTGGCGTTGTAACTGAGTTCTCCTGGCAGTTTAAACTAGATTGTGAGCAAAATAGCTGTTTGTTACAGGTTTTGTGTATAAGCTGCTTTTTTTTATTTCTTAATGTTAGTTAAGGACATAAAAATGAGAAGCCAAAATATAGGTATTTATTTGACTGACAGTAATGGCTCTGGGAGAAGCCATTTAAATGTTATTTACATATTATTTGAAGCCATAATAAGCAATCACATCAATCCATAGCACCCCATTGTTATTAAAGGAGTCTGCAACAGTGTAACTCACAATGGTGTTATGCAAATCAGGCACATTAAAAAAAAACCTTCTGTAGGAACATTACTGTACAAGCAAGGTAGCAAAGTTTTCAACATCAGACACTCTCTGTCATTTTAAATTTCAAATGCACAATCTGTGTGTGTGACTAATATCTCTGCAAAGCTCTCTAATAAGTACCAGACTCAGCAAATGCTGAACATGTAAGTCCCTCTTGATTTAAATAAATGTTTCAGCATATAGGACTTTACTAATGTTACCTTGTTGAACTCAAACCAACTACTACCCTAGGATGGATAGAAAATGAAAATATATTTTCTCCTCGGCTTGGAAAACTTTGTCCCTTAGAAGAGTCTTTGGATGTTGAGCTTTGGTAAGGCTTGGATGAAAAGGGGGATAGGGTGTGGTTTAACAAGGAAATGGTGGGAGATTTGAGCATTTGTAACAGTGGCAAATGACATTTTTCTATAAATAATCTCTGAGTATGTAGTTCTGCAGCAGTAAATACACAATTGAGTGATTATCTTGGCTGGACATATGGTTTTGGAGCAAATGACTGCTCCAAGGCAGGTGCTCAGCTTCCTCACCAAGACACAGAGTATGAGAGTGGTGTTGTCTAAGCTCTTTTGTAAATAGACCTGAGTACAGATACTACAGGATTATGAACCCCCTTTCTCTGTGCAGAACACTCAAAAGCCACCTGCCTGGCCAAAATACAGCTTGAGGAACATCCAGCTCAGAGCTGTATAATCAAAATTAAAAAGGGTGGATGGGTCCTATTGCTGAGCATGCAATGAGAATGAGGCCTCCCAAACATGAAGTGCAACTACTGCTACTCTTCTGGGTAAAAACATCAGTGGTTAAGAAAAAATTAAGCTAAGGTGCTGTGCAAGTGTCTCCATGTAGTCATTGGAACACAGTCTGGGGAATGAGACCCTCTTTCTGGAAAAGCTCAGTGTGATACTAGACAGCAACCTTGAAGGAAAAGTGAATCTGCTTTTCAGCAGTGTCCTCCTAAGGTGCAGAGTAAACATTTTCTTGCAGATATTCACATTAGTGTCTGAGCAGCATGGGCTCAGTCCCACCAGAGGCTGAGGAGCTATTCCAGACATTCTTTTCCCTGTGTAGTGGGAGCATTAAATGTTTAATGAGAGCTCACAACACCCTCTTGTAGTATGTCTCTTGAAAAATTATCACAGTCATAAAATTGTCATTTAGGGTTTCCTTTGGGTCTGAGAAAATACGTTCTCTCTCTCTGTCAGGCCAGTTCCAAGTTTGTTTTTTATTCATTTTGTGATTTGGAGTTGCTTGGCAGAGATGCACCTCCCTATTTCTGCCACTGTTTCCCTTTCTTTTTATGAGCACACATTCACATGTGTATATGACTGATTAAAAAAGTATAGGGAATAGCCTTACTGGCCTAGACAACATGCTGTCAGCACCATTTGTAGCCAAACCTGCTTGGATTTTTTTTCTGTGCAGTTTCCTAAAACATAGAAGAAAGCAAAGATAAAAAAGTATTTTAACCAAGTGAGTCTGCATTCTTTCATTGCAGCAATCCCATGAGGTTTGGCCAGTCCATCAAGATGGATTTGTAGAAAGATTCCTGAAACTGGCTGCCAAAAAAGTGGCTTTGGAGTGTCTGGACAAAGTTTCTGTGCTATGTCAGCTGCACATTCTGCAGGGGTGATGAGGAGACTGCAAGGTTTGGTATGGACACCTTCTGCTGCCTTGCACTGACTCTAAACATTTGCTTCTCAAGCTAAATTCCTGTGCCTTGGGGAGCCTGCAATCCCTTCAGGATGTACTGACATCAATTCCAGTTGTGTTGATGATGGAGATCGTGCATACTTTGGGTTTTGTGAGTTTAAAAATCACAAATCACAAGTCTTTTTTCTTCAAAATACACCTGGTTCTGTTTTGATCTCTGCTTAGAAACAAGCTGCAACCAAAATTCATTGTGCATAAAAAGGCATCTCCAAAAAATACCACACCAACTCCAACAGAACCAATCCCAAACACAACCCCCTTAGTGGACACTGCTTTTGAATTTCTTCCTGCCCTTATTACCTCCATTTGATTTCCAGGCCCAGTCTGCCAAAAGATTTGGATTCCCATCGAGGCAGTTTGGAAGGGCATTAATACTCAGATAAATAAATGCAACAGGCAACTCAGCTGCGTTGAACTAATGGCAGGACACTTGAAAGTGCTGGATTTCAGATAATAGTGTCAGTTTCAGAAAGCCATGCCAGCTGGTTTAATCAAATGTTATATTTTATGGAATTCCTGACCATTGGGAAGGAGATTGCATAGGAGAATTTAAAAGATTGGGAGTTTCTGGCTTTATTTCTGCACTGCTGCTAAGCAGCAATTTTTGCAGAAGGGGGAGAAGTAACCCTCTGCAATAAAACCATTTTCATAATACCATGGGAATGAGTTATTGCTTGAGGTGAGGCACAGTTTCTAATGGCTGCCTAAGCTTTCATCCCCATCTTTCATGGGCTAGTCAGACATTTTTATAGTGCTGACACAAAAAGAGAGCATTTATGTTGCTTCCATTCTCCATCTGTCAACAGTTAGGTTAAAGTGCCACTACAGGAATACTTTTCATCTGATTTCCATTCCAATGTGGTTCATCAATATATGGTGTTTGAGCCATGCCAGCTCTCAAGGTCCTAATCACTGATTTTTTTTGTGCACCATTAATGGTTAGCCAAAAAGAGACCAAAGTCTGTCTTTTTAATGTGAAGAGGGTAGTATTCACTTTTATTACGAATTTATTTATTATGAATTTTCCTGGATGTATCTCCTGTACAGTTTTCTCAGCTATCAAGAGTTGGTTTTCAGTAAATTGTGTGAAAAGTCAAAATACATTAGGCCAGAGAGGAAGTGGATTTTCATTTGTCTTGTATGAGATACATCCATGAACACCAATAATTGATTAACGATTTGGGCATCAGGTAGGAGCAAAAGGGGAAGCATTGTCATTAATCCCTGTTTTACTTACAATTCCTTTCAGCTAATGAACCTGTTTTTATTAGTGGCAGAGACCACAAAAAGGTTATTTAGTGCAAAAATCTGGAGACCTTAATGAAAAACTTACTTTCTTATTTTGTGCTTAGTGCAGTTGTAAGGTTGGACAGGGTAGATGTGCTGGTAACAAACTAAAGCAGACTTGTAAGATGCACAGATTTTCTCTTCTTTTTTGTGTGTGTGTGTTTTGTTGTTGTTTTGTTTTGTTGTTTTTAATCAATTTTTTTTTCCTGGTTGGTCTTTACCTTGTAGAATAGCACCCAGACACAAGTACCCCCAAACACACTTTCTTTTACTGATGATGAGAACAGAAAAGCTATTCCAGACCACTTCAGTGTATCTGTTATACGAGACAATATGTTCCAAAAATATCCTCTCTGTGCTGAGAAAGAGGTGGTTGGGGGATGACAAACTTATTTTAAATTAGAGGGAAAAAAAAAGTGAAAAAAAACCAAAAACCTGAGGAAAGGGGAAAAAAAATTCAGACTCTGAAGAGGGGGAAAACAATCTGTTTTTAACAGGATTTTCTTCCAAGTACCTCTGTCCCTTGGGTATGCAATATTCGCTTAGACTAAATTTCTTCCAGCTTTCTCTGAGATTTTGAGAGCCTCATTTTTCTGCAGCTAATACAGTGCAGCTCATATACTATATTTTATGGGTGACTGGCTTCCAGAGGAATGTAGGTGTGAAAGACCACACAACCATGAACCTGAGTTATATGGAGTAATCACTACAGGGGAAAAGGAGTGTTTAGTCCCCTTTTTGTCAGAGTCAGATGAGGCTTTCACACCGTGGGAGGGATTGTAAACATCCAAAGGAGACGTTATTTGATTTTTGTTTCAAGTTGTTTTCAGTTCTTTTGGCTGAGATTCCTGGCTTCTGGAAACTTTACGTTGAATTTTGATGCAGTTGGTCAGTGGAGTGGGTATTATCACACTCTCACTCTATGCCTGGCTTCATCTCCATGATTAACTTTTGAGCTGTGGTCTTGTGGTCCATGTGTGTGCAGATGTAAAGTGCTGTGTCTTGGCTTCACATAAACAAAAAGCTTTTTGTTTTTTGTCTCAAAAAAAGTGCACTGTGTTGCATTTCTTGCTGACAGAGTCTGTGTATTTGTATAATTAGGACTGTCCAGCTGGTGCATGTGATTCTATTTCTGAGTTCTTACACAGTAGATAAATGCCTGAATTCTCACAAAATTAAGAGATCAAATCCAAAATTCCTTGGGCTGTTTTTTTTTATGTCCAATGTTTTAACTGCCTTTGTCCTGTAATAGAGTGATGCAAAGGATCAAAATATCTTAAAAATACATTTATTTGGGGCTTTAAGATGCTTAAGTTGTGCATATATTTTAGATCTTACAACTTTTTCATGCAGCTGGGAGCCTTCTGTTCCCTCAGCCAATCTTTCATTGTTCCCATTAGGCAGCGACCAGAGTGTTATTAGAAACAGGAACAAAAAAAAATGAATTTTAGCCTGCTTTATTCATATCTACAGCTTTCTGTCTCTTAGTTGTGCTTTTTCAGTCCTCTTCTCATATTGTTGTCCACCCTCTGTTACCTCCCACAATGATGATTAATGGGATGCTCTACATCTTTTTTTGAACTCTTGGTTTTTCTTCTTAGTTCCTGATTATTTTAATTCTGCCAGACCTTTTTTCATATCCCTTCCTCGTCTGCCTCTAATCTACAGTATATTATTTCTCCTACTCCAATCCCTCATTTCCATTCCTGTAACGTTCCATGTCCTTTCTTGGAGCCTGGGCTGAGCACACAGACCAGTTAAAATGAAAATATACTTTCCAGATTTTAGTAGCCTAATTATTTTATTTTAAATGAAGCCGAGACATCAATCAGATTGTTCTCTAAATCCCAGTCACATCAGCAGCTAAACGAAAATATCAGTTATTCTCTGCCATTCCCAACCCACTTGCCTTTAAATGGTATTATCACAGCAAATATTAGGAGTTTAGACATGTCCATAGTCTTTTGCTGAAAAGCTCTTGCAAACAAGGCAAGGGAGATGCATCTGAAATCCTAATATCTTGTGAAATAATATTAACAACGGGTCTGGCAAATGTGAGAGCTTAGACAGGAGACTGTCAGATCCCAGGAGGTTGAAAGTGAGAAATATTTGAAAGACAAAGAACAAATCATAGAAATGAGAAGTTAAGAAAAATAAAATTTTTTTCAGGTTAAGCAGTGCAGGCTCCTGGGGCTGGTTCTCAGTTCTGACACCAGTTCATTGCTAGGCTCCAGACAGAGAATTCTGAAGGGCTGCACAGGGCTCAGGCATGGCCAAAAATCAGATCCTGTCCTCCCTGAAAACCTCAGATTTTCTCAGTCACGAGTGCCCAGAGTTAACAGGGAGTTTAATCAGAGCTGTGGGTGCTCAGCTCTGCCAAAAAAACAGATCCAGCTCAATAAATGTGTGGCCACATTGGAAATATTTGCCTTTCAGACCTTCTGATTACATTCCTCCCCTTCTATCTTCTTTCCTGTTAACCAGGACAGATACTGCAGAAAGTTACATAGCTGAAAAAGCTGTGTTTGAGGTGGACATTTATCATATAATCTGCTTAGAAACTTCTCTGAGCTTTTGAAAGCTCTGTGTTTTTACTCACTGAGGAAGCATATAGTGGATTTTAAAACCTCTTCTCATTGAATGCAAATCTGAGTCTCCCTCTGACTACTGGGGAAGGATGTTCTTCCAGAGCCTGATTTGTTGAATTTTAGGGGGGTTATGTGAAACAGATTTTTCTGGTAATTTTACTGTTTCCAAGCCCTCTTTTGTATCCTTTTCTGATCTCTCTGCAGTTTGCAGTACATTACTTCTCCTACTCTGACATGTTTTCTCTGTAACTGGGAGAACAGAGGAAGCTGTATAAAGAATTTAGGTACCCAGTACTACCCTCTATGTAGGGAATCACAAATTAAATAGGCAAAATGACAGGGGAGGATGCTGTAGAGGATGAAGCAATTTGTGGTCAGTCAGTTACAGAGGTAGGAGTATAATTGTTCCTCCAAATCTACTACAGTGTTATTTTTTCCCCCAGTGGACTGTGCTTTCTCTTCTTATAACTACATACCCTATTGACAGTGTGTACTAGAGGCCAGTCTTACATTAGGGATCAATTCCATTTTTTTTCCACTATGAAACTTGCTATATTTTAGCTTATCATGGTAATAAACTAAAAAAGCCTCAAGTTTTATTCCTTCTATTTCCCTTTTAATATATTTCTATTTCTATTTTTATTTTTCCTCTTTTTTTTCTTCCACTAAACTCCAAGGGGATGAAGGTGCATGAGAGATGACGTGAAGAGCTTTATCAAACTTCTGTGTAATAATAATGAGATTTGCAATGGGCTTCTAAAGGACACAGATCAGAACCACTTACCATAATGACACTACAAAGTAATGAAGATTCAAGTGCTTCTTATTAGATATGAAGCTTTTTCAGAGAATCCAAACTCTCCTAATATCTTATTGCTAGAGGAGAGGTGGGCATTACTGCTGTAAAATGTTTGTTTCTCTTTTTTTTTTTTGTTTCAAATCCAGGCAAATCTGTTTGGATTTGTGGGACTCCACGTGTCCATGCTGCAACTCTCCCTCCCATAAAAGCTGTAAATAAAGGCTCTAGTAAATTTTCATTAAAATAAATAGTAACCACATTTAATGACCAGTTTGTTTGAGTGTTAACAGCCTGTAAGCTAACAAACTCATCATTAACTGGTGATAACTTCTCTGGACTTGTTTAAATAATCCCTTAACATCAACCCTGTTTGTATTAAGATGCCCATGTAAAATTTCTGTCCATTCCTTGCTTTTAAAAATTTTTTTTGAGAATATTTTATCTTTTTGGTCTGTTCTTCTTTGATTGTTCCACTACTAGTATTTTCTCCTTATTCATTAAGATAGCAGTTTTATTTTCTTCTGGTGTTTTTTTTTTTTTTTTTTTTTTTTTTTTTTTTTTTTTTTTTTTTTTTTTTTCTTTATTTTCTTATAAAAATCTTTTTTTTTTTTTTTTTTTTTTTTTTTTTTTTTTTTTTTTTTTTTTTTTTTTTTTTTTTTTTTTTTTTCCCCAGATTTATCTTAAAATCTCTGCTTGTTCAATGAATTAGGTGACAAACCCCTAGGGATAAATTCAACTATGGAACATAAAACTCACAAATCAGTGGAGCTGTGGGCTACATCCTGATTATGTACAGAATTCAAATGAGCTTGGGAAACCCATTTGTGTGCTGTTAGAGGAAGCAGAAATCATGTCCCCAGTCTTGCAAAGTTACCAATGCCTTTCTGCAAGTCCAGCAGAATGATTTATGCATAGATTTGCTTCACATTTGCAGATCTAGAATATCTGTGTGCTGGAGGTCTAATTTGGCTGTGGCATTTGTTTTATACCACAAACTCTCTTGGCTTCATCCTGTGGAAGGAGGATGAGAGTCAGTTCAGTTCAAATAAAACCTTAAATTTTGGCCAGCACTCAGATTAAAGCTGATAGCCACTTCATGTGATATATTGTGGGGAAGGAGGAAAGAATATTTCAAAAGCATTTTCTGTGTTCATTTTCTGTGAATGAGTGCAGACTTAACTGGTAAGCAGTGGTGGGCAGCAGTTCAGGAAATTGTCTGTGTGTCTCCTTACCTCAGAACAGGATTTTCCAAAACCTGTGTGACATCTGGCATGTCTGTCTGACCTCTTCTTGAAAGATCTCCAGGAGCAGCTGCCCTGCAGCTTCCTTGGGTTCTCTGCTCCTGCATTTTCCTATTATTATTACTGCCAATGGAATTTTCTTCTTGCAATATAAAGGTTGTTTCCTGGCTCCAAAGATACAATGAAAAACGATTCCATCTCCTTTACATGGACTTCAAAATGTTTTCCCATCTCCATTGAGTTTTATGCACTAAATAATCCCAAATGTGTGTCCATCTCTCCAGTTAAATGACAACTTTCTTTAGAATAAGAGTCCAAAACTGGACCCAGTATGCAGCTAAGATCTAGCTATAGCTACAAGTTCTCTATAGATATAGAAAGATTGTTTCAGATATGTTAGAAGATATATTTCTGTGTACTTAATCCCAATATAAAGTATTCCTTTCTCCCCAGGAGCACTAGCACATCCTCTAGTGCCTCTTGGAAGATGTGTTATCCAACAGTTGGCCACCACTCTTTAATTTTGAAGTACTTATTCCTGCTTAACTTGGACCTGTCCTATTTAATTAATTTTTTTAGATGTCATGTCAAATTAATATAAGGGGACCCATAGTTAGGAAATTCCCGTTGCAGCCTGGCAGATGCAAAGATCTGGGTTATTCAGGTATGCATGCACAATGTCTGTGCCTCCTATAAGTCTTTTAAACAGGTCAGGGTAATTCCTTGCAGTTTTTACATCTTAGTCACTGTCTCAATAGATAATAAAACACACTGTAAAGCTTCACATTTTGTAGGCCAAAAGAGAGGATACCTCTGTTGTTCTGTTTTATTAAGAAAATAGCATTTACAATTCAGCAGTCCTTCCAACTGTCTGCATCCAAGTCCCTCACAAATAACTTTTGAATGAATTACTGCCTTAATTTGACACAGGGGCAGAGCCCTTATGGGCATTGAGGCTTCCAGGATTTTTTGGTGAAAGCTTGAGTAGATGGAGGGAAGGGAAAAACTCTCTTAGCCAAGGTAAAAGCAGCAGCCTCACAGGATGCCTCCCAGGAGCCATGGATGCTCCTGGGGAGTTGAAATTGGGGGAAATTTTGGCAGTGAGGGCCCTGGAGGTGGGCACAGGGCTGTCATCCATGGGAGACAAAGCAGCAGTGATGCTGAAGGAGCCACTTGTTTTGTCAGAGGTTGATTTTTGCAAAACAAAATTAAACAACCAGGGTTGTTTCCAACACTGGTTTTTCTTCAAGCATTGAGTAGATGCTTCAAGGCATTGGCAAGAGGGTTGAGTTTTGTGCCATCTTTACAAAGCAGATGTAGGCACTCATTTATTCACTCTAATGGATAGTTAGAAACATCTGATCAAAAATGACCACCTCTAAACTCAGTGTGATTTTTTTTTTTTTTTAAATAGTAAAAACTTCAGTTATGTCAGGTTTTTATACTTTATCAGACCACAAAAAATAAAATAAGCAAATCTTGTGTGGCTTTATATCTGGTCAATTTTAAAACACAAGTCAATGTTAATATGAGCACATTTTTGAGAAACATTATCTCTTTATGCTTTAAAATGGTCACATCCAGCAGTTGAAACAGATGTAATTCAAGTCTCTATATCTTAGGATGTTATCTGATTTTTTTTCCATTTGTCTTCTATTACTTTTAATGGGAAGTGCAGTGGAAAATTTTAAGCACTTGGATGATTTAGTGCTATGCTTTGCTATTATCAGTACCATCCAAAGGTCTTCTTCAGCAGTAGACTTCCACTGTCAATAAACTGTCCAGACTGGTGGAGATGTCTAGTGAAATTAGACACATTTTACAGAAAGGGTTGCATATGCTTCTTTACCAAGAGGCTGCAGATTTACAAATCCTCACCTTCATTTTTAGATGATGATGCATTTCAGCCATTGGATGACTGCAGGCCCTTTGGGTGCCCTAATAAAATCTCTTGTAAATGTTTTCAAGGTAGCCATGACTCTCTGGAATGGAGTTTTGGCTTTAAACTTGAGGTTTTTTTTTTTCACATTGCTCCTATGAAAATGGAAGATGCATCAGAACTGTGTCATTTTACAGATTTGTTTCTTCTCTTTTGGTTTGGGCAGTCACCTGGCTTTAAAAGATGTAGCAAGCAGTTATTTATGTTATATAGTTCTAAGCAGAGAGAACTTGAAGTCCCACTTCAGCAACTATTAGATGATACTGGATTAATAACATGATTAATCATGTTATTAATGGAATATGCTTGTGTCTAGGTGCCTGCTTCCATGCTTTGCTGAATTGAGACCCAGGGAATGGTTTTTGAAAGTTACACAGGCACCAAAGCAGATCAGGTACAGAGTAGGCAAACATGGATATCTAGGTCATGGTATTATATTGCTTTCTCTGCTGTCTTGCTTCAAGCAAGAGAGTTACAAGTATTGCTTAAATATTCAAGAAAATGTGGCTCTGTCTCTGCACTGGAAGAGGAGGTGCATGGTAGTTAAAATCGCCAGACTTTTCCTGTTTTGGTGTTGTTTTATTTTCCTTGGCTGACAATCCATTAGTGAATGATTCTTCCTAATAAACTGCAGTGAGAATGACTTCTCTCATTTTCCTCAAAAGGGATGGGAAAAGCCAACTCATAGCCCTTGTGCAACTTTAGGTGATGAAGAGGATGGCAAAGAAGTTGCTTGTGGTGTAGCTGGCTGGCAGCAGTGGGATAACCATGAGTGACCACTTTCTGCAGAGGTTCCACGTTAGTGCTGCCTTGCACTGAGCAGATGTTCTGGCTATTCTGGTCACTCCTCACCTTTGTCTGCAAGGTGCATCAATCACATTAATTTATAACAGGACATGGAGCCAAAAACTGAAGGAGAAAAATCAACCCAATCCTAGGAACAATCTTTCTTGATGAATTCTCCCCCCCTAAATTGAAACAATTTGCTGGGTAACCCAGCTGGGGTTCATATGTTTTTGATTACTGTGGGCTATTTAGCTTTACAAAATGACATGCTGCTTAATGGTCTTTTAATGGTTATAGGTTTCTCTCTCTTTTTTTTTAATGAGCTTCACCAGTTTGTTACTAATGCCCTGTGGAAATCTGGCAAAATGCCAGTTTTTATGTTACAAATTTTCTGGTTTTCGTGTGGCATAAGTGGAATCTATGCAGCCAGTGGGGATGTCTGTGTTACTAATCATACTGTAATGCCATTAAAGAAAAGGGGGGGGGAAAGAGCTAATTGAGTATTCTACAGTCCCAATAATGGTGTATGCAAAGATGGTATCATTAACATTTTGCAGTTGAAGTCTTACAAGAAGTCCAGTCAAGCTCTGGAAAATGGAGTTTCTTGAAGCTCATGTGTTCCACCTGGCTACTGCCAGGTGAAAATGTCAAGTGAAGGTTACACCACTGTCCAGGTACAGATAAAATAATGTCCTTTTTGTTAAGGAAGTGAGAACTTTCCTTGTGGGAGGACAGACAGACAGTGCTGAAGGCAATCTTGCCCTGATGTATTGGAGCTGTGTTAATTACCAAAGAGTGGGAACAGCCCTGCCCTCCCAGCTGTGGGTGATAAAGAGTGAGGGAGATGGGTCAGGTGGGGTCTGCTGGGAGGAGGAAGGGACAGGAGGGACGGACAGACAGGTTTGGTGTCCCTGCTGGGGGCAGGAAGGAGCCAGCTGGAACTGCAGAAGGAAGAGAGAAGAAGGAGAGAAAGAGCCAGAGCTGCCCTTGGGAGGCTACACAGAAAAGGTATGAGAGACTTTTGGATAACAAGGTGTTGATGCTTGAAGCTTTCTTTGGTGTCAATTGTACCTCCTCTGTTACTTCCTAATATTTTGCTAAATATAATGGCCTATTTTTCAGCAATGACTACAGTTCAGCTTTCAAATGGTCCTTCTTAAGGAGCCTTGTTTGTTTTCAGAGAGTGAATACTCAATACTTTGCGTGTTTTTAAGTTGAAGGAGATTCCTGTTCTGCACTCATTACTTGAAACATGAGCTGATAGTACCAGTGGGTCTTGTTGGGAAGTCTGGGCATTGTTTTTGACTTTTATAAGCTTACTGTGAAAGAAGGTTTAATTGCTAAATCTCTTTTACTGTTTTAATTTGTTGGTAACACAATTCTCCTCGTGTTCTGTATTCCCTAATAGAGCTGATAATCCTTAATGAACACATAGTTCTACATGAACTCTCTATCAAGTCTGAACTATCAAAATGCCTTGGGGCATAAGCCTCTTTTCAGGCACCAGTTTTAGGTGGGCCTTAGGCAGAGGCTTTGTACTGTGTTTGTCCATGGCATATGGATATGCCACAGTGTGGAGAGGCCAAGCATGTGTTAAGCTTTGCCAAATTCTCTGTTGAGTCCCAGAAGCTGTTTCAGTGCTTGATGTTCAAGAGGAGCCTTGTTTGTGCAGCTCAGAGAGGGATGTGCCATGGAGCACCATGGAAGTTTCTGCAAGTTTACCAGCCATGCTCTAATGTTGGCTTGATGAAGGGGTCAAGAACCATGCAGAGCTTTGACTCCTTCTTCCAGCTCTAAGGGGCTGTGCTGCTCTCCTACTTCCAGTGAAGCAGCTCGGAAATACTGGGCCATCCCTTCCTACCTTTATTTGAAAATGCTGATGCAGTATTGTTGCAATTATGCAAATTTACACTGAGTTAATATCTGGGCTCTGGTTTCTTTCTGTGACTCAAGTTCAGTTGAAGTATAAACAATGGGAAGAGTAGTGCTGTTTCAGGTCAGAATAAAATCTACAGGCTTTATGGTTAAAGAAAAAACAATTACTGTGTTATACTGAATGTGGCTGATGGTATTTTGCCAGGAAGAAGAAACTGCAGTTCTCTTAATTAAGAAGTGAATGCTCTTATTCAGGAGCTGGATGAGAATTTGGTAAACTGCATCCCAGGACAAATAAAAAGGGAGAGTAACAAACATTCAAGATGCTCTTTGCAAAGGAGTGGAAAGTTGTAAAAGGACTTCCAGACCTTTGAAAGGTCCAGGTTCATGACCTTTATGGCAGACAAAACTCAACTGACATCAACTGTGCTCCTGTTGGAGCCAGTTTTTCTTTTGGGCTTTACACTGTACTCAGGTCATGTGTGAAGAGATTGTGCAGCTGGAGCCTAGGCAGGGTTTTCAAACCTGAAAACCATGATTAACAAGAACAGTGTCATGGTCTTCTTTTGGGTCTCTCTTCAGGGCTCCAGTCTTAGGATGCTTTTGTCAGCATGGCTTGAATCTCTGTAGTTAGTTTCTCTGTTTGCAAATTCAAGCAATGGATGAGATTTTCAACAAGGTGTGCTCAGCTCCTGGTTAGTGGGAGCAATGGACAAGAGCTGGAATAACCCAGGTAAAGAAAACCTGCCCAGTGCAATATAAACATCTGCAGCTTTAACTATCAGCACTTGCTTAGGGCAATAATGTAACTGCAGAAAGAAGTATCATCAAGACAAAATGCAGAGGGTCCTTTTGAAATTTGGTAAATTTGCATGTCCTGGCTGTAAGTGAGCACAAAGAGTGCTTCCAGACTGATTTCAGCTCCTGAGGAGCAACCTACAGCATCCCTACTCTCACAGCCCCATCTGTGGATAACCAGGAGCAGATTGTACTTTTGTTTATTCCTTATGAAGTTACAGTTTCGTTTCAGTTAACATTGTGAAAAATAGAGACAAAAATGTCAACAGGAGGTTGAAAAAATACCAGCTGAGTCTGCTAGCTTATTGAATGTAGTTGGTGCAAATATTTTGTTCCCCATTTCCTTTGGTTCTGAGGTTGCTGAACTTATAATCAAGCAAGGACAAATAACAACATTGTTAGGAATATTATAAACTCAGAGAAAAAACAAAACAAAACAAACCCTACAAACACTTGTCTGAATTCTCAAATTACATTAATTTACGTCCCTTCTATAGTCATTCAGATGATTGTTCCTACCAGGAGATGAGTTTGGGCAAATATTCCCAGAAATAACAAATCTAGATGAATATCAAAAGTTGTTCAAAGGGAGTAAACTTCAGATCTTTAATCTGAGTGTTTCCATCCAATCTAATTGGTCAGACTTCCAATGTTAAGCACTCACAGAGATGTACTACTAACCAGCTGCAGTCAGGGATCTTGATGGAAATTGTTTCAATTACCAGGATATAAATAATTGTAATGTTGAGTGATGCCTGTGTAATCCATCTGTGACAGATAAAAAAAGAGGTGTAATTCATGGAGTGAAATTGTTAACTACAATTCTTAATTGTTAATTAAGGACAGATAGCAGCTCTAAGATGTGTAGGTTTAGGAATTTGATCTTGATGAATTTAGCAGCAATGCTTTAAAACTTTACTCCCAACAGTATCTGCTGCACTGGATGGCCCCATCCCTTTCAGAGAGATAAAACTAAACATTACTTCAGTGGCTCCAGGACTGAAGCATGTGTAAATGGGTGTTCTTTTTCCTCCTTTATTTTTCCCTAGACAATTCTTTAAGGTTTTACATAATTTACATAGAACTAATTTGTTCCACATTTTAATAATTTCCTGTGTAAGGAGAAAGATCATGGGGCTTTCCTGTTGTAGTGTGAATGGGTCTGCAAATATATCTCCATTGTATACACTGCCTGTGCTGGATCTGACTCTTCAGGCTGGGATTTCTCAAAAGAACTCATTTCTTAGTTGAAGGAGTCTATCAACTTGACAGTATTTGCTCAGTTCTTTTTAATAGCTTTGAAAACCACCATCATATGCTGAGACAATCCTAGCACAGGAGGAGTCAGTCAGGTGTTTTTCATCCTTGTATAAATGTAAAGTTCTCAAGCAGATGGGGAAATCTTGCAATTAAATTTGCCTGCTTTTTATTTACTAATGAACACTTTCCCTTAGCTGACCTGGTATTCACCAGCAGTAGTAGAAATCTTCCTGTTAAATAGCAGCAAATTTTGTGTCCAGCCCTTATTTGGGAGTATCTCAGCTCTCCTGAACCATCTACCCAATCTTAGTGTCCTGGCATTGTTGAATAACAATTCCCATATTATTGATAGCTCTGCATCCTGAGTTAATTATCCCCACCACTTTCTTGGCAGGGTCTGAATCTTTCCTGTTCACCTTATTATTACCTCTGTTCCATCTGGAGGGCATACAGCCCCATGGCTTCCCTGACAGGGCAGTTTTGGGTAGGAGACAGGGTGTAGCAGTGACCAGAGACACAGCATTATTCCACATCTTGCACAGAATACAGCCATTTCCCTTATTTTTAAAATTGTTCTCTTCCTTTCCTTTTGAAATGGTTGTAATGTACTTAAAAGTTGACATATTTATTACATTTAGCAAAGGAATCTCCCATTAGTCACAGATCAGCATCATTTTATGGGCTGTGAACAGAAATGCTTTGTGAGAGCCTGTTAGTGTTTTGCCAGGTCTCAGCTCTTATTTGAACAAAAACTTGCTTGGTTTTCACACTATAGGTGCCTTTGTTGCTCCTGAGGTGTGGATCCAAGCTCCTGGATGATGGCTTGGATGGGATTGGCTGGAAGTGTGGCCTCCTGCAGGTGCATTCCCAAGGTTCCAGTGCTTTATCTGGGAGGTGTTTCCACAGGCTGCCTTCAGCTGGTGGTCTTGCTGATGCCTGTGGTGGAATTAGGTGGCAAACCTGCCAGAAGTCTGGCCAAAAGAACTGATGTTTTGTATTAGGCAGACTTTTAAAAGATTTACTTTAAAAAAAACAAAAAAACAAACCCAAATCTTTTAGTAAAAACAGTGACTCTTCAAAGACTTTTTTTTTTTTTTCCTGAAGTTTTTACTTGCTGGGTTTTTTCCACTCCCTTCAAAGCCTTGTGCACAACTTTATCTGTCAGGAAAATAAGTAATTAGTCACTAAATTGTTGCTGTGACTAAACATCCTGAGACCTTCAGCTCAGGAAAATGCTCTAAAAGCCCTAAAATAGGGATATTCCTTAACAGACAAAAAAGAGGAGCAGTGAAGACCCTTCCTACTTGTCTGACCATGAGCAGTGTGGGTACCAGGCTGAAGATTTCCAGTGCTTGGTTGAATGTTCTCCCTCTGGGAAAGGTGCAGGGAATTAAAGCTGTACTTTATCACCAATGCTCTATATGACAGAAGGCTTCCTATTCCTATTGAGTGCTTTATCAAATATAAAAGGAGATTAATTTCAAGTGGCTTTGAGTTTTGCAGTGAGCACTGCAGTGTCTAGGCTGGTGTCAGGAACTAAAGAGTTTTGCAGAGTGTGATTAATAGTATTTTTCAGTAATCATAAATGAAAACTGAAGCCTTTAATTCTAGAAATTACTGTTGTGGTGGTTTTTTTTTTTTTTTTTTTTTTTTTTTTTTTTTTTTTTTTTTTTTTTTTTTTTTTTTTTTTTTTTTTTTTTTTTGGCAAAAAGGAACATAACTGTTAACTCTTCCTACAAATTGTATTTATAGGAAATGGAGGAGCACAAGCCTGATGCCAGAGCTAGGAGGCATCCAGCAAGGCACCATTCTTTCTTGTACCCAATTGGGGTTTTAGCCCATGGCATCCTCAGGCTGGGATATAGGTGGGGCAGGCACTGACATCCTATTTCCAGTTTGGACACCAGAAGCTCCTGTTCTGTTTTCCCTGCAGTGGCTCCATTCTCAGCCAGTTAAAACTGAGCTGAGTTCTCAGAGGAGAATCACACAATGCTAAATTCCTGAGAGAGAGAAAAGGTGTATTCAGCAGTAAATCCACACAACTGGGCTCTGAACTGGGAAATGCAATGTTTCCTCTGGGGCTGAAGTTAAAATTGACTCTCTTGGGTGCTGATGAGCTGAGCTTTCAAAGCATCAAACCTCTGAGCTGTGTTTGTATCATTAGCAGCATTATTCCTTTGGCTTTGAAAGAAAAAGTTATTTCAGTGGTGCACTCCAGCAGTATTTTCTAAATCTTGCCTGGTTATGCAGCTCTAAAGGCAGGACACCAGCCATGCTGCTGCTTGCTTGTTGCAACTCCCATGCAGGCCAGCAAATGGTAAACAAAAGTCTTTTGTATAATATTAATAAGCTTTCAGCACTTCTCAGCGTGGCCTGTTGTCATCAGAGTAAATCATGTGTATCAAAAGCCCTTATATGTGAAAGTTTGTTTTCATATCTGGCCAGCTTTTCTATTCAAACCCTTTTATCATCTTGTAATAAAAACATTTGTTTATTTTTTCAATAGCACTTCAGTCATGATGCAGGAACTGCTTCCATGAATAGCACAGCACTTTTCTAAGGAGCTTTCTTTCAAATCATTTCAACTGGCCCCTTCTAGCTGCCAGTGGACTTTGAATCCTGTTTACATTAAAACAATGGTAGCAGCTTCATAAATAAACAGGAGCACACATGCCTGAAAGCCAGCTTATAATTGAAAAGTTAAAGTTTTCTCCTACTCAAACTCTTTCATTTTATCTAACTCACTTTGGGTTTGAGCTAAATTTAAAGTTCTCTCTTTATGCTTAATGCACAGATCATGTTCTATTGATGTGTCCTATAGTGAAAGTTCTTAATTTAAACAGGTTCTGCTATGTCAATATTTCAGTACCAGCAGATATTTGCTAAAACAAACAAACACTTTTCCTTGTCTCAAGATACTGGGATAACATCCTACCAGTACCTGTGAGTAAATAAAACCCTGAGACCTAGCAACCTTTTATGTGCTCTTGAGCTACTGCTACTTTTCTGTTTGCTTTCTAGCTTTTCCTGTGGCTGCCTGCAAATGCCAGAGGATGGAATTAAGGGGATGATGGAGAGATTTAATGTGTTGGCTTGCCTAAGAAGTACTTGTTAGGGGTCTTTTAAATCTCTCCTATCTCAGGTTCAATGTTTGCTTCTGGGCACTGTAGGAAAAATTGTTTTACTTAATTTTGAGCCCATTTACATTTATCATTTCTAGCAGCTTCCTTGTAATTTCATGCTCAGAAAGGATGCAAATTGACTCTGGAGTTGAAAAAGGCCTGGGTTAAAACAGAAATCAAAGTTTCAATCAAAGCTGAATCCAAAATTCAGCTAGCCCAAAGTCCACTCAGGCTCTGAATGGATACTGGGATAACTGGAGAGGTAAGAAGCTGCATCTCTGCCCCACAGATGTGATAAATGACTTAGCACAATTTAGGCACCCAGGACCAGTCCCACATTGTCATGTCTCTGTGACATGCTATCAGCAGAGATTTTTGCAGACAAAGAAATCTGCTTGTTGGATCAGCTGACAATGATTTTGGCCAGGGGCTTGCCAGCATCTCTGTCTCTGGGTGAAATGCTGTGTTTTCCATTTCTGGAAAAATATATCCATAATTTGTAGGTAATTTCAGTAATCAAAGGAAGCATAATCCTCTAAGTTACATTTCTTATTATCAAGCCCTGACCTCAAAAACTTGCTAAAATACTTTTTTGCCTGGACTATTTATATTTTCCCCCCTGCAAGTGAAATGATGGCATCTCTAGCTGACCTGACATCCTTCCTGGCATGTCCAAAGGAGCAGAGGGCTAGAAAAATGGCTCAGTAGTTGGTTCAGACACCCCATGCTTCTCTCATTAAGAGAGGGCTTTGGAAGCATTTCCACAGCTCTAATTTGATCTCTGGGAAACTGAAAGGTTAATTGCACAATGTACAGGGGCAAAATAGATTTCCAAGAACATCTGGCACTATATTATTGAGTCTGAAATGAGATTAAAGTCATTCTTCTGGGACATGAGCTCTTGCCAACCTCGATGGGGAAGGTGTACAAACTTTATCTGAGTTTAATGAAGACATGGTGTGTATATTTATACACACATAAATGCACACACACACGTGTTGGCTTTTTTTTTTTTCCTTTTGCTTATGGCCTGTGGTATCTTGGGCTTGGTTTTACAGGATTTTCTCCTCACTAAATTTTCATGAGTGCCAATTAGGGGGCATTTTTCTGCCTGCAATAAATCTGTGTTGCAGGATATGTGGTCTTTCCCCCTTCTTCTTAAAAATGAAAAACATCTTTCCTCTCTTAGGTGCCACCATCCCTCTGTGCTACCTAGGAATAACCTGATGCTGCAGAAAGCAAGCATGGGGAGGGAATATCAGGGGACACACTAATATCTTTTCAAAGCCATCTATGTTAAAAATCAAGGCAAACATTTGCTATCTATTAAACACCAGGTTTTTTCCTGAAGGTGTCTGGGTGTGTAATTAGGGACAGAAGAGGCACTTGCTTGAAAAATCTGAGCTGTGCTTGTGTCCAAGGCAGGTAGGGAAAAGATATTTCAGAGGGGTTGGGAGCAAATGGTGAGGAGGTGACTCATTTCTTCTTTTCAGGGCTTTTTTCTTTTTGCCAAGGTCAGCTGTGATCCACCCTCCTTTCCCCAGCTTTTCTAAGGATGAAAGAGGAATCTGTCAGTGGGAGAATGGTGATGAGCAATGATCACAAGATCACCCCTTGTGCTGGAGGAGTCCTGGCGCAGAGACGCCCTCTGAGCCATCCATTTTCCCCAGTGCAGGGCTCAGTGTTAGTGGCTTATCTGCCTGATATGTGACACTCTGGTATCTTTAATATGTCACAGGTTCTGACAGATTTGGCAGGTCTTTAGCCTGAAGATCAGCTGTGTAGCTGGGTGGGTGAGAGGACTGTAGAGGGCAGTCTGAGACCGCCAGTGATGGGCTGCTGCAGCTGCTGGAGATGTGCAGGGTCCAGTGTCTGCCACCTGTGGGGATGGAGTTCTGCTAGGGAAAAAATGGAGAAACTGGCCTCTTGGATTTACAGCAAATATCTACTTGGCTTCCCCTAAAATAAATGCTTTATAGGATTTATTTTTCTTTAACCTCTCCTTTCCCCCATCTTGCTCTGTTTGAAAAGAGCCTAATGCTGCTACTGGCTGAGCAACTGTTTTTTTTTTTTTTTGTTTTGTTTTTTTTTTTTTACCCTGCAGTCACTATTTGAGCAAAAGAAACAAGGTGTGTAAATCCTCCTGCTGACAGTTGAAATGACTTTTAGTCTGTTCACAATGGGTTAGGCTTCACCACACTGTGAATGAACGTGACAATGAGCAGGATGGTGTTGTCCAAACACCACTTTACTACCAGCCAGTGCTGTGAGTTAGACAAGAGAAATCCCAGCACCTGAGGCAGGGTGCTGCCAAAGCAAGCAGGAATGATGGATGTGGTCCCCCTGCAAGGGGAGACAGCTTGCAAAGCAGTGCTGGACCTGGGCAAGCATTCTTTCTCTTATTTGGGGGGGGGCTAAAAAGCAAGTTTATAGCTGGGCAAAACTCTTCAGCATTTTTTTTTCCCCCATGTATTTAACTATCTGTGAAATATGACAGTTGGAGTCTGACACTGTGTCCAAAGTGGCGATAGAGGGGATTTTAGAGTGTTTAAAGGTAAGGACATGTGCCATTGGTGGCTCTGTTAAAGGACAGCCCAACAGTGGGGTCACCAGGAGGGGAATTCCTTGGCACAGCTGCTCCTCTCTTGGTGGGTGCATCTGAGATGTCTCACATTGTTGGTGATAAAGAGGAAGGCTCTTGTATAATTGCAGTGTCAAACCAGAGTCATGATTTTCTCCATGAAATCCTTTTTAAGAGAGAGTCATCTGAATTGATAAGCTGAGGGAAAGGATCAGTCCTGTCACATTCTGAAATTCCTAGCAGCAGAGTTTTTAGCTGCTCTGCTTCCTGCATTAATCAGAGGACCAAAACACAGCCAAGTAAACACACTGCTCCCCAATTTTCTTCTCAGGATCTGATTCTACCAATTTGATTTCTGTAATTGCACTCTAGGTAGTCAGGAGCAGTCATGCAGAGCCTTCCCCTGTAAGCACCTTCATGCACAGGCATATTCTTATTTGTGTTAATATTCTCCTGGATTTCATTGAAACAGTTTGTACTTGTAAAAGTTGAGTCTGCAGAATTTGGCCCAGAACTTAATCTGATTTTAAACATCCTCCCTTTCTAATAAGTCTCTGCAAGGCAGAGTTTTTTTTTAATGTAGCTGCCTTGATTTTTAAACTGCCTCTTTGCTTACAGTATGCTTGGTATTTCTTGCCTGTCTTCTGGAGGGCTTAGCTGTTGCCATTATTAATCCAACTTGCCAGAGCTCCCTTGGAGGAGATGAGCAGCTTAGAGCCTGTGTAAACTGAGGCAGAACAAAGCCAAGAGGTTGTTTTCCCTTAAGGTCTTGTGGCAAACCTCTGGCAGAGCTGGGAATGCAACTCAGCTTTGCACATCCCCAGCCTTCTTCTGCAGCCATGGTCAAGCTGGAGCAAATTAAACCCAGGGAAAAAGGGGTACAGCTCCTGTAGGAGGCAGGGAGGATTGTGCCCATCACACAAGCTCTGTGTTTGGCCCATTGCCTGCATGCTCCTAGAGTAACAGACATGGGGAACATGTTGCCAAGTTAGGTCCTTAAATCAAGCTTTTATAAATGAGTTCAGGAGAAAAAGAGGCATATTTTATTTCTACAGAAAGGGGGGGGATTGAAGGAGGTGGTGTCCAGCTATAACCCCAAAGGGGGCAAAGCTTATTAGGCCAAGTGGCCTTTTCCTTCTCTGTAATACATTCAGTTCATAACTAAGAGTTCACTTTGCAAAAAGATAACAAAATACAAGCCTGGCTTCCAAGTGTGTGTTAACACTTTCATTTCAGGTGATCAGACTCTGAGAGGAGCCTAAGCTGTAGTCCAGCTAGTAAACCAGCTAAGCAAGAGTCTGTGGTGCTGTCTGTGATAGAGGAGGGAGGAGAGCTCAGTTTTTAGGCTGGAGAGCACATATTCCACATGGACCTCTTTTGCAACAGAGTAGGGGTCCAAGAATCCACTTAAGGCAAAAGAATGCTGCCATGTTAAACCCTTGGCTGTCAGCCTCAGTCAACTGCCAGCATCAACAATCACTTTTCCCATGAAAAAGAACGTTTTCTGCTCTGGCAATGTGGACATTGCCTGCTTTTAAATCAAGGCAGACTGTGCTGATACAGGGCATGGCTTTGCAGTGCCAACCTCTACTGTATTAAAGTATCTGTAAACCCTCACCTTATTTCTGTTTACCTCTGAGCTCTCATGAGGTCCTGTCTGTTTTCTTTTCCTTGCTCTCTTTTTTTACTTCCTTTGGGTGTAGGCTTCTGAAGTATATGCATTTAACCTTGAGCATTGCTCAGATGTGGCCCAGCTCCTTCTGCTTGATGTCATCTTGCAAAAAATGAGTGTTGGTGGAAAGGAGAATTTTAAACTAGACTCTTGATTCAGAAGGCTTTGCAACTGCCACACTTGTGTGTTCCATGTGCTTTTGTAAAGGGACAATGAACAAGAGAGAGAAACATGATGGCTTACAGTAGAAATGGGGTACATTTGCTGGTTGGTTTTCTTAAAATCTAAAAAAGAGGAAAAAATCTAGTTTGTGTGCATTACTATCTTTTAGAGTGCTCAGAAATATAAAATACATAACTCTGTGCTTTATGTCCATGTTTCCTAGTAGAACTACTGAAGCCCTACATGCTTAGGCAATCCCTAGAGGAGCATTAGAGGTGGTCACAATGTTGTGCCCTGTGTTCCTCACTGTTTTTTGGACATTTTCTGTTGTACTTAGTTGGTAGAAGTTCACTGTTCACACACAAAAAAAAAGCTGTTTTCTCACATAAAAAAGTTTTACTACCTGACTTTCTGTGCTGTCCTCTCTGTCAGAAATTAAAATTAAACATGAAAAATTAAGTCATTTATTCAGGATTAGGATCCATAGTGTGCAAGGAACTTCAACAAGTGTTGAATGGAGGATGCTCAAATGAACATCTCATAAGTTTTGTGTTGGCTGGGGTATATTCACATCTTTTCCTTGGGGAACAACCAATTCATTAACCCTAAGAGGGTTTGGAATAGACAAAATGTGTTTTCCAGTTACCTTGTTCATCAACAGGAAACTCTTTTCCTAATAGTTTCTGCATACTCCTTCCTGCCTTTGCTTGCAGAAGGAGGTTCAGCATGATGAAGACAAGTTGATGATGAGAATCAAGCTGCACTGGGTTGTTGGCAGAGACACCTGAAGCATCACTGAGCTATTTACTCTATTCAGTAATTTAGCAGCTGAAAGGTATTTTTAGAATACCGTGAACTGCAGTGGTTTTCATTCCTGCTAACCAAGTCAATCTCCATATATTAACAAGATAAATCTCACCCCTGTCCCTGTGCCAGGTGGAAAATCATTGCTCCATCAGCTCTGTAGCTGCTTACATGTGCCCAGGTCTGCTGTCCTTCTAGAAATAAGAAGCAAGTCAGAAACAAAGAATTATAATAAAAGTTTCCAGTGCTTCTCTCTCCTAGCTGCTAAAACTGAAGAAATCTTTATTTAGGGTTTTAAAATCAAATCCACCTGAGAAGGGGAAAAGGTCATCTTCATCATTATCAGAGCTGCTCAATCAATTTTTTTTTCCTAATAAATTATTTGATTTAACAATCCCTTCCTATTTCTTAGCTGGTCCTGACAATTGCTAGTGTGTTCCTTGTTTACAAACACTTACCTAATGATTTAAGGACATAAATCCTGAGCTGTATTCAAAATATCTCTACCCTGATGAGTGGCTTTTGTTGGATTTGTCTAGCTCATGCAGTACTTACTCTGCACCCTGAGTGGATGCTCAGAACCAGTTTAGGCAGGAAGAATAAACTCAGGCTGTTGGTAATATAAGGAATGGCCCTAGTGAAAGAAAACATCACAATTTATCTAGCTTTGGACAGTCCTTTGAATGAAAACTTCCAGTCACTGCTGAACAGAGGTTGCATATTTCAATCACCCTGCATCTGTGAATAAAAATACCCTTAGCAATGCATTTTTTGGGCTGTTGTTTGGGGAGGTTATCACATGTATCAAGTATGCTTGATCACTTTCTTCTCTGGCCATAGAAAGGTTTGTTTTGGCAGTGTTGTAAAGATCCTTGGTTAGTATTGGCTTTGGTGCTGATTGAGGCTGAGATTCCATTTGCTGTCTCCCTCAGTATTTTATTCTTAATTGATGTTTTGAGTGAGTTCTGAACCCAAAACGTAAGTTCAGGATTAAAGCTGAGCATCATCTCTATTACTGCAAAAGCCTGCTGTTGTTTGGGGGTTGGGTTTTCTGTTTTCTGAGGAAACAGGATTTGGAGAAACCATTATCCCCAGAATGTCCCAGTGACACCATCTATCCTTTAAGAACCTGTCTGGAAGAATTTAATGTGTCTGATTCCTATTGGTATTTACATATGTTTTGGCCTTTTATATCAGTGGTGCCATAAACAAGGTCTCAAACAATGTGTAAAAATGACATCTAATCCTACTGCTAAAGCTTTTCCTGAATTCTTGCATGCAGGATCAATCCTTTTCTTTCTGTAACAATTGTCTAACTTAACCCCGACCTGGAGGTACAGCTTTTTAAATAACAAGCATTAGAAATATGTCACACTAATTAAAAGGAAAAATTGTATATGGAATTTAGGATAAGAGCACGTGGGGGAAAGGTATCCCACTTAAACTGAAGACTAGGCTTAGAAGTCTGACAGTCTGTGCACCTCCTCAGCTGGTGATAGGATAATGCCACTGAGAACATTTTAAATGAACAAAAATGTTTCTGGCCTCCTTATGAAGTGCTTTTAGAACAACACAGGGCTGCAAAGCCACTCCCTGCAGCTGCAGTGGAGACATGAAGAAAGCAGCTGCAAGGGTTTCTTTTCACTTTTCACACTTCTGTGCCTTGAAAAGAGGAATGCTGGAAGGGAGCTGGTGCAGGATCCCTCACCTACAGGGCACACACCAAGCTGCAATCCTTGCCTGGGCAGAAGTCCCACTGATGGATTTCAGTTTTTCTGTGAAGCTGCAGCTTTTGTTTTCAAAGGCAAGGCTGGCTTTTGAGCACAAGGAGAGAGCAATACCTTGCCAGCTGTGAGCTGGGCTGTGACCCTTTGTGTGTGCACTTGCTGCAGTCTTCGTGGTGGGATATTTCACTTGATGGAGGACTGAGCACACACTGTGTTTTCACAGGATTCCTGCTTTCCCCAGAGCCTCAGTGTCAGTGGAGTGCAGTGGGTGAAGCCATGGTCTCAGTGTCCCTTCAGGAAAGGCATTCAGCTTGCCTTGAACATCCAAGGCTAGATTTGTCTCAGAACAAGCACCTCTTTCTGTCCCCTAATTTAAAGCTTAGTAGGCAGTTTTTATTAAATGTGGCAGAAAGAAGTCCCAAAGTTACATTATTCCAATGTGTCTTGTAAAAAATATAGGCAGTGAGGCAGAGGAGAGGACCTTATATGTGTCTCCACTGGGGAAAAAACTGTGGTTTGAGCTCAGTGTGTGAAATCCCAGAGGCTCCACATGAAAGAAGCTTTAATAATACCCCAAACTGGAAGGAACTTTTTCCAGAGCATACATATTTCAAAACACAAGGGAACCTTACCACGATAAACAAAGAGAAAAGCGGATTTCACGCATTCTGTTGCTCACAGATATTTCTTTCTTTCTTTATTATTATTATTTGGAGAATAAAATAGCTGATGCTAATAGCAGAACTAGTTTAAAAGTGAAATTCATGAGAACCTGTGGAGTTAAATATTTAAGATGTTATATTGCATCTAGCCTTCCTGGAATGGACTCATTTATCAAATCACAGAATATCCTGAGTTGTAGGGGACCCACAAGGATCATCAGAGGCAGAAGGAAGGTGAAGGAGAATCCTGAAAAGCTTCAGTTCTCCATGCTGAGCTCTCAGTTCACACACCTGCTGCTCAGCTTCAGCTGGATTGAATGGATAGGGAGGTGGACTTCCCATACCTGGCTCTGTTAATGCTTCCTTCATATCACTCCCTTGTGCTAAGAGACTTTTCTTTCCTTTGTTCTAGCTCACCTAATTAATTTTTATCTGATTCTGATCCAAACTATCTGAATTTCTCCTTTCACAACTGCTCAAAAAACTTTCCAAGGAAATTTCCCTTTCCTTCTGCATCTGCCTGGGCCAGTGGCACTTTGAGAACAGCCTTTAAAAAGTGTGTCTGTATTCCTTCTTATTGGGAATTAGTGTGTGAGTTTAAGATAATGAGTCAAAAAAGTATTTAAGCTACTTTTAAATCTGCATTAAGTTCTTTCCAAGTCCAAATCTAGACTTGAATTTTAAAACTTGAAAAATCATTTAAGGCTTGTTCTCCCTCTCATGGGGAAACTTGGAAGGATGTACAGGCTAAAAGCACAGGCTTCAAGGTAGTCTTGTACTCAGTAAAGACCCAAATTTTGCTTAGAGAAGATAAAAATTCTAGCTAATGTATGGGTATTACAGGCTGGGGGATATTAGACAAGATTTTAGAAAAGCCACAAATATTTGGCTTGTGATTACACACAAATCTGTGAAGATTTTGTATACAACTGGTTGCAACTATCAGGTTTTGCAGAAAAGAAAATAAACCCCATTTCCTCCACATCAAGAAATGCAGTACTAAGAATAACTGAAGTTCTCAAATGGATACAAAACCATGCAATGACCCACAGTGACCCACATAATGAATCACATAACAGGAAATAAAACAGTAACAGAAACTCTCTTGGAGGAGTTGGGCCTTTGCTTTTATTCCTTAGAGGTTTATCTAGATGGTCATTAGATATAATTTTTAATAATGAACTATTGCTGAATTTGGATCAGGCAGTACCATTTTACCAGATATTTCTCCTCATTAATACCCTCAATTATGAACAAGTTCATTAAAATTCTATTTCATTTGCTAGGTTTTGACTCTCAGGCCACTCTTTTCTAATTCAGCTTTAAAATTTTACTGTTGGGTTTTTTTTTTT
>WEIU01000022.1:256850-295230 GCA_013389925.1 Aegithalos caudatus | reverse complement strand
TTTGTGTTTGGTTTTTTTTTTTTTTTTTGTTTTTTTTTTTTTTTTTTTTTTTTTTTTTTTTTTTAAGGGGGTGGGCATTGTGAGGGAGGATGGCTTTTATTGCCAGGTTTGGATTTGCTCTCTTTCCCTTATATTTTGGGTCATTCACAACATATAGCCAACGTGTCTGCTGTGAGTTGGATGCCCTGCCTTGGCAATGTTCATCCCAGAAACATTTTGGCCAAGACTGGGAAAAATCTTCAGTTTGTTGCAGAAAGTGTGTGAAGGCTGCAGAGAGATGGCAGCTGATTCCATTTCAGAGCTCCCTACCACTGCAGCCACCAGAGGGGAGAAAAGTGGGATGCTATAGAAGAAACAAACATTTGCAATTGGATTCATACTGTTAGGATTAATGATAGAAGGTAGAGGAAAACTGGAGTAGTATTCCTAAGCCAGCACATTGGAATGATTAATTGCATTAAGGCACTGAAAAAAGAACAACAGCTGCAGTCCATGAAAAGCCAAATTTATCTAAATTTCTCCAGCTGATCAGTAAAATCATCACTGAGACTTCTACTTTGTAATTGCTTTTACACAGAAAACCAGAGCAAGCAGGGAAGAAGAAGAAGAAAAAAAAAAAGCTCCTGATTAAAGATGTCTGTGTTTATTTTGCCAAATTTTTTATAGCTAGTAAACCTCCATGTAGCAGAATTCCATATTGCTGCTAGCAAATGGGGATTTTCAGTGGAGCTTGTTTTGGAATTATACATCCCAGGAAAGTACAGTAAGGACCCTCCTTAAATAAGCAATAACTCTTGCAGTTTGGAGGCTCATACCTAGAGGAACTTTTCAGGTTTTTGTTTTGAAGACAAGGTCTGCCAGAGTGCCAAGACTTCTCTTGAGGGGAAAATAGGAAACAATATGGACATGAGTCAAGATACTCACCAAGGGCTGTCTGGGCTTTATTATAGCAGCATTTAGAAGTCTCCATCGAGACCAGATATGGGAGGGATTGTTATCTCCATGTAACAGCAGGGTGACTGAGATGGGGGATGATTAAGTTACTTTCCTGCAGCATGTTTGGGTCAACTGTAGCAGTACAAAGATTTGAACCACCTATACTAATGGATCCTGTCCAAGATTGCTTTTTTGTTCTCCTTTCAGAACTAACCCCCACCAAATACAACCTAATGATAAATCAGTCTTGTGCTGTTGATGTCTCCACTGGGATCTGTGATGTCCTCTGGGTGTTATTTCAGTGTATACCAATTTTCAGTATATTTCATATAAATCTTGCTGGTTGGGCAGCTACACAAAGTCCCTGTGTTGGACATGTGGGCAGCATGTCATCTCTTTTCTTTTGGATGGACTGTGTGAGGCTGATGGGATGGAGGGAAAGGAGGATGTGCTCCTTGTCTTCCCAAGGGAGAGAATGGAAAAAGAATACCAGAAAAGAAAAGGAAAAGTTGGTGAGCTATGACCCCAGGATGAATTCAAAGTAAAAGAAGGAATTCCAGAATGGAAGTTGTTCTGGAAGGCTCAAGAGGAATGACATGGGGATGTCAAAGAGTAAACTGGGAACCAATGTGGGGTGGTTGGATTTGCCTTCTGCAGGTCCCAGAACCCTGTGTTGCATCCCTTTTACCACCTGCTCCAAGGTCCTGGATACAAATGCCCTGCAAATCCAGCTGTGTGTCTGATACTAGAAAGGAGTGGAAAAGGATGCAGGCTCCTTGCAGCTCCAGAAGTTAGGATGTGGCCAAATTTTGTAAAGGAAGCTGTTGAGGAAGAGGCTTTTCCTGCCTGAGCAGGAGGGAACTGTGGTGGCTCTGCTTTACCTGCTGTGTGTTCTACTCAGTCCCACTGTGGGATCAGAGCCAAGGAAATGATTAAAGCACGTGAACTTTGGTGTCTGGTTCTCTCTGTGTGTGATACAACATGAATGTATTTTATATTTCCTCTGGTCATTTCCATGATTTGACTTTGTTCCCTTATATTTATGAGAATATTTTTTTTCCTAGATAAGGATATATTTTTTCATCTTTTTATGGCATTAAGTATATTTTATTTATGGGTGTATATGTTTGCATTTGTGAATTTTTCTGTGGTTGACTTATCACATTAACCTTTCCTGAAGTTCCCCAACCTTACATTTGATTGCAAGTCCTTTAAATAAATGGACTATAAGGAGGCAATTTTCCTTCACTTGGAAATTTTTTCTATGAAATACATCTGTGGATCACCCAAAAATAATAATGTTTTTGTGGCGTTTTCTCTAGCTTCTTGCTAGGCAATGCTATTTTCTCTTCTGTTTTCACATTACCAACCATTTCCCCAGCATCTGGAGCTGGATCAGTGATTCAGGGTTGTTCTGGTTTTCCAGAGCCAAGGAAGAGGAAGCCACTCAAACCTTGATCTCTCTCCCTGTACATTCACCCCTTTAATTCCTGTACCAATGCTTTAATTTCCTGACCAGCCCAGTAACACCAAAAACTGAAGAGTGTTTAACTGCCTTTTGTTTCAGCCTGTACTCTGTTTATTTGGTTTTCTTCTCTTTTGGTTACATTCTCTATGGGTAACAAAGGGCATGTTGATGTGATAACTAAAAAGATGCTCTAAAAGGTTAAAAATGCCCACTTTTTGGAGTTGCAAAGTGAGTGAGAGTTTCAGCTCTGACTCCAGTGTTATTTAATCAGTGAAACTTTCTGTTGAAGAATGTAATATTCTGTTCTTTTGGACCACATTTACTTAATAGGATCAAAGGGAGGAAATGCTTTTTCTCTTCAGGGTAACTGAATTAAAAAAAGCACATATTTTGATTTGCCTGTGTTCAACCTTGAGGGCAGATTTTAATCTAGTCTTAAATGTGTGTAGCTCCATAAACTTTACTGAAATTGTACTGATTGATAGCAGCCAAAAATCTGCTTTTGTGCTCACATTGCACCAGCATTTGAATGATGGAGTACTGTTTGCAGTAATATTTGTGAAAGACAAAATAATTTGTGTATCCATTTGTATTATTTGAGATGTGTGCCGTGGTAGTTTGATTACTTTAGGCTTGTAATCAGATATTAAAGTGATCACAAGATAGCATTATGTTAAAAAATACTTCTTCCAAGTTGAATTTTTCTTTTATTTTTTTTTTCAAGAAAGCTTACATGTCTTCTTTAATGAAAAAGGCTTTTCATCAAATCAGTGGTGAAAAACAAAAACCCCAATGAAAATAATTCAACATGTGGGCTGTCACTTTTCCATGGAAAATTAAAAACGAATAAAGAAAAAGAAAAACGTGCACTGGAACAAAAAATATTTCCTGACCAATCTTAGTTAAAAATTCTTTTTCTTAGCATGTCAGTGCCATTCCTTCTTTGCAGGAATACTTGAATTTTTTTTGTAATGCAGTTTTTATGCAGGTTATAGTAATGATGTCATGAGAGCTGGCTGATACAACCCTCAACATTAAGTTCAAGCACTGGACATTGACACAGATATTTTTTTTTTAGCTGTCCAGACAAAATTCACAAAGGGAATCCAACTGTAATTAGGGTTAACAAATAGTCTGTAGGAACTGGTGATGTTTGAGCCAGGCTGCTCCTCTGGCCAGGGCAGAGCTGTTTCACTCCCTCAGGCTCTGCTGCCTGTGGAAATTAAGAGACCCTCAACCTCTTCTTTTACAAAGCACTCAGGCCAGGATTATTTACATCATTATTTACATCATTATTTACATGTTTACATCCCTCTGGGAACTTTGTGGGGACAAGCTGATTTTTTGGGGTGTTGTACTTACTTTTTCATAGCATTTTATGTATTGTTACAGGAATACCTTTGACTTCAAGTTTCCAGAAACCTTAACTTTAATTAATTTCTACCCTGCAATATTTGGGTTATATTTTCTTAGTGCTTGCATACTTCTGGTGTTAATGTCTAGGCTAGTGTAAAATAACAGGAATTCCTTCTTTTTAAATTTTGCTTCTTCAGACCATATTTACAGATATTTCCATCTTTTAATCTAAAATTCTTCATCTTTTGCTAGAACAGAAGTGCCTTCTGGTATAATTTTCTTTGGATGCTTCAGTGGTGATCATGATCCACCGAGTGTGAAAAGTTGAGGGAAAAGGAGGATTTCTGCTGCTGAATTCTGGTACACCTGTGGAGCAGGAAATTTTTAAGTTTGATAATATCCAAGATGAATCTGGTGATGCAGGATTGTGTTCATCCTTGGGGACTGTGATCTCTACTGTGCACTTGTAATAAATGGTGCAAATATTCTTCCAAATGGTTTGAGTGTGCAAGCTGTTGAATGTATCTAACTCCTATTTAGTGTTACCTCTGTGTGCATCTGTTGAGGGATAAGTTACTCTACTTATTGCTTTTGTGCATGGAGTTTAAAAATTTGGAGCATAAATGTCACAATTCACTTCAGCTGCTGTTCTGTCCACAACCCTTTTTCTGTTCAAAAAAATAGCAGCAGGATCAATTTTCCTTAAGCCCCTGCAGAAATCCTGTGGTACCAAAAGTCAAAAGCTGATTGTCCCAGGCTTCATCTTTAAAGAATGGAGAGGTCAGTTCTGAATATCTAATTTAGATTTAGGTTTTGTGTTAAGGTGCTTACCTGCTTATTCAGAGAGCAGAAAGAATGCCATGTACTTCTCATCTGCAGTTTGCCTTCTGCCAGAATAAGTGGCAGGAACTGAACTCTTGCAGACAGCTTTTTATCACCACTAGGGAGAAACAGCCAGCTTAAAACTTAGATTTATTATTTGTTAAGAATTATGCACACAGTGATAGAAAATGAATTCTTATACTACCTAGTCATTGCTATCTGAATGTGTATTTCCTAGGAATAACTCTAGATGAAGGGAAAGGAAAGTTTTTACTTGATTCTTGAAATTATGAATGGGATTTTAACAGAATTGCTGGTTTACCTCTGGTTTTAATCATGAGATGAAGTCTTCACTCCATTGATGCCAGTGTCTGTTTAACTTAAGCAGGAACGAGATTTTGCCTCCAGTGTTTTCAGACAAAAGAAGTTAAATCAAAACTAGATACATTTCACAAATTCCACCTTAGACTCTTACCAAGCTAAACTTATTATAATTCACAGGGATTCTTGGGGATCTCTTCCCTGGCTAGGAAGGACTGGATCTCTTCCAGTTTTGACTGAAATACTTTAGAGAGCAGCACAGTAATACTACCCCTCTGTCTTGCACATCTTCCTTGTTGGATCTTTAAATATCCCATTAGCTAAATTAGTGGTCTAGCTACATGACAGTATCTAAAGAGTGGCAGCTTGTAAACTAAGTATGTACATCTTATAAGTGTTTATGTCATTAATTTACCTGAAATGAGATTGAATTTAGTGTTGTTATTGACTTGTCTTCCAGATTTTTAAAAAGCAGTCATAGCCAGAAGTTACACCCTGAAATAACCCCTACTGTGTGTCATTCTTTATTTATAGCCAAAATATTCCTGGTCTAACTCCAGGCAGGTCAACAGAATGAGTGACTTTTATCCCAGTAAGTGACATGACTTTATGCCTGTGATGGAGAAAGATGGAAGATGGTTACCTTTCCTATAGGAATTGAGTAGCCACTGCTCATCAGCCTCACTGGACTTCTGCCTGTACTGACTCACCCCTCCTTAGACTGAATAAGAAACCAGGAGTGTGAAAACATGCTAGTTTTACATAAATGCCTGCAGTTGTGAATCTGGCATCCACACAGTCCTTCCACTTTCTCTGTTTTCAATTTGGATTCATCTCCATAAAGGTAAAGCAATAACCTGACTTCAAGTAGTATGAACTGTACAAAATTAAATCTTTAACTTTGAATACCGATATCCCTTTGCTATCTCGTGTGGAAGGTGAAGGGAAATGAAAGGAGGAAACATTTATTTGAAATAAGATCTGCCCTTCTGCCAACCCCTCACCCCCACAAACATATAACAACTAATTTCCAGGCCAAGAGTGCTTAATGTCACTCCAACCCTTTTGGCCCTGGGGAAAAGAAGTGTGTGGGTGGTGATGGAGGGGGAAAGACTTTTATTTGTCAACCTGTGAGAGCTGGATTGAAGAGCCTGTGTTCAATATTGCCCTCAGTAATGCACTCCTCAGCTTCTCCTACATATGTAGTCTCTGCCACTGGCTATCAGATTTCCCCCAGAAGAGTGTCAAGACATCAAGTCTAACAAGTGGAAATCACAATAGTCAGCTTTACCACTTTTGTTTTTACTTATATGCTTGTAGAAACTGCCAGTTCCTGCAAACACTTCTGCACTGGGAAAATGTGCTAGTGATGCAGATAGCTCTGATTCTCAGAAGGGTTTTGCAGACTCTGAGTCTGTCCCTGCAGGGAATTCTATTTTTCAGCTCTCTCTGCTGTGTTTCCAGCTCTCTCTGATCTGGATTTCTTTATTAATTAAGATCTTTGAGAAGAGTATCAGAGGTGAGCAGACATCTGCTAGTTTACAAGGGTAAGCATAAGGGGAAATCCAGCCCTCCAAAAGAGAAATAAATGTATTTCTCAGTGGACACAATGCCAGGAAATTACAGATAAAAGAAATCTGTAAGGATCAATGGCAAATTGTATGGTAAATTATTTACTGTAAGATTTCTGGAGTGTCATTGACAATCGAGGTCTATAGATCCCCTGTGGCACTTTTGTATAAGCATGCCTAAATTCTGTTAAACCTGACCCATTTCAACAGGTTGAGTTTAACATTTATCTGGATGAAAAGAACATCCAGAACAAAATGTGAAATCAACAGAAGAGGTTTTGTTTGTGAAAGCCCTTGGTGGTGTGTTTTAAGTACACTTGAGGTGAAGTGTGCTGAATGGGTATGGAGTATTTAGGGGAAGAATTGCTGAGGATTTTATGGAAGAAAACAGCAAGAAGCTTTGTCATTCCAAGCTGTAAATGATGCCTAGCTGAGCCCATAAAACAGACATCAAAGGTGTACATATGGGTTACATTTTAATATTCTTTCAATATTAAAGACCTGTTACTAATTTTAAACTGCATTGGTAAAAACGATTTTTTTTTCTTTTTTCTTTTTGTCTTTTCTTTTATATTGTTAAATGATGTAAATCACTAATGTCAATTATATGCTGATTTATGCCAGCTGAAGATCTGACCGTGAGAGATATTTCCCCTCTGTATAATCATCCCAAATAGGGAAGGGAAAAGAGGAGGAAGGAGTGGTGTCATCTGGATATGTGAATTCTTTGGCTGTAATACAATCCTGAAAAAGGCTCTGATACAAAGATGGAAATATGGGGATTATCGAAGAAACTCTTGAAATAATCCTATAAATAGCAGAGGAAATTCTGGCTAGGAGTTGTCTATTGAAACCATTTTGAAACGAGATGGCTGACAGGAAGAGAATTTAAAGCCAGAAACCACAAGGCAGATCCTCACCTGGTGTAAATCAGCATAACTACATTAATTTCAGAGGCATTGACTTGAAAGAACTGTGATGATCTCCAGCAGCTGAGGATCTCTAACCATAGGTACTGGGTGCCAAATGCTCTCTCTCACACCCCTGTAAATCTGGAGCACCTCAGCTGACGTGGTGGCGTTATTTCGGATTAACGCTACTGTACACGAGTGTAGGACACCCATCGTTTGTGTGTTTGGAGAGTGAAGACAATTGACTCATAGGATGTGAAATGTGTCTTTTTGGATCAAGGAACACATATACTTGAGAGATTGTTTTAGTCTGCTATTGCAGATGCAGGCTGTTTAACAGGCAGGGATTTCCTTGTTCACCACGCTGTTACACAAAGGTGTTGACTCCATACAAGCACTCGTGATACTCCTGGGTCCCCTGGCTAGCACATCAATAAATAAACTAATAAATTCTCCAGCATTTCACTGTATATTTTCCCTGCTTTGTATTGATAATGACAACACTACGTGCCCATTGTAGCTGATTGAGGCACTTCAGTGTTGCACCAGCACCACTAAGGGAAGAATTGTTCCCATGCAGTAAAGAAAATAGAGACAGAAATGGGACTTTCTTAAGTATATCTGTTCACATCTATGTGGTAATGTCAGTCCAAATTCAACACATATGAATGTGCTGATGCCTGGGGAAGCCTTGGGTTTTCATTCAAAACCATTGCTAAAGGACCAAAACTTTTAGAGTGCACTTTTATTTATGAAAATACATTTATAAACAAATGTGAGGGCTTCTTTTTTCCACTATCTTTTGGTAATTACCTACTGTCTATTTAGAGGATTGATTAGGCCCTAGAAAATGTTATCAGTAAAATACTTAAAAAAAAAAAAGTCACATAAATTAGGTCCTGTGTGGCTGCTTTTCTATCTACAGCCAGGGACTGTAGCAGGAAAGGACCTTCCTCAGCTGCAATTGCCTTGGCAGAAGGAGAACACATGGCTGTGTACTTTGTCAGAAATTCCTAATGGCTCTTTTATTAACATTACTGCATTAATATCTGCAGTGAGATCACAATCATGAAAGAGTTTTCAAACCATGACTAGTTATACTCTGCCTTTAACAGTCCTACTCTGTTTCTTTTTTAAATGCCACATTTTTTAAGCTGGTTACATGTGAGAACTGTTTTTCCTTTTTTTAAAGCTAGAATGGAGTTTACACCAGCTTCTTGCATCACTGTGCTCTAAATAGTATTTAAACTAAAGGGTGCTGGTCTGGAGCTATATGGACACATGAGAAGAACCAGAAAGATAATAATTTCATATTGTATCCAGAACATTTCCTGTAATTACTCTGTTTCCTGCCCTACTTCCTACAGAACTTCTTTACCCTTAACTGTCTTTTGCCTCCTGTTTATTACATTAACCTTTACTCAGTGTCCCTGAGCATCATCTGTTCCAGGTGGGGCACTGAATCCTACATCCCACTGTGCCTACCCCACATTCTGTGAATGGCACTGACTTTGATAGTCTCATAGTCAGCTCAGCTGCTGTTTCTTACCAGCAGTAGAAAAATATAGTATAAACCAAAATAATAATAATAATAATAGGCTGCTCTGGACTTAATTCAGCTTCTTCTGTGGGAAAGTTTATAACCCAAAAGCATAATGTAAGAGTCATGTTTCTGCAGCTGGATTTTTAAATTGAGTTTGATTGATCTGATGATGAAAAGGCACACGAGATTGCCACTTCTGTTTTCCTCAGGCCTCTAAAAGGGCTTTGGTGTCTTCTGTGATTTTTACTTTTGTTTCTTAATTGCTGTTGTCCTGAAAGGAATTATGGACTGGATCACTGGAGCCAGTGAAATGATTTTCATCAGCAGAGATACCAAAACAGGGTTGAGGTGATCAGCATTATTTACAACTGAAGCAGCTGTACCTTTTGATAACTCTTAATCATGACATGGCATTGGCTGGGTTTTTGGTACAGGTGCAAGTGTTGCACATATGCATGCAGATATATCTTCAGAGTTTCCATGGTTTGGAATTAAAATTCCCAATATAATTATGAGAAAAATAACCAAACAAGGTGGGTGTGGAGAGGAATGAAGGGCGATGATCTGGTAAACAAGGCCTTGTGGTAAGGCAGAGAACTAGTTTATTTTCTCACTCTGTCTCAGACATTTCCTTTGGCAGACTCTTTTGGGAGGGATTTAAAAAGAATAACTTGCTCACTATTGTCCAGAGGAGGACAAGGATGCCCTTGATCTCTGCTGCTTTTTTTTTTTGTGCCTGTGTGTTGTGGAGGACTGGGCCCTGCAGTCACTCTGTTGGATGTCTCCAGTCAAGCCTTTCTCAGTCCCAGTGAGAAGCTCTGCTCTTTTTGGAAGTTGGTGGGAAATAAACCCAAAACTGTTTTACTCCTGGTTTTGCCTTTGAAAACATCTCCTTGCTCTTTTCTTCTGTTGCTCAACTACAAGAGTAACATTTCCTGCAGTGATTCATTTTGGGTTTAAATGCTGAAATAGAGTAGCCTAGGGCTACATAATGAGGGTGCACAGTGATGTTCCATGTTTGTACATGTATATATTTAATTGTGTTTATTTGTGGTGGTGATATTGCCGTCCTTGGTCACTAGTTGGATCTGACCTTTTCCTCAATTCTGGGTGGGATTAATTGCTCTAGCTTTAGCTACTTAAAAGTTAAGGAATTTGGTTTGACTCTCTCTAGTCAGTGCAAATAGTAGCAGCAACTCCAAAACAAGAATTACTGACACCCAAAGATAAGAATTTGGGGTATGGAGGTTTTAGGAGTAGTTTTTATGGAAGACAGTTTTTTAATTGAATAGTGAATTAGATGTAGGAAGAAAATGGAAGTGCTTGGCACACCTGGAGTACAAGCCTTTATTCCTTAAGATTGGCAAACCTCCCCTTAACAGCACCATCAGTCTTTCTGCAAAATATTTGGCACAGAAGATCTGTTTTTTAAATCAAAGCAACAGTGGTGGTACAGACACCAACTGCTGCCCTTGAGTTTTACAAAAGGAGCAATCTCCTTGCCCCATCCTCAAACCACATGTGGAAGTTTCTGGGCTCCTGTGGGAGAGCCCTTGAGGCGGGGGGAGTCATTGCAGCCCCTCTGCCCTGCCTGAGCCACCAGTGCCCCTGGTTGAGGACATAGCTACACAAAAAGGGGAAATTCCTTAAAGGGCGGGAAAAGCCTGTTATAGTTTTGTCGGTGGTGCTTCTGTCTTGTTATATATTTAATTTCTAGTAAAGAACTGTTATTCCTGTGAGAAACGATGCTCACTTTTAAAAATTTCAAAGGTTTATTCAGCCTTAACAAAACACAACAAAGAATTGAATAAGGAAAAAGAGCTGAGAGCATGGAACTGAAGCGCCGTGTGCCTGCCCACAAAATGGCTGCTCTGCCTTTTATACCCCTGGTGCTGCCTCAGGCAGCCCTGGCCCCGCCCACCGGCTGTCAATCAACTCTCCTTGGCTGTCCATTGGTGGAGGCTGCGTTCTTGCAGCCTGATTGGATGGCAGCTGTTGCCATGCCCCGCCCCCTGGTAACGAGCCTGCCCTCCTCCCAAAGGCCCCGGCTACCAAGGGGGTCCGGTGGCAACAACACAAGGAGGAGGGGAAAGGGAGAGAAATGTGGAGAATAAATCACAATAACAATAAATAAAACTTCTCTTAACATACACATAATATTCATGCCTTAATTGTGAGAGCCAGCCATCACATTGCCCATCTATAATATTCCTTCTCCTCCAATTTGGCCTGGAAGATCTGTAATTTACATACAATAATTTGGGGGCAGGGGTTGTCTTCTCATTCCAGGAAGGTTCCTGCCTTCCTCAGCAGACAATTTGCCTTTTTAACCAAGGCAGTGAGTGATCTCTCTCTGTCCTCATCTTAACTCATGAAACCTTTGTTATATTTTCTTTCCCCTGTCCAGCTGTGGAGGGGAGTGAGAGAACAGCTTCAGTGGGTGTCTTGCATCCAGCTGGGGTTAACCCACTACTGATGCCTTAGGAATTTAACTTTTGTATTTTTCACGTGTTTGTAATCCTTTGCAATTCTTTGGTGTATAACTCCAAACTTCACATAGAGTGTTAATTACTGCTATCCCACTTTGGTCAGACATTAATTCCTCTCTAGGTCTGGGAATCAAGGACGTCTTACAGTTTCAGGCCCCAATAAGTATAAACACAAGTGAGTTTGGGAGGGAGCAAACTTGGGATAAATGACTTCATTACCTGAAGCTGTAATTGGAAGATTAACCCCCAATATGCAAATGGACCAAACTTATAAAAGTATGAAAACCCCTCACCCATGGTCCATTTTTGGGTGTAGCCTCTGGGAGGAGCTTTGACCAAAATGCACCTGAAAGCTTTTCACTAAATATAACCACTTTTTATTCCCTTAATTTTGTCTGGCTTCTGTTTTTAGGTAGTCCCAAAAGGCATCACTATATGAACAAAAAGAAAAGTGCTGGCAGGAAGCATTTCAATACATTCTAAAAGCAACTTATGGTAGAAGTGGAACAAAAAGTATCCTGGGGAGAAAACTAGTCAAATTTGGAAGTGCTGTGTGATTTACACATACCAACTAGGCAGGTATCAGGTCTACCATGTAAATGTGGGAGAGGGTCAGATTGAATAGAGCTGGACTGCAATATATGTGTCTGGGCATGGTTTTACCCATGTTGGTAGAACAGTCATGAAGAATATTGAAAGCATTTGGCTGCAAAGGGACTGCTTGAAAATGTCAGATTACCAAATCTGATGGCCAGACCTTTAAGGCCATTTAGATTATCTTCTTACATGAAAAGGATTTCCTAATTATTTTGCTTCAAGTCCAAGGGCATTAAATAAGTAACTGCTAATGCAAAAATCCAATATGTAATCTGTCACACATACCTTGGTGAAATAACCATGAAGTTTAAAAGGCTTAGAATAAACAAGCATAAAAGCATACTGTGGCTTTTCTTCTTCATAAAGATTTTTCAATTTTGTGCTCAGAGCAACTTTTTACTGTAAGGAGGCAGTTTGTAAACTGCTCTTGGTGTTATATATATATATATAAGGGGAAACATGTGCTGGCCACCTTCCCTACAGACCCAGCCTGTCCCAAGCCTGTGCTGTGTCCTGGAACTTCTTTCCTGGGGGAGAACTTTGTGTTTGTTCCTGTTGAATTTCACAAAGTCCCTTTGTGCTCTTTTCTCTGGCCTGTTGGTGTCCTTTTGAATGGCATCCCTGAGCAGGGGGGGTGATCAATAGATCCCCCAGTCTGGTGTGATTACAAACTGGACTCTGGGTAGAGCATGACCCAATAACCACTTCCTTCTGAGCAGGGTCATCCAGCCAGTGTTGTACCATAAAGCTGTCCTTGTAGCTGAAATACAGTTTCTGGGATGCAGCATATTAGTGATGCCATGTAAAGAGTGAACAGGGAAACAGTTAAAATGTAATAAAAGGAAGAAATACTTTTTTTAGTTCCTTTTTTTTAGAAGGCTGTGTGGTTTCTCCATTGCATTTAAACATTTTTGATTTACTTTTCCTAAACCGAGGAACAGAAATATATTTCTAATGTATTATACAAAAGAATGTAATACTTATCAGCTGCTAAAGGAAAAAACTTGTGATATGTGCAACATATGAAATATTTAAAATCACTGTCACTGATAATCTCGTTTTCTGTCATTCAAACCTTACAAAGCTGCTCTCTGAGTAGGGATCAAGTGCTTAAATGATATTCATGTTGTAGGTAGTCTATAGCTGATTGTCACTGTGATTTACACAAGAGGAGAGTATAGGCATTCACAGCAACCTAAATAGTATTTTCTTTTTCTCTTTGTTATAATCAAATTCTCACCTTTAGATTAAAAAGTCTAATAATGACTAATGGGCAATGATCTTCTGGATTAGCTGCAGAGCATTCAATATCTCTTTGAGTAGCGATTACCATCTTTTTTTGGGGAGGGATATCAATTTAAAGGTCAAGTGCTTTCATAAAGAAGGGTGATTATCCAGTATTTCATATGTTGAACAAAAAGCTTAGCAAGATTCATTGTGTGTCAGTTGCTTTTGTGTATAGCATATATGCAGTGAAATGGATTGCTTAATTATCTAACTACCTGTCTTCAGGGAAGGGATGTGACTGTGAATAGAATCTGTCAAATAGATACTTTGCTTTGCTTGTGATAGTTAATCAATTACTGTAATGGTTTCAGGTTATAAGTTGGCTTTTTAAAAATAGGCAAAAATTTAAATTACTTTTGTGCCAGCAGCCAGGGATTTGGTTATAAATGGGTGATTTTATTGGGAATGGAATGTGAATGAAGATGAAAAGGAGAAAGGAACAAAACAGGGCTAAACTTATAACTGGTCCCTTTCTCTTTCCTTTCAATTCTCATACTGTTCTTTCACAAGCTATAAAAGTATTCTGTGACATGATGAAAATGGCTAGGGCTCTCTTTAGAACAAATCCAAGCAAATGAACTTTAAGCTGTTTTATACACTCTTTTATTTTATAATTACTGTTATTTTTCCTTGTGAAATTTTTTTTTTTTGGTTAATTTTGTAAGGTAATAGACTTGGAGGTATCTTAAATACATTAGAACAAAATATGCAGAAAAAATACCACATTTTTATTTTTTCAGTTGTTTTCCCCATCTTGTAAGATAGTTTTCTAACTGTAGACATTCTTATTTGTAATTAGAGAATACCTCCTTAGTTTGTCAACAGTTTTTCTGTTTCTGGATTTTGTTTTTGAATTGCATTTTTTTTTTTTTTCTTTCTATTGGTGTGCCTGTATTTGTCAAAAAATTCATGTGTGTTTGTTATACTGTATTTCAAGAAACACTGCTGGGTCTTTGTGGGGTTCTGTTGGTCACTTTACATGGCATTGTTACCTCTCCCTTAGGAGAACAGCAGCTTTTAAATTTGAATAGTAATAATTGATACCCAGAAAATATACTTGGAGTAGTGGATTGTTAATAACCTTTGCTGTTCTTCGAGTAAAATATTTATATATGAGAAAAAAAAAAGTCTTTATGTGAAGTCCAGTTACTGGTTGGACTTTTGTATAAACAGAGATGAACACTGAAGAGTATAAGGTGTATACCTGTGTGATGATATGCTAGGATTTTTTTTATCAAATTATTTTGATAAGTTGTTGGTTTTTTTAAAGGAAAATGTCTTAAAAAATATAAAATCTAAATTAAAAAGTCTTTCTGCCATAGGACGTATCTAATAAATACCTTAAGCATCTCAAGTAGTCTAGGAGTTGTAAGGCTTTTCTCATTTATACAGAATTACTGAGAATAAGCTGTTTTATCTGCAGAAGGGGAGAGAAAGGAGTGTGGGGGTTTTATAATATGACAGATCCAGGTTAATAAAAAACAACAACAAAAAAACCTCAATGAGTTTTCATTAGTGTTATTGTATATTAGCCCCATTCCATGCAGGAAAGTTTTTTTTTAATTATATGAGAGGTGAGTACCAAGACAGTTAAGATAATTCACTTGATGTACACTGCCAAAAAGCTGTGTTTGGTTTTGTGTCCCTGCAGAGTGTTAATGCCTAGGTGAACATCCACCTTTTCAACAATAAGCATTAGCTACTCTTGAGCTTTGTTGCTTTCTTTCTTTTTATTGAGGTTTTCCTCGTGGCTGCACACATGGTAAATCTTTAACTTCAAGTGTCCTTCTGAGGTGACCAACTAAAATATTAGCAAAATAAATGTTTTATGGGAAAATGTTGGCAGAAACCCCAGCAGAAACAGGTGGTATTGGGTTATTTCAATATAATGTAATGATGCAGCCAGGTTTCCATCTGGACAGCATGTGGTTGTGTCTACATAGAGAGTATCAAAGAGTGTGAGTATGCACCAGGGACAATGGTGGTGCACAAAAGTGTTGCTGGATGGCTACTTTGCAAAATAACAGTCAGGGTTCCAGGTCCTCTGGGTTAAATACTTCTACTGTCAGAATCTGAACTTCTTCATAAAATATTAAAGATGAAGCAAGCCTCTGACATGCAATACTGAGCCGTGTAATTATAAGGCAGTTCCTGGAAGCTAAGTATTGTTCATATTATAGCTAGGGGTTTATTATAAAAGAGTTCATTACCCTTGGAAGCTAAGACATATTTCAAAAGAGTCCCTGAAGCAGAGGCACTTTCAGCAGAGCTTTACTGTACAAGGAAAAAAGCTCCAAGTAAGTTGATCAGAACATAATTAGGAAACAGGAGAGGCATCAGTGGATACACCATTGCCAAGGATCAGATAAACATCTGGAGTAAATGTCTCCATCTTCACTGACTTCACTGTAGGCATGCTGAAATCCACTGGGTAAGGCATTTTTAAAACCAGATGTGGTTTTCTTTTGGACTGGGAGATCCTCTCACAAATCACAGGGCTTTGCTAAGATATGCCACAGAGCACCTTCACACCTGTGTGCTCTCTGTACAGAGGGAGGTGAAATCTGGTAACAAACACTGGCAAAAGCTGCACTGGGGACACGGTTTGGTCTGATGCAGCATTGACAGGGAGATTTGCAAGATACCTTTTGTTTGTAAAATTGTAAAATATTGTTTTGTGGGCAGGGGTGTAAAGAGGAAGTTTGTGGGCCAAGAGGATGAGCAACAAACTCCCTTGTGGCTGTCAGCAGGAGCAGAGTTGACACAGAGCCATTCCCATTACTTGGAACTGAGGAGCAGTGTATCAACTCATGGGAAATATATTCCACACAGGAGCAGTGCATCCTGTGGGAAATGGGGTTGTTAATGAACTCACAGGGCCTGATTCTTTACTGTCATTGTATTTTGTGCACATTTAGTCCCTGTTTACCATATCAATCAGCTCGATAGCTTTTGACACCCTGTGCCAATTGATCAGCACAAATGTGTGTGAATCATGTTCCAAATCATGGAAGAAGGGCTGAGGAGAATTAAGACCAGGTCTTAGGCTGCCATGAATCACATAACCTTTATGGGCTTTCCTGATGATTTGCACCAGCTGAGGAGCAGGCACAGGCACATTTTCACTGCTGAGATATCACTTCTGTAGATGTATGTGTTAAAACCCCCCATTGTCTCTTTTCCCCTTGCTGGTGGATGACCTGATTACACTGGAAGCAGTTTTTTTTCTGCCAGGGTGAGGAACCACTGAAAATTTAGGGTGCTGGCCAGCAGCACTTGGCAGCTGGAGATCAGCATGCTGCTGCCATTAATCGGTAGTACCACACAGAGGTGCCAAAAGCCATGGAAAATATGAGATGACATCCAGCAACTGATGAATGTGATGATTACAAGATCAGCAAGTATTTAACAGTAATGGGTATTGGACAGTTTTTGGAAGGAACAACCCTTTCCTTTCCATTCAGCTGATATTAAAAAGCCCAAAACTGTGCACCTGACACTGGCTAATGAGGCTTTGTGCCAAATAGAGATCCTTTCCCCCCTTTCCTGAACAAATCCAGCTCTGGTTCATAATGCCTGTGCTAGAGGAAATGTAATTAGAACAGGTACCAAGGGCCAGACATCTAAGACCTCCATCCAGACTGCTTAGAAAAATAAGGATATTCTCCTACATGTGGCATTCTATTTAAAGTGATGTATCTCACTTACACCAGTGCTGTAGCTTTGAATTTCAAGTTGCACATGTGCTCAAGTGCTTTGCTGGACCCGGGAGCTGGATGCTTTTCCTGGAGCTCCAGTGACTTGAGGGAAGCTATGTGAGGGTGAAACTTCATTTTATTGTTCAGTCTCACCACGTTTTCAGTGCCTCCTGTGGGGATCATGCCTTGGTGTGCTGTGTGTCATTTCCATCCACTTTGCCCTTTGAGCTGCATGGAAGAACATCACTGTTCAAATGACATTTTACAAGTGTTGGATTGTGGTCTTCCTTCAAGTGAAGTCTTTTCAGCAGACTGAAAGGATGAATGGATTCCCATTTTTTTCCAAGTTCAGATCTGTGGCTACTCATGCCATGAGTTTGTGTGGCTTTTTCCCTTCCTTGCTGAAAATAAAGCCATGCCTAGAGACAAGACTAACTTTGTGATCTGTAACTTGTTCCTCCCCTTGCACAGGACTAGAATTTCTGGGGCCAGCAGAGAGTTTTTTCAGAGTCAATTAAGCAAGTTGCAAATGGTTCTTCAATCTCCATTGATGTCTCTAATGAATGACTTGTGCCAGCAAACAGGCTGAAGGTAACAGAGATTAAGGGTGTTAATGCACTGACTGTCCATCTACATCCTGATTGCAATGCTGATTTCATAAGTGTGATTCAAAGCTTCTTGGCTGCATGGGCTGATTTGAAATTTATTTTACCAAGGGGGAGAAGAATTAAGATATCCCTGATGTGATCATGACAATGAAATAATGGAAAAAAAACAAACAAAAAACAAAAGTGGCAGAGCATATTGCATAGTGCTCTGTGCCTAAAACCAGCCTGTGACCACAGGTACATTAAAAGTGTAATGCATGCTGAGAGTTTGAGAGTCCTGAGAAAGTAAGAGGAATTTTGCTGCATTCACTCCTCCTCAGAGAATTTTTTTTTTTCCATTCAGATAATCCTGTCTAGAGGCATAACATGGTTTCTTCAGATCTGGAAACAAACAAGAAAGTTCAATGGTACCTCCTCTGAGGAGGCAGTCAGCTGACAGTGGGAAAGTGCCTGGTGTTTCAAAAAGGAGGAGAAAGGGAGAAATCAACAATTCTCTCTAAAAACACTGCTAATTTTTGGTTTGCTTTCTCCCCCCCTTGCACACCTGTATTAATAAGGAGAGCAACTCATTTGGGTGCTGAGTCAGACTGACCAAAGTCATTACCCTCCACTTCTGAGGAAAGAGCAGATGGTCTCAGCACAGTTCCAAATGTGGGGGAGATTCAGTCATAAAACGCACATCAGGTAAGGGAAATTAAGAAACTTTTGGGTGGCACAAAAGGGAATGATCTAGCAATAGCAATGCCATAGTTTCTGCCAGCACATCTCTGTGCTGTGGGATGGGAAGACTGAATGTGTTAGTGGAAAAGACCATGGTTCCCATTCCTCTTGATTTTGGCCCTTGCAATGGAGTTAGTGTATGCTAATTTCCTTCACCCTTTTGGTTAATGGGCACAGTGCATCTCCTCAGCATGTCTAAGCTTTCCACTTGAAACCACTGCATGTGGCTTTGAATCAAGAAATGGTTTGGAAAGGACCCTAAATATTCCAATTCCACTGCCATGGGCAGAGAACCTTCCACTAGGCCAGATTGTTCAGAGCACTATCCAGCCTGCCCTCAAACACTTCCAGGGATGGGCCATCCACAGTTCCTCTGGACAACCTGTTCCAGTGCCTCACCACCCTCACAGGGAAGAATTTCTACCTAAGGTAAACCTGCCCTTTTTCAGCATAAAGCCATTTCACCTTGTCTTGTCAATCTGTGCCCTAGTAAAAAGTCCCTCTCCAGCTCTCTTGTAGCCCTTTAAGTAATGGAATGGCTGCTATAAACTCTCCCCAGAGACTTCTCCAGGCAGAGGAGCCTCAACTCTCTTGATCTGTCTCAATAAAAGAAGTTCTCCATCCCTCTGATCACTTTGGTGGCCTACTCTGGACTTGCCTCAGCAGACTTATGTCCTTTTTGGGTTGAAACCACAAATCTGGATGGAACAATGCAGGTCTGATCACTCCAGAGCATAGCAGAGAGAATCCTCTCATTCACCTGCTGCCCACCCTGCTTTGGATGCAGCCCAGGATGATGAGGATGGTTCTCTGGGATGTGGGTGGACATGTCTGGCTCATGTTGCTTCACCAACACCCTCAACTCCTTCTTCTCAGGGCTGCTCCCAAGCCATCCTCTGCCCAGCCTCTCTCTTTGTGCTTGGGACTGCTCAAACCCAGGTGTGGGACCTTATACTTGCCCTTCTTGAGGTTTGCACAGGCTGACTCCCAAGCTTGTCCAAGTTCTTTTGGATGCCATCCCATCCCTCCAGCATGTGACTGTACCCCACAGTGTGGTGTCATCAGCAAACTTGCTGAGGGATGGCAGCTTATTGTCACTAACATCACCAACCATGGAGAAATGCCTTTTGTCACCATTGTTTACCTGGACACCAAGTCTTTGACCTCAGCCCTCTGAGTGTGACCATCCAGGCAGATCTTTGGTTAAAGATATTTAAGAATAGACCCATTGGCTCACCCAGCTCTCCCCAGAAACCTGTCAGGTCCAGGACAGTCTCTTTCTTATTCAAAAAGGTAAGAACTTCACAGCTGCCTTTGGATTTGAGGGCTCTCTGCTCCTGTTTTGACAAATCTAAAGCACCTAGTATTTGCTGAATTGAGGTTGTGTCTGTGTCTGCCACCATGGTTCATAGGTCTGCATCTCAAGGGACCTTTGGTTCATTTTGGGTCTATCCAGAGTGGAGAAAGTCTGGGCAGCTGAACCTGTTCCAAAGCAGTTCATCAATCCCTAATATTTTCAAGAAAGTTTTATTTTGCCGCTGTGTCTATTAAAGAGTTTAAGGCTGTCCTGGCAGAGGATCAAACCCTGTGTTATTTGGTACTGTACTGACTTCATAAGGATTTGCAGGATGGACCCAATTAAGTCCAAAAAATTAGGAAGGTGTGTCTTTCTGGTCTTTACATTAAATGCATACTGTTTCTCAAGTATTCTGGAGTTGAACACACGCCACGTTTTGAAGCCAGTATATTTGAAGGTCCACAAAGAAATGTAATACACTACATATAATAAATCTCCTGGAAGCAATCTAAGGTATATTTATATCTTCTTCTGCTGTGAGAGATGTTAGTAAGTGTTTCCAGTAAAAGAGCATATAAAGGTGAATCCTGAAAGCCAGGGTAAAGAGTTGTAGGATGTTATTATTTATCATTGAGTAACATTGCACAGCTCTCCATCTTCATTTCATTGGAGCCCTGGCTGAGTGTCGAAAGACATAATAAAAACAATCAGTATATTCTCATTTTTCTGTGTGAGAGGATGAAGTCATGGCATATGGTCAGCTCACCAGTGCTGTTAATAATAAACCACAGCTAATTAAGTGCTGATTTATTCCTCTACGTAAGTGAAACAAATTGCTTTAACTGCTTTTGCTGAGGACCATCTAGTCAGATGGATTATGTATAGGAAGTTCAAACTAAAAATTATTAGAGATCATATTTCAGTGTGGCGGAGTTTTATGGTAGAAACAATTAGAAACCTAACAGAATGTGTCCTGTATTCTCTTTGATGGAAAATCAGATATTAATCTGGGGAAAAGTCTAATTCTCAACACAGCTGCTCCCCTTGCTCTATTGCACCAGATTTAAGCTGGATAAAAATGGAAACACGTTAAAAAAATTGATCATAGCTTATAATGGCAATAATCACCTTGAAATTGGTTGTTACTACAGTTAATGAACAGAGTATTAGAACATAAAAGGCCCTGGGATTCCCTCAGGCTATTAGCTAACATGCTGGTTGTTAATTGCTGGTCGGATAGTATCTTTATTGGTGACCCTCTTTCAAAGACATGGAGTCAGTGCTGGGAAGCTGTGGAGTGGGGGGTTTACTTGGAGTAGGGGCAGAGAGAGAGATTGGGAACTTGGCCAGGTAATCTCCATTGTGAGAATCCCCTTTTCCCCATATCTGTAGTCCAGTTCCTTCAGAGAGTGATTATCCATGCAAGTGAAAGCCATGCTGCTGATTGTGAGCTCCCACTAGAGTTGTCCCAGAGAAGGGTTTTTATTCCCCAAAAATGAGGCAGGGCAACCTGTTGCAGGGTGTTGGAGGTCTTACACAGGGAACCCCTGGGGCTCTTTGCAGGTAAGAAGCTTGGCTTGGCAGACTGGGATGGAGAGAAGCCTTTCCTTTTCAGAAATGTCATGGGATTTTGCACTCCTGCTGGTAGCAGTTGCAAAAAAAGATAGGAATTGTTCAGTTTATTGCACTGAGCTTTGCATAATCCATGTTCTTTTTCCTTGCATTGCTTAGCTATTTTCAAAATCCTGTCTGGTGTGGAGATACTGCTTTAGTTTGGATGCTTGCTGCTTTCTGAGCTGTGAAATAGTAAGGGGCTAATAAAATTATATCACTGGAATTGCCTCTGCTAACCTAAAGATTCAATTTTGCCTGCTGGGGTTTTGTGGTGTTCATAAATTTATGGTTTACCAGTCAAAGTCTTGGTATCTTTGGAAAACTTAATGTCACAGAGCATTTATGACTAACTTGGTGTCTTGGTCCCAGGAGTCTGAAGTAATAGGAGCAAATTTCACTATTGCACATGCTATATTTAGGTGTATTTTTTTTTTTTTCTCAGCAGTGTTGGGGCCCTTGCTCCTAGAGAAATTGCTCTTTACCAGACCTAGTTGCAAATTGTAGCAGTGAATTTTTTCCCATGACTTGTGATGTGTCCACAACATTAAAAATGCATATGGAAACAAGTGAGTGATTTTGGGTAAATTTCTGAGTGTTTGATGGAAAAGGTTAAAAACTAAACATTTTTCTTGACTAATATCTGGCTCATAGCACTAGAGAGGTTTGTTGTGCAGACCACCACAAGATTTTTATGGGGCTTAAAAGCAGTTTATATCATACTAAAATTTCAAATATCGTTATGCTAGCTCAGAAAAAGTTTCACAGACATAAACTTCTGTGTGTCAGCCTACAGCTTCAATATTTTAGCTGCAAGAAGAACAGGCTGCTCCAGCAAGGCATTCTGAAGGCCAAATAATTTCAAGGATGCAAATATTCTGTGGTCTGTCGTGACCTTTTAAACTTCCTAATCAAGATGAAGAGAGGGCAACCTGTGGAATATAATCTCTGTAGAGTGGAAGCTTTTTTTGTTTTATTTTTTTTTTTTAAACAATATTCTGCAATTAGTTTATGTAACTTCATTTTCCATTGTGTCAACCATTCTTTTCTCCTCCTTCATGGGTTTTTTTAGGAGGTGCAGGCAGGTGCAGGCAGGACATCCTTTAGGGGCAAGGGTGGTTGGGAGGTCCCAGCTAGAACAGGAGGGAAATAAAAATACTCATGAGTACCCTCAGGACCATGTGGCTTTTCCTTGATCTCTCTTGGAATTTAGTTTGTGTTAAAAGAAACCTGCATTGGTGGAGGGGAATGGTTTTTGTGTGAGTGCGTTGAAGTTAGTGTGTAGGAGAATTTGTTTCTTGCCTGGGCTCTGGGCAATATTTAAATTTTGGGATTATGATATTGTCATTAAATAGCATCATTTGAACAAAGTGAGAATAATACTTCTAAATGTAGGTGTTTTGCCATGATATATTGTCAGTGGAGAAGTGAGGTATGGATTGCAATTTCCATGGGAAAAAGCAGGACTGAGACTTTTTATCTCCTCTCCAGATGTTCTCTTCTGGGCCACAAAATAAATGATGAGCTTCAGGCTTTTTTATATCTGAATTAATGTCAAGTGAAATGGTGTGGGCTTTTTTGAAGTCTGGGTTTTGTTGGCCCAATAAGATAAAACTTATACCTATTCAAATTTGGTTCAGCATGAATGGAAGGTTTTTTTTTTCTTTTTTTCTTTGTTTTAATTCAGCTGCCAAATTGGAAAGAAATTATTCACACAGTGCTACCTGAGAGGTTGCTGGGGAAATAGTCTTCTGAAAAATATTTTATAAAAGATCTCTGATTTGCTTTGTGGAAGACAAAATGTTTCATTCAGAATTGAATGAAAACTGCAGAAGGATTTCAGTAATTTAATAGATTTTATCCTAAATTCTGTAACATTTCTTCTGTAGTTACATCTACTCATGCTACCTAATGAGCTCCCTGTGCTGATCAAAATTCCCAGACACAAATGCCATCAAAAGTATAATGATGTTGTTAAAATGCAAACAGCATTTTCTGTCTCTGTGTTATAAACTACCTGAAAGTTTTCAGCTAAATGGTTTATTCAGTTTCTACTGAGTTGTACTTAAAGTGCTGCACTTTGCTGTTATAGGAAATCAAATGTATTTCTGCTTATCACAAGTAAGATGTGGGGAAAGAGTAAGGCTCGTTTTGGTTTGGTTTTCTGTCTGTTTAAAACCATAGTTATTAATATTGAACACAACTATTGTAGTTAAAACCCTAAGAGATCAATGTCCAGCAACTAAAATACATAAAAACCAGCTCTTTTTTTGGGGACACTTGCTAAAGTTTCATCAAAACCAAAGTGAAAATGTGTCTAAGCCAGCTGATCTTTCTGATTGTTGTATTTTGGTCCAGAGAACAAAAACAAGAGCACGAAGCAGCTACAAAAAAGGGCACATATGGAAAATGTACTTTCAGGGTTGAATATATTTCCAGTTATAATTTTGAGTAAGAACTCCTTTTGATAATAGCTGTTATTTCAGTAGAGCTGTAAACAAAATACACTTTGGTATGAGTTAGCCTCGTGGATCTTGCTTCCAATTAGCCTGCAAGTAAACTTGATTTTTGTATCGTGCCCCAAACCTGAAGGTAAATACCATAAAGAGATTTTTCTGGCAGTGATGAAAACTCCAAAAATATCTTTGTTTCTTACTCTCACTATAACCATTAAGAAATTCACTTGCAATATAGCAGTTGTTACACCTCCTCATCCTCACAAGTGATAATGACCTGCAATTTTTGTGTTCATGTGTGTCAAATACTGGCTGCTTTAGAAAAACTGCAGATTCACATTCTATTAAACTCTTGGAGTAACAGGTCTCCTGGAATTTGTTCTTGTAATGGAGTTTAGTTCTGCATTTTAATATAAAGTTCTACTTGTATATAGTTTGTAAAAAAATTAATGACAAGAGTGTAACAGGTACAAACAGCTTGGCCTGTAGCAGACTGCACAAATATCTAAGGGATAAATAAGCATTTGTTCAGATACAGCTCACACTTGGATGCCTTGAGCTTGTATTTTGGGGTTACCTCCCTATCTCTGCCTTCCACCCTTCTTTTCAAAACCTTTTGTTTTACTGGCATAAGGGAAAAATTGCTCCAAGTCGAGAAGAGACACAGAAAATATCTATTTGTTTATTTAGAAAATATTTATTTTGTTTGTTGCTTCTGCTAGTTGCATTATTAAGCAAAATGAAACTCCACACTTAACTAATCTGAAGTTTCTCACCTAATTTTTGTCTGTCTCTGTTTAATGCAAAATAACATTTCCTGTGCTTAAAAACATGATTAGGTAGATCTTAAGTATGTTCTAGACAATGTTTAAACACCTGTGAGGGGGGGTTCCTCTGTCAGATCTGCCTGCTGGGGTGTGATGGTTCCCTCTGTTTGGTCACCGTGGCTTTCAGCTGCTGCTATGAGAAATCACAAGTGCTTTCCTCAGGTTTGGTACCTGCACCCTGCCCAGAAATCAGGATAAAAATGCTGGTGCAGCTGGTGGGATTGGAGTAATTGTGTGTTCTGCTGACAAGTGGGAAGTTTTGCTACTCTCTCAGACAGCAATTTCTTCAGTCTCCATGTCTTAAAGCCTTAACTGATGATCCCTAAGATGGACTTCTCCCCAGCCTCATTAACTAATTAAACAAATCAAAATAAAGAGTTCTTCAGGCTGCAAAATATTGCTGAGAGGGCATATAGAGCAAATATTAGCATTTCCACATAATCCATTACCATAAAGAAACAGAAGCATGATGCCTCAGATGGTCCTGCCTTCATCATTTCAATATAGTGTGCTATTACATATTTTTATACATCCCCTCTCCCTAGTTCCCAGGTCTCTGTCCCCAAAAAACTTCCTGTGTTGCTGCTGGCTTCTGTTCTTTGTGTCAAATTCTGTGTTGAGGGGTGTGGGACAAAACAGCAGGAGCATCAGTGATGTCTGGCTGCTCTGTTTCTCTGCAACTTGTTCCCAAGTGTGCCATGCTTGTGTTTTTAAAAGGGATATTTATTGTTCCAGATAATTCTTTGCCTGAATAAGAATATACAGTGTGCTTCTCTCCCTGAGTATGCATTGAAAAACAGCTGAAAAGCAACAGGAGGGAAGGTGGGGAAAAGATAACTTGAATGGAATACTGGTATTTTTGAGAGGGCAGAAAAACTGAGGGGGAGAAACATATTTGTGGGGAGATTGTCCAATAGAACATGTTACATATTGTTTTCCCACACTCTGCTAAATACCTGATAACAGTGAGAACATGGTTGAAGTTACTAATGGTAGACAGTATTTTGTAGGGAAGGAGCAATTCAAGTTTTTCAGATGCACTAAATACAAAGAAAAGTTAAACACTGGGGGTTTTACCCTCCCTAGAGCTGAGAGAAGCTGTCCAGGAACTTTGTCAGTTGGTGCCAGACAACACTTAACAATTGTCTTGAGTGATTTAGATGGGTTTGGAGCAGGTAAGACCAAAGTTAGAATGATTGGTGTGGATAGATAAACATTGACAGAATGAGCTGGCTTACAAAACATTTAATTGGGGGACCTGTCACCATTTGCTTTGCTCCAACTGGAATATTTGGAAAACTAGTTCTATGCAGCATTCTTGTGGAATAAAACAAATCTAAAGGAAAACTGGTCAATTAAAGCACAAAAATAAAAACTTGGAGCTCTAGCTGTGAACTTTTTCCTATTAGTTTCTGTTTTAGCACAATTTGATTGTGATTAAAAAAAATTCTTTAATGCTGCAGAGCTGAAATCATAAGCTTTTAAACAAAAGGTCACTTTTTAATTACATACACTTTACAAGCACATTGCTGTAGGATGTAATGGCTCTTTGGATGTTAAATTTTTGTTTAGGCTTAGCTATGATGTAGCCATATGCAAAATGTTGGAAATGCAGTTGGGGAAGCAGGATGGACAAGTGAAAAATAGGCATAAGCCTGAGCTAGGCTCTCAGGCTTAGAAAATGCTGTTTTAATGAACAGTAACTGTTGTAGGTTGTCTCTGTATGAGGGGTCTCCAGAAAAATTTTGCACAAAATTAGTGTACAGCAATGTAACTCTGTGATTATAGCTACTTTTCATAAAAAAGAGACTTTTTAAAATATTTTTTCTGCTTTAACCTCTTTTGAGGAAGGACAGTGGGTTTAAGGTGCATTTTCAGTATTCTTTTCTGTCACCATCTTTCCTTCATTGCAAGTCTACATGAAATACTAACCAAAGATTGGACAGTTCAGTACCATAAAGTGACCAGAACTGAGAAAAAGATGATTATACTGTATGAGACTCAAAGGTTCCTGTAATTGTGCATTCAGTATCAGATATTAACAGGCAACTGTGAAGGAATATAAGAACCAAGGGTAAATCTTGAACTTCCCATCACACAAAAAGTCAATTTAGATTTCACAGAATTGACTTTATTTTGACCAGACATCTCTCTAAAAATATATAAAATTGTCAAAGTGTGACACTTACTAAGTCCTATGCTCAGGACAGCTCTGCTTATGTTCAGATCACAAAAACTCTTGTACTGCCAGAACCAATCCCAGGACTGGGATCAGATTTTTAGTGGTGTAAATCCTAGTGGTTCCACTGGTTGGAGACAGCCATGTCCATCTGTTTGTCATAAAACTTTGATGTTTTAAAGCTTATCTAAGTTTTATGTTACTCCTTAGTTGATTTTTTGTGGTGATATTTTCATAATTACACAGATCCTTGGGGTAAGCTCCCATCTGATCAACTTTTTGACATGGTTTTGGATTTATATTCTCCTGTAGCCTTTTTCATGGGGCAGTAAAGTCCATGCTTACCAATAAACAATTAAGGGAACAAAACCTTAAAAAAACAAAGACTAAATTATTCTTTCATATTGTTTTTTGAACTCTGTCTCAACTTCTTGACCCTTTACTCATAGCAAGATTATGTGAGTTCAGTGAAACCTATTTGCTGCTTTGCAGTCTGTATCCCTATGTGGGGAAGGTGATGGAGAGACTTTAAGTCTTCCACATTTCCAGAGCATTTCATCATGGGGCCATGGGGTGCCCCTTTCCCCTCAGACACAAACTGTCAAATAGAACTCATTTTCCATCAACAGAGAGCTCAGCAAAATAGGGGGCCATCAAAATTAGTGGTGGAAGAGGCTTACTGAAAACCATCTTTTCTGCTCTTTGCAGATGGAGAACTGTACTAGTCTGAATTTTTTTTCCCATCCTTTGTCCAGGCAGTTTTAGAAAGACTCAATCAATAGGGCTCAGCTGTTTCCCTTGAGACACTATTCACAGCCTAATGGCTAATATTTAGCCATTTTGCTAAATGTTTCCAGATAACCATCTCTTCCCCTGCCCCATATGCAGTTTTATCCCATCACTTCTTGTTAGTTATACTTCCATGAGCCAACTGATACAAAATCTTTCTTATTCACAAGAAAAATCCTTTTTTTTTTTTTCTTTGGGAGGAAGAAACCAAGGCTTAACTCAAGATGAAGCTTCTCCATTTCCAGTGTTTAGGGAAATTTCTTTCTTGTTCCTCTCCTTCTAGCAAGAGTTGAGAAGTGTTAATAGCTGGGGTGTGCTTCACACACACACACAATCATTCAGTTGATTATTTTAGGTACTAGATCTTACTGTAGGATCTTTAGGGCATGCCCTAAATGTCTGAGATGATGGAGGGAAGCCTGGAGGGCTGTGTTTGTTGTTTTCTTTGCTTATTTTCCCCTCCAGAAATTTTAAAACACTTTCTGTATATAAACAACTTTCAATACAATAACAACCTCTGTCTCATTCCAAGTGAGATTTTATTCTTTTGTGGGACTGACATCAGTGTATCTGGAAAGGAATGGAAAGGGCCAAGACACTTTTCAGAGTGTGGTTCAGTAGGGCTTAGGTCTGTCCAGAGGTGCTGAGTGTGACTTTTTTGATCTCTGCAATTAAAACCTACTGGGACTGGGATGTGCAGGTAACATTGTTGTTTGTCCTTGTTGGAGCATCTGCCCCAGCTTGAGTTCCTACAGGGCATTCTCTAGGATTAGGGAATTCAGCAGACTCCACGTGGTGCAAACAAGGATTTGGGTGCTGTAGCAGCTATGCTGTGGCTTTGTGAGAATTACTGTGGGAATAAATCAAGTGAGCAAAGTAGATTTATTGATAAGGTTTTAGGTGGAACTCCCTGCAAGTAGGTTTTATGCTTTGACTAAACAGTGTTGAGGAATTGCTCTCACTTGTTTTGCTCTGAATGAGCTCTCCTTTCTGTAGTATTGAACATAAAAAATCTGACTGTGTTCAAACTCTACTGACAATACTGAGGTCTTCTATTTTCCTTTATTTTTTTTCCAATTTTTCCTTTCTGCACTTCTTCCTTATAACACAAGAGTCAGTAGAAATGGTCTCCTGGAGGAAGACTGTGTTCCAAGGATATGCTTGTTACATTTAATCATCCTTGGAGCTTTTATTTTGCTAAAGGACTGAAGTGACAGCCTTTAGAGAATAATTATATGAAACACCATGTGTGAGCAAAGTGTGAAATGTCTCCAGGATTAACCAAAGTTATAGATATTTTTATTAAATATTAATGCCATGCATTTATGAAGGGTTTGCCAAGCAGATATTAAGGTGGTCTTCGTGGTAATCTAATTGAGCAAGGAACATTTCCTGCCTTTTTAAATCAATGTCAGGTTTTACATGACATTTTACATTAAAAATATAAATTGTAGAGAAACAGCGAGAAAAATAATTAATAATAAGTTTCCATTCATGAATATCCTAATATTTCCCTTCAGAGGATTTAAAGTTTCTCCTGAATGTTTTTCTTGGAGGCCAATATGAATCTGAGCTAACCTGGACTGTGTGCAAGTTCTTCCACAGGGCCTCCATCTGGAGTCAGGCCCACTCCTGCTATTGCAATTCTTATTTTTCTATTTGTAAAAAGATGATGATGACACTGAATGCAAACCTTAAGTTATTCTGAAGATTTTGATATAGAGCTCTGAAAATATCTGTGGTTGGAATCCTCCTTTCCTCCTTGGAGCAGCACGTGATGATCAAATGTCACAGCAGGATCTTTCTGTACAGAAAATATAGATTGATTAACCTTACTGACATTATGCAGGATTTGGCATCATAAAGCATTTGGTTGTATATAATACATCAAGGAAAAATAATAAGGCAAAAAGGCAGCTGAACTGTCTGTGAGTCAGGTGCAACATAATAATATTAATGAATTATCACTGAAGGCGCCCTCCTTACAGGTATGACATTATTTACATGGAAAAAGCGTTGTCACACTTCTGCCTTTTAGATGTTGTTTTAAATTTATGAAACTGTTTTTGCCCCCCCAAGACATAAGTGGACTTGTCTCAGTTCCATTCCCCAGAGACATCTGTCCCCCATCTCATGATCACTTTGGTTGACATGACCAATTGTAGCTCCAGCTGAAGAAGAAAAAAAAAATAGATGATAATAGATCAGAGCATGGTAAGGATGAGATAAAATGAAAAGCCATCAGTTTGGTTTGTGGGTTTGACCTGCCTTGCTATAATGGCACAGGCTTCCCATCATCTCTGGGAACTTCTGAAATAAGTTTTGTTTGTGTCAGAGCCCTGGAATGTCACCTGCTCCACTCAGTACTCTGCTGCTGCCATGGAGGGGATATGGCCCATCCTTTTGGGTCACTGGATGCATCTGAGGGGGTTCTGCTTGAGGCAGAGAAAGTGCATTTACAGTCTGGCCACTCTACTGGGATATTGAAGATTTGGTCCAGCAAAGGATCATCATGCTCATTCCTGACTTCTTGTTAAATACCTACAAGCTCAGCCTGTGGGATAGAGCAAGGAAAACTCCTTATTGAGATACAGGGGATGGTACAGGGGCAGAAAACTTGCCTGTTTTTATCTCCTAAAAACAAGGAATTATAATTATAATAATGATTATAATTATAATAAGGGTAAAGCACTAAACAGACACCTTTCCTTCAGCTTCTAAAATTGTTGCCACTGATTTGTGTGGATTTGTGCTTGGTGGCCTAAAAGGAGGGAAAATGGAGAGGATTTTGCAGCTATTTCTGTGCTGTTTTTCTGTATCCAACAATGTGGGAATGCAGTCAAGGTTGAGTTTTTTAACATGATCTGTACCAAATCCAGATGTGTACAGAAGACTGTATGTTACATATGCACAGAAATACAAACTTCCCCATATTTTCTATAGAATAAACTTAAAATATCAAAGTTATTTGCTACATGTGCTTAGAGACACAATACTGGTTTCTTCCCACTTCTCTGTACAGGAGAAACTTTATTTTACATGCTCTGAAAAGTGTTAAGTTTTCAAGGAATTTTCCTTCGAGATTGGCTTGAGATCAATATGTCTGGTTGACAGGCTGAGCATGAAAAAGCTATTTATCAGTGCTGGAAGCAGGCCTCAGACCTGATCAAACCATTTCTTTATTATTATTTTGAAATAAGGAGAAGGCTTAACGTTTACTTGAAATTGAACACTCATGTAATTTTTCACCCACTCAGAAGAGTGCTCAGCAATATGAGCTACAAACATGAAAATAATAATCAAATGCTGCCTAATACCTGGTGTTCTGCTAAGTAGTAATTGACAGAATTATTTTCCACACTCTGCAGCAGGCTTTAAGCTTCTCCATTGTGCCTGACGTCTTTCCAGCTTCTTCCACATTTAGTTGGTACCATTTGGTCATATTCATTGCAGGAAACGTTGTCCAAGAGGCTGTTAACACAATGGCAATGTTTTGTATTCCATAGGAGTCTTTATGCCATAAAGAAACAGCCCAGGAAGGGGCAGGCAGAGCTGCTGTGTGTTGCAAATATCTAGTGACCTTTTTGAAGGCCAAAGATTCATCTTGTACTTTGAATCCCTCGTTTTGGAAGTAATCAGCAGAAGTTTTCCCAGCAGGTTTCCTGCCCAGGATGCTGGCTGTAAGTCATGTGGCTGATGCTGACTCCACATCCTTGATTCAGTGCTGCTGCTGTAGCTTAAACAGCTTTCAAACCTCCCAAACTGCCAGCAAGTGGTTCATCACCATATCCTGTAAACTCCTCATTTTGCATGCACCTGCAACTGGGGGCTCTGCTGGCTCTGAAATCTGAGTTATCAGCACAGTTGTGCCAGTAGCAGAGGTAGAGCTACACATTTTACACTTCACATGGCTTGTCACTTTTAAATTTTTCCTAGCTGGGTGAAAATAGATTTGAGGATGCAACACCTTCTGGGTTTTGATACAAAGGTAGGAGGATTTGGGGTCCTTGGGTGGGAGACAAAAATGTGGGGGAAAGAAGGTCAAACATCAAAAGTTTCTCTACTTTTTCTCTTTCTGGAGAATTATCACCTGGAGGTTTTTCAGGAGATACCAGCCATCTGCATGAGAAGGAGTTCTCACTGTATAAAAAGAAGTTCAGGCCCTGTGTCCAGCCATCACTGCCCTGAATGACTTCCCTGAATAATGAGATCTAGTATCAATTTTTGGTGTTTTTTTTTCTGAAACATACTGTGCATTTCACTGTTCAGAGTTTGTGCTCCACATCTGATGGGCACACAGCTCCCATTAACTTTAATGAGAATTGCATGCACAAGGGGAGCCTATAGGCCTCATCTCAAATTTCTGGATCTTTATTATTTTGTGTTATAAGCTGTGATCAATTAACATGTATCTGTGCTGCCTACTTCAGTATGCCAGCTCCAATGGATTTTGCCATATTTGATAGTTATCTATACATTATATCTTGCTTAGGATGAGGTCTGGTGGGCAAGATAGGCCAAGATGCTTGGCCAGAGGCTCAGGAAGTGAAATGGGGTGTTGAGAAGTGCTTGGAGGACATGGTGTGCAGCCCAAAACCCTGTGTGCACTCTAGAAACTGGAGGGGATTGCTCGTGATGTGCTATTTCTTGCTCAGGTTCATGACTCTAGTGCTTTGTTTCTGAGCAAAGTGTATTTGTAAGGCATTTCTTTTCAGCTAATTCATGAAGAGTGAAACCCCAAGCTGAGGTATCTGATGGGGCTATTGCTCACTGGAACATATATTTGCATTATTGGGGGTTTGACAGCATGCATCTTGACTGTAATAGGTAGACTGCAGCTGCAGCATCTCAAAATAAACATTCTAAACAATAAATATTTGTGCCAGGGGGATCAAGCTGGCAATGCCTGAACTGGTGGGGTCCAGAGCCCTGGATTAGCAGTTCAGGATGGTGTCTGATTGTCACAGATAGCTGGGGCAGGTCTGTAGAAACACAGCCAAGCCTTTACAAACACAAACAAGCTACTTTAGGGTGCAGAATGTATATAAACCAATGGCAAATATGTATTACATGTTTCATATTTTGTACTGTTTTCATAAAGAATATATTTATTCTGGTGCAAGCAGAAATGCCTCATTCATACCAGCTCTGGACACCAGTCCCAAGTAAGGAGGATTTGCATGTTTGCAATCATGCATGGTGCAGCCAGTGGTGTGAGGCTTTTATCTGTAAGGGCTGAATTTTATTTGAGTATTGGAGGGTTAAAATACTAATTTCAGGAGTTTAAAAACAGGGATTGTTCCCACTGTACTCACAACACTGGTGAGGCTGCACTTTCAGTCCTGTGTTTGTTTTTGGGCTTTTCACTTCAAAAAGGGCATTGAGGTACAGGAACAAGTCCAGAAAAGAGCAAAGGACCTTGTGAAGAATCTGAAAAAAAAGAAAAAAGTCCTGAGAGGAGAAGCTGAGTGGGCTGGGGTTGTTCAGCCTGGAAAAAAGGAGGCTCAAGGGGAACATCACTGCTCTCTACAACTCCCTAAAAAGAGGCTGCAGTGACAGTGAGGTGGGGGTTGATTTCTTCTGTCATGTCTCAAGGGAGAGGATGAGATGAAATAACCTTAAATTGTGCCAGGGGAGGGTCAGATTAGATGTTAGAAGAGAAATGTTCACTGGAAGAGTGGTTTGGCATTGGAATAAGTTGCCTGGGCAGCTGGAGGTGTCACTGTCTCTGGAAGTGTTCAAGGGGCATCCTCGTGGCACTTGGGGTGCAGCTTAGGGGTGATTATGGTGCTGCTGGGGTTGATGGTTGGACTCATCCAACCTTGATGGTTTTGTGATTCTGTGAAAAACAGGAAAATACAGAGCCATTAATACAACTTCCTTCAAAAGGAACACCAGACAAAGCTAGAATCTACCCTTTATTTTAATAAGAAAATAAGAGGGAGCATCATTCTTTAAATCAGCCATGCAACTACTTCAGTGTAAGCTGCTTGTCTTTTTTGTTATCCTGTCTACTGATAGACAAGACTGTGTATCTGTGGACAGACAGGCACTTTCCAGGCTGCTGGCAAGTTTATTGTAGGTTTATGAATTTTGTTCTGGTAAAAGATTGTGGTGTTTTTGTTTTCTTTCCCTTCACGAGCAGAAAGGTGGCTTAAAATCTCCTGTGTTGTTCAACTAATGAAGTTTAAACTGGAAAAAAACAGGAAGATAGAAGGTTAGTCATATGGATGCATGTCTGGCTAAGATTGTGGTCTTTCACAGTGAAAAAACTGAGATTAGGATAAGACTGGAGGAATAAAATAAATAAATAAAAAAAGGTAGTCTGGGAAATGACAATTTCAACATATTTGCTACAGTGGCCATGAATGTTCTTGCTCAGTTGTTGAGGGATTTTGCCAGCAGTCTGATTTAGGAATGGGGTATATGTGACCTTTGCACTGATGGGATCATATCCACTTTATACTTGCAGAGGTCAAGGGACTATAGGGATGAAAATAATTTGCACATTTACTTTTCTTTTGCTAGAGTCCATTCTAGAAAAAAAAAAAAAAAAAAAAAATTCTTGGCCATTGCAGTAGCAAGGAAAGAAAGAAATGACATGTTTTCTTGTCCTGACATGACTGCATGCTGGAACCTTCATTCTTCAGTTTAAATGCTCCAAAATCATCAGAAACTGGAATCTGAATGAACCACTTAACTCTGCTGTGATGAGAGAATGTGATTGCCCTTAATGTTAAGGAAAGAGATGTCTGTCTTTAGTGCCAAATATCCTCATTTGAAGGTTGCTCTCTCCTAATGTGTTTGGATTTTCTGAAAGTCTCAATTTCATCCTCTGGCTAAGGATCAGACCTTTCAAAACTTTGGTGCCTCAGCCTCTGTTCTGCACCACCACATTTCTGGCAATGCTCAATAATTTTTCATCTTGAAAGCTGTTACTCTGGGAAAAATGGATCCTGTAAAGACTGAGCAGGGGGAAGAGGAAAAGCTGACCTGTTTTCTGGTGAGGTTCATCTTTATTACATCCTTATCTCCTGCTGCAAGGAGAGGTGTGAGACTGAGGTGTCCACAGTGATTAAAGCCTGCTAAGAGACCAGAGAAACTCACTGCATCAGTCAAAAACCAAGTAAAAAACCAAACCCACCACCTTTGGACCTCAATTGTGTTTCAATGGGGAGAATAAAATTTGCTTTTCATAGGCAAATATATTTGACATTTTTCTTTTTACTGCAGTTTTCAGTGAGGACTTTGATTTTCAATTAATTTTGCATTTTAATGCTGGAAGCTACATGTCATCATGATGGTTCAAAGATGCTCTCAGATATAATATTGGACATTTTTTTTTTTTTTAATTGTTCTTGGGACTAACTGAAAGTGTTAAAGATGCAGCATTTTTCAACCAAATGTAGCTGGTATTACTCAGCCTCATACAATCAAAACCCAGAGCCTGGCTGCTTCAAAATGCAAGAGGAACAGGTAGTTTATATTGGTTTTGAATATTGGGTTATACTTTCAGGGCACTTTTCCTTCTGGTGTTGACTTGTCCCCATGGTGCTGTCACCTGGAAGCACATCTTCCAAAAATTGCAGGTGAAGTTGTGATGTGAACACCTCATTCTGGTGGTCTAAAGCTTCAGGAAAAATGCCAGGTATTGAAAGCTTCCTTCCTGATAAGAATACTGTTAACTGGCAACCCTAAAAATCCAGATTTCCTTATTTTTTTTTTACCATCAGTCCTGTAAAATGTCCTTTTTACCTGATGAAATATCTTGCTTTGCCCAAAATCACCTCTTGTGTTAAGAATGAAGTAGCATTGCCTCTGCATGCCTGGAAACCAGTATGTTCCTAGGGAGACTGTCCTCTAAAATCAGGAATGACAAAATCCTGACAGCTGAGTGACCTTTGTGACACCACATAAAAGCAGAGACTTTCAGTCTTTAAGTACTGATTTTTTTTTATGTTTTTTTTTTTAGCCACATGTCTGACTAAATCAAATATTAAAATAACAAACTAACCACAGCCTGCTTTATTTTCTCAAATAAATGCATCCGGATCAAGGCAACATCAGGACTTTTTGTGCTCTGTCAGGAAGGGATGCAGCAGGAGAGACATGAGTATTCTGGGATGGCATAGTCACTTGCTTGCCTGTCAAGTTAATTTGGCCAATTTTAGTAGTCTCTAGTGTTGCTCCATACAAGGGAAACAGAAACAACTGGTGGTACTTAATGTCTTCTAAAGCAAGACTCACTTTTTTTGTCCCTTTGAAGAAAATCTGGTGTCTCATTTGAGTTGTCAAAGTATAGTTAAACCCCCAAATTAATTTCTGTTCCTCATCCCCTGCTGCCCTAAAAGGTGGCTTTGAGTGTTATCCTCAAGTTCTGTGAACACATCTCTCTCCAGTTACACCACCTTGGTTCTCAAGTGCTTGTGCTTTTCCAGATGCTGTGAAATTGGTTCACTTGTTGAAAAAAATTCTTTATGTTGTGGTTTTGAATACTCTGTAATAGGCAAAACAACAACTTTCCTTTTCTTTCTCTAGAACTACTCAGCTGCATCCTTTTGACATTATTTATTGAAGGCAGATACATTAACAGCTAATGCTGGCTTTAATTCTGCTCCCCCTTCACAGTAAATGTTGATTCCAGCTCTTCTGATTTTGATGAAGACTGGCTTTTCTGGCAGCCCGTGGCTGGCACAACTACAAAGCTTATTTTGGGAGCCTTAGAGGTTTATTTAGATTCCTTAAATGTTTTGGCTTGATGGTATCATGGGTATTTGGAAACTTTTGGAGCCTTTTCAATTCCTAACAGCACCATGCAGGCAGAGATGGAGACTGACAGGGACTAGGAAGGCAGTGCCACCTTTGCTTTGTTCATCAGGCTTGTGTCTCAAGGGGGGGCCAAGAACAAAAAGGAGAAATAATAACAATTGGTGGATGGGGGACCATGTTATTCACCTCACTAGGGGAGGATGGAGCAGCAAAATGATGCTTTGTGTGCCTGCCTTAGTGCAGTTTGTACTGCAGGAAAGAGATGTGCAGCTGTGTGTTGGAACCCTGGAGGCTGAGAATTATTTCAGGCTTTGTGTTCTAAAGGGCACTGACTCTCAAGCAGGAACTACATTTAACATGAGGCCATGGAGAAGGCTTCCAAAATTGAGTGACAGCACTGGGGTTGTGGGTGTGTAGTTTGAATAATGTTGTGTGATCTCACAGGGTGAAAAAACTTGAATTTGGGATTTTACTGTATAGGTATGTATGGGGCAAGATGGAGGATTTGGGGCATTGTCTGGGTCCTTCTTCTTTACTTTCTTCTTCCTTCTCCTTCATGGGTTAGGGTGGTTTTCTGTAATTGGTTGAGAGTCTGCATTGAGGACTTCAAACAGTTAGTTTTTTGGTTTAAAGTAAAAATAATTTAGGTGGCATTCCATAATTGGATGGATTGTCCTTGAAAAGACCTGGTAGAGATAGAGAGGTGTTCCATTTTACCTTTGTTTTCTAACTTGCTGGTTAGAGCTCACAGCTCTGAGGCTGTAAATAGATAAGTGATTTCTTTTTAATGCAGTGAGTCATATTTAATGCCTAAGACCAATCTGATGCACATCATTTATCTCACAGCACCATGTTTCTCCATTCTCCCTTCTTCTCCCCATCCTTCTACCTTCCTGGACTTCATAGCAATTTCAGCAAAGCTCCAAAGAGGTTGATACTCAACGAATTAATGAACTATAATGTAGCCTTAGGCCTGCTTGCCCTTCTTGGTGCATCAAAGCATGTAGGAGAAAGAAATGTGTCCAAGAAACGTGGCAGAATACAGCTTTTTCTTCTTTGCCTGGAAGGATGGTGGCCAGTGTTTCATACAGCCATCAGACTTGTTCCATTCCTTATGAGAGTGCTTTGCAGTGTGCAAGAAGGATGAAACCTCTACACAACTTAGATTTTAATTAATTGGAATTAAAGTAGTCTAATGATTAGATGAAGGCTACCCCCTTAATCTTTAACTATTCTCCAGAATTCTGGCAGAAGAATAAAGCTGATTAACTAATTCTGTTCAAACGACCTTCTCTTCAGTTAAATGCCATAGGAATAGCTCCAAATGGGAGCTAACAGACAAAACAAGTAATCCCTGTGCTCTGCACTGTCTATTTGAATTGGTAAGAAGTAGTTGAACACATCATGCTTTTCTGATGGGCACTGCAGGCTGGATCTAAGAACAATCTATGTCTATAATGCCTGGAAAAACTGTGAAATAAGAGCTCCTGCTCTGACCTCCAGGTCTCTGCACAGGTGGAGCTGCCTCTGATGTGCTGGAAGGAGCCTTTTCTGATTTTTTTTCTCTTAGGTATTGTGAGCATTGGGAATGCTTCTTTTGAGAGTGTTTTGGTAGCAGAGTTGAGTGGGTGTAGAAAGCTTCCCAAAAGAACAATAGCTTGCCAGTAAGCAACAATTTTTCTCTCAACTGATATATATATATATAAAATAAAGGCAAAGAACTTGATTTAAGGCATGCAGAAAGGCTACTAAAATCAGAATTGACTTTCCCCTGCTAGAGTGATTAGAATACATTATTGTCACAGTTCATAGCAGCTAGGCTTGTCTTCTGTAGCTAAACCAGAATGGTCTGGGGATAGGGCAGGACTGAGAAGAGCAGCAGTGGTTGTATTGAAAACCAAACTACTCCTTGCCTTGGCCCTTCCCCCAAATTCCATGACTCCCTAGGCTTTGTGTCAATTAGCTTCAGCCACCACTGGATGTAGCTGTCGCTTCACAGAAATATGGCCAAGGGGACACCTTTCTACCCCTTTTGAGATGACATGGGAGAGATTGCTTCTGCATGTTATTTCTGGCATTGATTTCCCTTCCCTTCCCTTCCCTTCCCTTCCCTTCCCTTCCTTCC
>WEIU01000022.1:230509-248668 GCA_013389925.1 Aegithalos caudatus | reverse complement strand
TTTTTTTCTTTTCATCCCTGTTCTATTCTTCACTGAAGTGTCTACTTTTCCATCTTGTGTTTTCTTCATCTGACCATGTTTCTGACTTCTGTCTATCCCTCATGTCCTTTTACACAGGTCTCAACACCTTTCTCATTTCTCTGAGCCTCACTTGCCCTGACAAATCTGATGTCTCTCCTCTGTTCTCCCAAGGGCTGCCCAGGACACACCTGCCTGGATGCAGCTGGAAAGCTGAGAGGAGCAGGAGGATGCCTGAGGTCACTTCTTCCTCCCCACTCTCATCTTCAGAACCAACTTTATAACCTGATTTTATTCATTGACCAGTCAATGAAGAAATATCAGCTGATTTAGAGGGTTCAGAGAGGAAATCCTGATCCTGCTGAAGGCTAAACTCCTACTGAATTTCACCTCTGTTTTCTCTCTGTACTGTCTGGTGCTGCTGTGCACTTTCAAATAAATGTGTTTATGACCTGTTTGTCTTAAGAGGAAGAGAGTTAGGAATGTCTCAAGAGTTGCCAGATATTCTGTCAGGCTTTTTTGTTGTCCTTTCTAAAATCCTATTTGCTTCCCCAACCCTTCTTGTCCCCAGCTGCTCAGTAACCCAGACCTTGGTACACTTTAAATTAAATTGGAAATGCTGGCTGGTGTGTAAGCAAAAAGTAAGCATCTGGTTGTTATTCCACCTCCCTAAAAGAAAACAAAAGAAAAACCCCCAAAAATTAAATTAAAAAAAAAAAAAAAAGTATGGCTGTTTTGATCCATCATTTCTAGCTGGTGGATCAGATCTTTCCAATAAGATTTTTTCATGTTTTACCACAGGATATGCTCGTGGCACAGCAAGAGCTTTGTGTCTTGGTAAAGGCTCACCAGCAGCTAAGTGTGTACAAGGGCTGTGTGCTTTGAGTTCTGAACCTGATGCATGAAAGGCAGAAAGAAAGCTTGCAGGGTGTTTCTTTTCCCTTTAAGGAATAATTAAAAAAAAAAAAAGAAAAAAACAAACAAAAAACCCCTGTGACATTTTAGAAGGCGATTTGCTAAGCTCTGCATGTTCTGTGTACTTTAGTGTGTGAACAAATTAGATTATGAAAGGTAATGTATTAGTGATTTGACAGTAATGTGGAATTTTGGAAGCATTAATCGCTAATGCACATTTCATAATTTCAGCTAAATGATCTCAGTTTAAAAGCAAGAGAGGCAATTGAAAAATTCATTGAGATTGCAGTGGAACCTGCAGATTACTTTGATTTACTGCAAAATACTGCAAGGCAGTAGGAAATGTTCCCAGCCTCTGTGTGTATAATTATGGTAGAGATGTGTGATGAAACAGTGAATTCATATATGTGTTTATCTTGTCAAATGTAAGCCTCCTTCTTCATCTTCATGCTACATATTAAAGAAAAAACCAAACTGCAGGTTAAAACATAGTATTTTCATTTAATATTTGTGTTAATAAAGTGTTTAGATACCCTGAGATGAAGGCTGTCATATTTTTATGCCAGCTCTAACTTGCAGAAAGCCATGGTAGCAGTTTTTTCCTTCAGTTTTGCTCTCTCTCAGTGCTGTGCCAATCTGCCTGCAATGGCAGCTTCTGCAAATGTTTGTGTCTTTTCTTCCCTGCAGGACTAGATGAGGCTGGAGAGTTGATATTGGTGAGATTTAAATGGATATCTGTTTCAGAGCTAATGCACCACCAAAATGAATTTGTACCTTTCTGCAGGTCCCAGTGGACATCACTCATGGGTGTTCTCATGCTACAAATTTCTTTTTGAAGTTGAGGGATTTATTTGAAGGGAAAGCTAAGAATTTTTAGATCTCACTTCATAGCTTCTGTATAGAAAGTCATCTTCTTACTGAGTCATCTCCATGCTGTGGTGTTCACCTTTCTTCCAGCTGAAGAAATCCACTCTGCATGGATTAAATATCTCTTAAAGCCAGTTCTTTTGGTTACTGAATCCACTGTCAGGTAGGAATTGATGTTTCCACAGCTGTTTTGTTTTGGTTTTTTTTTCCCAAGTAATCATCTTTTTGCTGAGTAATCCTGTTCATGCTGAGGACACTTTATTCCCCCCTCTCCTGCCTAATGTGTAATATATGAGGTGAGGCTTATTTGGGATAGTAAAGGTGAAAGGATTGGGCTTTTTTCCAATGGCAGCAAAATTGGTTGTGAAGTATTAAGATGACACCTGACTCCTCTTTCATCAGAAACCATGGAGGGCTGCTCTTTAATGCATAATAAGTAGTGGGGAATAATAAAAAAGAATTTTCTCCATTGAAATTACTTTATTTGGTGTAAGGAAAAGCAAGGCTAGTATTCATAGAGTCAGAATTCTCTTCAAATCAAGAAGATACTGCATACATTATGTGAAAACTTCAGTGCTTGCCATGTGTCACTCCTTCCTCATTGAGAGCTCTCTTCATGACCTGTATTTCCCAATAAAGCCCAATAAATTAATGGACAACTTTAGCTCATAAAGAAATTTCAGTAGAAGCAGTATGGACTCTAATTCATAACAATGAAACTTAACTGATAATTTCTTTGTGTAAAGTCTTTAAAAGGACTCAGTGGGCTCTTTACAACTGCCCAAAAGAGCTTTTCAAGCCTATCCATGAAATTGTGATTGTCCCAGCAACTTCCATAAATGCCTTTCTGTGACTCCCACCCTTTTGATTGGTGCTGCAGAGTTTTCAAGAAGTGGCAGAATCTCTTATTCCCCTTTTTTAAGTGGATTCTGCTTAGAAGGAAAAGGATGTCTGTGTTTGAGTTAAAGTAGAGGTTGAGTCAGCACAGGTACAAAGAGAGAGAACAGACATTTGTCTTTCAGAGTTAAATTTTCAACCCCTTTTATATAATTCATTCATTATTATATTTGATTGGTTTTATGGAGCCTGAGGAAGTCCCTGCTACTTTTTGGAGCATACAGAAGACATCTTCTTTGCCTTGAAGATTTGTTCTCCCACTGGGTACATCTATACTGGCTAATGGAAATCAGCCCAGGCTCCTGAACCAGCAGACATTCACAGCCATGTGGGCAGCTGGCTCTGTCCCTTCTTCCTAGGTGCAGAAATCCCAGCATCAGTGGGGTTTCTGCACAAATAAAAAAGGTTTCTTGGAGCAGAAGAGGCAGCTCACTTCCTGCAGTGGAAACAAACCCTCTCACTTGTTCCTACTGCTGTTGAGGCTTGTTTAATTTTGTCTTCACTTAAGCATTGTTTAATTCCAGGAGGAGAAGTGTACTTCCAGGAAAATGCTTAAAAACTATCTGAAGTATATAAAAATGTCAAGTATTTTTCATATCATTTTTTTTTATCAGAGAGCAGTAATAGATTAATGTTTGCAAGATGTCATTTTGAAATGAAAATATAGAAAGTATTTTAGGTTTCGTGGCTTTTGTGAAGAATAACAATTGTGGAGAGACAGGCATCATTAAAGTTTCTTGCATTCTAAAAAAGAAAAAGAAACCAAACACCAATTCTAATTCCCCCTAACACAGCATCCTGTCTTTTCCCATATACATATTTACTTTACCTGTTACTCCTGTGCTGTTTTCCTAATGCACTGAATCCAGGATCAGATTGAAGGATTCTCTCCTGTTACCCCTATCCTGTGGAGTTTAAATATCTGAGAAGTCAGTCACTATAACCTGACCCTCCAGGTCAGATATTTTATAATAATACAGCAAAATCCCTCAAACAGTATTATACAGCTTGTGAATATGATCAGAAACATTTGCCAACGTTGAAAATAGCATCAAGGTTATTTGTCAAGGCTGTTTGTGCAGTTTGCATACATAAAATTAAAAGAACAATCAGGTTTTCAAACAGGTGTAATGTAAAAAGAAATTTTGAAAAAAATGGGAAGACAATATAATGTTTCATGAAAAGTTGGCATTTTAAACAAGTAACAAGCAGTATTAGAAATTAAAATTAAAATGTACTTTAGTTGCTGAAAAAAAATTATGTTGAAAACCTGGAAATGAGTTTTCCAAAAGCATGTGCATAAATAGAAAATGCATGTGACAATTTACTTTATTCTTTTCTTTAGTCTTTATTCTTCTCAGCCTAATGAGGGTAAGGACAGGTGAGTAATGATAACAAAACCATCATGTAGTGTTACTCAGATCTTACAGTGTTATTTGATTTAATGATGGAAGCTGTTAGAAAGATGAAAGCATTTTCACCAGTATGTTGGCAGCTTTTCTGCACCAGAAAATGTGGTGTGGATGTGGGATTCAGCCCTTCCCATAGGGGGCTTGGCTTTTGTCTGGAAGTGTCAGGTCAGAACATGAAAGTCTGGCTGACAAGATTTTGGGAGCTGTGGAAAGAGCTTCAGAGGAAATGAAATTATCTCTTATTTATATATGGACAGGTTGTGGTTAAGCTCTTCAGTACAACTTGATATTCAATTCAGCCCAAAGTAGAGACCTCAGCTTCCTAACCTCTCATTTGCCTCTTTTATTAAAGAGGATTTTCCACAGTCTGCACCCAGCTCTCCTTGCTGCTAAACTCTGGGAAAAAGCTTTCCTGAAAACTGGCCAGAGAGAGACACTACCTAAAAATGTCCCTTCTTTTCATGGAAAACCTCCAAAGTGTGCTTCTACCAGAAGGATTTTCATCTGTGGATCTGCCTCTGTAAATGATAAAGAGATATTGGCAGCCCCCTGTGAGAGAAACTCAATTCTCCAGCAATTCCCAAGTGCACAGGTACAGCAGCAAAACTGGGATTTTTATATCCAGGCTGCAGTTAGAGGGCACAGTCTTGAGTGCTTTGCTATTCTTCATTTCTCTGTGCTTTGTTGGAAAGGCTGGCATTTGATGCTTTGTGCCTAAATCACTTCTTGCTGTACTTGAGGCATGCTCAGAATTGGAGGTGATCAGCTGGGGTGAGCCTGCACCTTCCTCCAGCTGAACCAGAATTGTGCAGAATTGGAACAAATAATTCTGCAAGGTGCTGTCCACCTCATGTGGACACTTCAAAGAGCACAAACAGTGATGTGTCAAAGAGTGAAGCACAAGGTTAGGTTATATTTGCAGTTAACAAGGTTAATTAATATAACAAGGTTAGGTTATATTTGCAGTTAAGAGAAGAATTGTTTTTTAGTCAAGCCTGTGAAAAGTGCAGTCATGGTTTTGGTGGGATGGTAAAGACACTGTGTGATGTGCTGTGACACTGTGCTGAGTATTTTGGATTCTGCATTTTTGGGTTTTGTTTTTTTTTTTTTTTTNTTTTTTTTTTTTTCACCATGTGTCCTTTCATCAAGCAGCCTAAGTGTTTTGATTTATTCCTCAAAAAGCAATTCAGCAGCTTGTCCATTGGTTTGTAATGTGTCAGGCAGAATGCAAACTTTAAACTACATCAAGGGAGAACTTAGGAGTTTACATACACCTACTCATGAGAAAACTTCTCAGACTTTTTGGTGGTGTTTTCCAAAACAAAAGTCATTGATCTAGGAGAAAACAGCATGACAAGGTCCACTAATTGGTTGTGTAAAATAGACAAATTTAGGCTAAAGAAGAGATGCACATGTTTAGGAATAAACATAAATCATCAGTGGAAGTATTTCCCTAGAGATGTGATAGATAGAATATTTAAATGAAGACTTTCTGAGTTGTAGAAATCCCTGAAGTGGATTTTTTGCTCTAGATTAGAGAGAAGGTCAAATGATTATCTAGGAGATAAATGGTCCTGCCTGGTTTGAAAATTCATTTATTTATTAAGTGTAAACAAAATATAAGCAGCTGTACATTCTCATTTACCTTAGTACTTGAGGAGAGGAAAAAAAAAAAACAACAAACCAGCACCACCATACATATATTTTCTCTTGGTATAGGAAAGAACAGGGTTGTCCTTGCCTCTCAGACATCAGGATTTTGTGGGTTTGTGAAAAGATTGGCTGAAGAAGGAACCTTAATTAGAGGTCTGATTAATAAAAAGCTATTGCTGAGTGATTTTTAGGGGGTCTGATTTAGAGGTGGAATGATCTCTTACTTTAATTGTGGCTTATTGGCAAGGCAGATAATTAAAAATTAAAAAAGTTAAAGATATGTATTTTAGATAGATGTGTCTCTGTCTCTCTCTCTCTCTCAAAATTAAATTTGTGATAATTCTGGCTATTTCAAACTGTAGGTTGTTTAATAGGTGGTCCTTAAATGAGATTGGTTCTGTGATACATAATGAAATTCTGAGATGCACCTGAATTTACTGGCCACACTTAAAAACCTGGGCACCACCTTTGAGCAAAATTGTAGCATCAAGCAAATGCTTTTATGTGATCCTTATGAGGATAACATCCCAGGAATCCAGCCTGTGGTCTGTTTGATGTAGGGAGAGCACAGGGGCTGCTGAAAACCCATAAATAACATTGGGATCTGAAACATATTTCCAGGCCAAACTTGTTCTGCCTTGCAGTGAGCAGTAATTTTCAATGACCAGATTTGTGTTAGAGCACTGTGCATGAGGTCCAGGTGCAGACAAATTCAATGTTAAATGGTCACCTTGATGTGGCTTGAGTTGAAATGAAGCAAAGAGCAGTGCATCAGCTTGTCCAAAGAAGGTACCTTAGGAAATTAAAATGCTGCTGAGAGAAGCTTTTTAAGGCAAGTTCTTAAATTCTCCAGCACTTAACTTTATGAAAGTGTTGTGTAGCTGCAAACTATTCCATTTTGATTTGATTTCATTCAGATTTTGATTCCAAGTACAAGCTGATTTTGGTTGCCTAATTTGCTGCATTAAGATATCCATGTTCTATTCAGTCTTCATACAGTCTCAGGGAGGGCTGCTACATTTAAAATAATGTATGAGCACAGAAATTAGCTCACTTCTAGATGACAATATAATATGATAAAGTGAAACTTTTAAAAAATAATAAATTTTCTTTTTCCTTGGAGAAGAGAGGACTGGAGAAGGTGTTTGCCTTCCTTCTTGTGTTCTGAACATACCATTAAGTTAGGATGTATTATGGCTTCTCTTTTCATTTGGAGAAGTATTTTTTTTAATATGCATTAATTATCTTACTTGCCTCAGAACTTGGGTACTTGAGGGCCTGATCCAACATCCATTGCTATAAATGAAAAGCCTTCTCCAACTGTAAATACCAGATTGTTTTTTGCCTGGTTTTGACAAGATTTTCCCATCAATAGAATGAATTCAGAGGCTGGTTCATAGTCATGCTCAGCATAATAAGTTTCTTCTTTTTTTTGCTCTAAGTGTGTCAGTTCTGACTATCTCCCTTTTAAAAGGAAGCTTGAGATTTTAGTTTATTCACAGAACAAATGCTCTTCCCTTAGATCTTCACTTTTCATAACTCCATAACCGAAATAGCAACAAAACCACCTGAAGCATCCATTCATATACCTAGAAACAGTTTATGGGGACACTGAAAGACATCGATGTTATCTTTTTAATATTGTAAGGAATAATCCTATTAAAGAAGAAACAAGGAAAACTGTTATGCCCACAAGGCAGAATTATCCAAAGTTGATTGGAGAAGCTCAGGTTACTCTACAAAGCCCAAGCTGTGTGCTGGCCTATCTTTTCCATCAGGGCTTGGTGAATGAACAATCATTTGTGGATTCTGCTCATCTCTCTTTGCTAACTTTGTTCAGTGGAATTAGATACAACTTTGACAAATTAGAAGTGCCCCTTTAGCCCCACTGTCCCTGCCACAGCACAGTCTGCCAATTGTGTCTGGTTTTCTGAAGTTGGGCTGCATCAGAGCCATCAATGGCAAGCCTTCCACAAAGCTACACTTTTTAATAAGGGAATCTGTCAGCACTGGCTTCACCAGTCCTGCAGCCTTCTCTTAATCCACACTGCCAAGTGCCTTCCCTTTGCCTTCCCTCTGTTGTGGCTTGGGCTCTGAAATAAATATCCCCTTTGTTTACAATATGCCCGCAACAAAATTAACCTTTGGGATTAATTGCAACAGAGAGTGGTCTGTGTTTCATCTTTCCTCATAGTACAGGTTTGGGATTAAATAAAACTCAGCCACCTGCCTACCCAATGTCTGTCATTTCTGTGGCTGAATCCCTGGTTTTGCTCATGGCTTTTTAAAAAAGATGGTACTGGTTACTGAGCTCTTTATATTTTCAGCAAAGTTGATGGAAATTTCAAGTGGTGGCCTTTGAGACCAATATATCTGCAGCTGACTTGGTGAGGAGGGAGAGTGGGACTAAGGAACATGTTCCAGCTCTGCATCAAATCTGTTAGCAACTGGTTTGTGGTTCAGCACAGAAAACCAACTTAGGTGCTGCCTCTGATTTACACTACTCAGTTATATCAAGAGAATTGGTCTGGCAAAGGGTTTTCTACTCTGTATCTCACCTTAGGTGTTTTTTTCTTTTTTTTTTTTTTTTTCCTTCTTGTAAAGAGTATTTGTGAAATCTGTCATATTGGTAAGGTTGGGAATTAGCAGCATATTCTGTCCCAGAATTGAAAATGCCAAGTTCTTTACTCTGACCTGTCATTTCTTTTGTGCCCATCATGCTTGTGCCAATGTGGAGGAGCTTGTGGTTTTTAATGTGTTGGGAAGTTTCTTTGTGGCCCTCATCTGAACCTGTTTGCTGAGATGGGTTCTTGCTGCATGTGAAATAATGAAATATCAGCATCTGCTTACTGGGTCTGTAGAGACTGGTCCTTCAGTTCTGTATGGGCAACCAACCCCTGGGATTTATTAGCAAAACAAACTTTTATGCATTGACTTTGACCATGATATTTCCACAAACTGTCACAGGGGACTATGATGTCCCTTGATCACTTACAAGAGGTCATAAGATGAACTTGTTGCTTTCTTCAGAAAACTGAATCCCCTCACTGCCCCTGAGAATAAAACTGCTCCATATAGCCAGCTGTAATTTTAGCTTTGGAGGAAAATCAATGTTATCTGCATTCTGTGTGTATCTGTGCATGTGCCTCCCCCTTATTTCATGTAACAGTTTAGCGTTGTCCATTCGTAATCCTGTGTGAAATAAGAGTTTTAAATTCAAAAGTAACTAAGTTTCCCCAGTGCTGGGGAATATAAGAAACTGGATAGGGAAGAGTCCCTAATAAATTTATTGGATTCATGTTTCAGTGTGTGTTCACAAGTTAGTTAACACCAGAGAATCCACACAGGAAGGAATCTCACAATACTCTGCTGCCAGAAAACCTTCAGACTCTTGTGCTGTCTTAGACACAGGAGTCAATCAACCACAAGAACCAAATAAAAGAAGGGAACCAGACATCATTAGTTTCAATCCTCATGGCACTATTTCTTTCATTTATGGTTGTTCTGGAAGCAGAGATGGCTTTGCAGTGATGCATGTGCTCCACGCCTTCGTCACCTCAGGGTTAGCTCTGATTGCTTGGGGCTGCTCTTGCAAAGGACTTCAGTGAGTACAGCCTGCAGCAACCTTTCTCTTGAAGGTCACCTACTATTAGCCCATAAATCTTGAGCTTTGTGCTCTGTTCTGGCTACCTGTTTATTTCAGAGTATAATTCAAGATGTTGGTTATAATCTTGTTAAGCCCTTAAAGGCCTGGGACAAGGTTAGCTAAGAAAATTGCTTCTCCCTCCCAGCCCCACTTCATGCCCTATCATGGGAATTATGATCTGTTGGGTTCCTGTGATTATTTTCCCTGCAGTCAACAGCATGGCTTTGCTGGGGAAGCAGTGTGTGTGCCTGTGAAACATGCCTCCAGCAGCCTGAAAAAAATCCAGGTTTACTGAATGCACTATGAGGCAAACAACTCCCATTAACATTCTGTAGTTTCCTTGGACATTTTTTCTGCAGAAAGATCCTGGGACTCTGTTCTCTGGTGATGTACATCATCATCATCATCATCTCTGCTGGTTTTGCTGTAGGGCTGCTGAGTTGCCCCACAGTTGTGGAGTATGGTTTTTCAAAAACATAATGGCTAAAAGCCCCCAGTGTTAATGCTTGTTGTTTTGCAGTGAGACATGGCAGATGAGATCATGCTCTATGACTGCTCACGTTGCAGCTTAGGGAAACCTGGAGCAGTGAAGCCTGAGAACTGAGCTCCAGAGACAGCTGGAGTGATGTGGGAAAGGTCAGTGGAAAGTGCCAGGGGATTGATGAGCTCCTTGGTGAGGTGCTAGAGGCCAAGAAGGGCATGATAAGAAATTAAAGCAGTGAGACAGTGAGAGGAGGCAAGGAGTGGGTGCAGAGCCTCCCTCAGTGGTTCCCTGGAGGACCTTGTTAAGAGAAATTTCATTGCAAGTCTTAAAGGGGGAAAACACCTTTTTTTTTATGGTACAAACATTTCCTCTGATGTAAAACCTTCAAGGTCCTTTATATCAGCTCTTGTGCACTTCAAGAAAAGTGCATAAAGTACAGTAAAAAGTGAACTGAAGGAGGCAATACTTGCTGGATTTCTCATTTTGGGGGTTTTTATATTTTTACCTCCTCACACTTGGTCTTCCTGCATCAGTGGTCACTTTCTGTGGCTCTTTCACTGTTGAGCTCTTTGTACCACACCTGTTTGATTTGCTTGTTTTGGACTGTTACTGGAAAGGAAATGAATAACAATATTTTCAACTTTATAAAAGAAAACGTTACATTCATCCCACTCCCCTCCTTGTGTGCAAATCTGATCTTAAAGGTCTTGCAGAAATTTATGTTATAGATACAGACTTCACATCATTGTCTGCACTCCACAACTTTTGTAATACCTGGAGTTAGCAAGGCAGAGTCAGCAGCAGCCTTTCACTGTGTGGCCAGCCAGAGAATATCAATGTTTGCAACAACTTTTGATGTTCAAAAAGTATTTGTTTTTTTCTTCTTCATTAGGACAGAGGCAATGGGTCTTGAGCATTTCACAGGAGGGAATTTTGTGGAAGAAGTCAGGTTTATGTTTGGTTGTTTTTTTTTTTCCTTCCCAGTGACAGAACAGTCCATCTCAGGCCTCAGAGATCTTAGTTTTGAAAACTTTGCTGAAACAGATCTCGCTGTGAAATGTTCCCACATTCAATCAGCATATTTGGATCAAAAGAAATATTTTGCTAAGAATTGTTCCAGGCAGTTCTCCTCTTGAATGTCTTAACTGTTTTAATTCAAGTCAGTTTTCCACAGCAGCAATCTGCCTGCTCCTGCAGCCTTTTTCTTCCTTCAGAGCAACATCAAGAGCAATCTCTTATCATACTTACAGGGCAAGAATTTACTATTCCCTTACTCCATCAAATTATATAAAAGAAATAGGGGTGATAATTCCAGCTCATCAATAAAAATATGTTTACTCATTATCTATGCCAGACTGAAGATGTAATTAAGCTGTACAGAAGACCTTGAAGTGATGTCAGCATTTTAATACAGAGAAATAGAAATATTCATGGAAGGTCAGATCATGATTTGTAATTTTACTGAGGCCATTGCAGAGCTTATGATGATATTACCTTCACTTAAGGATATAATAATGAGCCATACTTAAGTTCAGCTAAAACCTAGTGGGATGCTGGCAATCAAACCTGCAAGACTTTGCAAAGAGGCTATTAGCAACTAAAATTGAATCAGTGCTTAAGCAAAAACTGCAGTGTTACTCCTGTTTTTCTAAATACTCTGCTGATGGAGCTTTGATCTGTTTTTCATGCTCGTTAGATAAGTTTCAGGTAGCCATGAGCATTAAAGTCACACCAAATTAGAAGTTCTGTGTGACATTTTAATGAGAAACTGGTGTGAAACTTTACTATGTTGGCCAAAAATTTGCTTGGAGAACTGGGCTTTGTTCTGTTGAGAAATGCAAAAGTAGAAACTCAAAGGCTGCAAGATCCTTGTGGATGAAGGCAGGCTCTCCCACTGAGCTCAAATCAAGTTTCACATGACCATCATGTTGAATCTGGACTTGGCTGTGCCACAGGCTTTTTGGCTCCAGGGTTTTTCAAATCAGGAATGTCAATGTTCCTTAATAAGTGACTGGCCATTCAACCCAGTGAGCTGGAACTGTCCAGAAGACTTGGATAAACCTACCAAGCCAAATTGTTCCTGCATTAGGTTAATGCATTGCATAAGGTGATTTTTGGGGGCTTATGCAGAAACTTGGAAACCAGTGGGCTTTGTGCTCAGTACTAGGAGATGTATTTGAAAAGGCCAGCTCCAGCTGTGTTTCCTATTGAAATAAATGAAAATAAGGGCATTAATGGTATGAAACAAACAAAACCAGAAAACCAAACACAGAAAAAATGTTGAGATTGGGTTCTGTTATGTACGTCATTGTATTGGTCTAAATTTATATGCAGGTTATGTGCAGCAATAAGGATCTTTTTGTACTGTAGATGTACTCTGTGGGGATTAAGCCTTCTCAATTTACATGATATGAGGGGAAGGTTGTGTTAAGGGCTGTTCATGATGAGACCTTCAGATCATACTGACCAAGAGCTCCAGAGGAAATTTGGCTCAGGTGCTGCCCCTGTGAGTGACTCCACACAGTATTTTCCTGGCAGTGATAACAGTTGGGATTACATTTAACCCAAATACTGTTTTGGGGTTTTATTTGCATGGTTATTTTTAACCTGCTGAATTCTCTGGCCAGCTCTGTGACAGCCATGTGGAAACAAGTTACCTCAGACAAGTGCTGCTGCAAAAGATCACTGAATGCCAGGGCACTGCTTCAACCAGCAAAAGAAATGCAATGTGCACCTGAGAAAACTGAATGGTTTTGTGTTTAGAGTGGTTTTGTGTTTGCTTCCCAAACCTGCTGGCTTGTCCCTGCTCTCTGCTGTCCCTCTCCATTAACCAACACATTGTCTCAGGAAACTGATACAGCCTTTGAAAACACAATTTTGTAAACTGGAGAGTTTCTCATGAGTTTACAGCATAAGGGAGAGTGGGTTTATACCTGCCACAGCTTGGAGGAGATCAGGAGGTTTTAGTTGTTGTCCTGTGTACTTGGCACTTCATATGCCCTTGGAGTATGATTCTCAATCTAAATTTGGTTTTTCTTTTATTTCCTTCCTTGTGCTTTTGCAATCCAAACAAACTATTGAAAATGAGTCTTCTCTCCCTAAAACACAAAGTAGTCCCCAGCAATAAGCAACACACAAGGAATTGTGTAGAACTGAGAGCTTTGGCTCTGCAAAAGGAAAGAGGAAAACAATTTCCTTGCAGATGCAACATCCATCTCATAGTCCAGTGTCTGTGCTGCAAGTGACTTGTGTGCTAAATCTTTTCCTAGCTCAGATGGTTTTTACTCTCAGGGAAAAAGGGAAAAAAGCTCTTTTCTCTCTGAGCCAAGGGCTGGCAGTATGGGACAGGGCAAACACAGCAGCAGTGAGTGCTGCCTCACTGAAAGGATGATAATTGGGCTGTGTTTATGGGAAAATTTTGGGAAATTCTCAGACCTGACCTCTCTGTTTTGAACTTTTGATTATTCTTCAGCAAGGAAAAAAATGTCCTACTGGTCTGTATATTCCATTNAAAAATGGGTAATGAGAAGTAAAATACACCTTTAGAACACCTGTTTTTTCCCCCTTTCCCACTGACAGCTCAGAGAGACAAAACATGGGGTCAGTTTGCTACTTCTAAAAATCTTCCTTTACTTAGCTTAGGGAAGAGAAGTTTCTTTTTTTCTGCAGTGCCATGGGGTCCTTCCCACAGGAGACAGTTCTCTGCAAACTCTGCCAGTGTGGTTTTAATTTTGACCAGCAGTGGTCCTGCCCATCCTGCTGTATTGTGAGTCCCTCCCACAGGCAAACAGCCTTCCCACAATAGTTTTCCATGGGTTATTAGTTCATGGGGTGTCGTTTTTAAGGATGAGCTGTTCTAGTTTGGAAGCAGGGGTCCTCTTTTTGGAAGCAAGGGTTTTATTTCTCTGTTTGTGTCTTCCACTAGATCACAGATTTTTAGCTCTGCTCACTCCAGCAGGAGCACATTTTCTCATGGGCTGCAAGAGGATCTCTGCATGCCCCCATACACTTCATGAATTACAGGGAAAAACAGCTTTTTGTGCTGTAATTCTCACCACATCTTAAAGAAGAATCTCAGCCCTGATGTTTGGAGCACCTCCTCCCTCTTCTTCCTTTAACCAACCTTAGTGCACCATGTTGTTCTCCTCACATGTGCTCCCCTTTTCCTTTTCTCTGACTGTGGAAAAAATCTGTTGTCTGTAGGTTCATTTGTTCTCAAGTTATAACTGAAGAGTTCCTATAGGGTTCTGCAGCACTGAAAGTTGATTTTGGGTTTTTTACTAGGAAAGAGCTCTCCATGGCTCTCGTTGTCAACCACGTTGTCCCTGGGCACGGTGCCTCCCCACCCCTTGAAAAAAGAAACATGTTTTTTTCCCTTCTTAATTAAAGTCACCACAGAGACATTACCAACTTCTCTAATTGGGCCAGCAATATGCCCATCATCAGAGCCTTCAGGGATTGGCTCTAACATTAGAAGAACTTTCCAGAAGTTTGGTTTTTCTTCTCAGAAGCTGCCTCAGTGGCTTTTCCTGCCCCCATTAAAAAATCAGGCTGGGTCAAACTAGCACACTGTGATTTTCCAGATTAGAAATACTGCAAATTAAACATGATGCCTATTCAGTGTCATCTGTACAAGCCTTCTTGCTCTTTCTGTGCCACTGAGCTTCTACCCTGTCTGTAAGTGCAGGTTAAGGAGCAGGAAGAATTGTGGTACTTGGCAGAAATACTGATGACAGAACAGTGCCTTGCTTTATTCACAATTACTGACTGATTTTTGAATAGCTTTGCATGTTGAATTTTTAAAAAAAATGTCTCACCATATGGGCAATATGAGCTGAACTGCCATGTTACAGAAAACTCTGGTGAACATATTGGGGAAAACAGAAGCATTTGGTCTTTGAAGATTCTTTGGTGGAGGGGGGGAGAATGGACAAATTTAATCTGAATCTATTGTAATTAATATTTTCCTTGTTCACCCTCTGTAGTTCTGCAGAACAAATATGTTCTGTTGAATTTCTGGCCAGGCACCACAGCTCAGATGTAATCTGAGATGGCATATCTGCAGATACCTGCACTTCTGACTTCCCTACAGATGCTCATCAGGTCAGGATTTACCATATGCCATGGCAGAATTGTCTCATCTCTGTGCTGCTGGAGATGCTAAGTCAATCACATAGCTTTTGCTATGACTTTTGACTGATGAAAGAGCTGTCTTGGAGAGAATGTGCTATTCCTGGTACCTGAGTTGACATATTTAGAGTATGTTCCAATATTTCTGTGTATCACCACACTGTGCCATAATTCCCCCAAACCCTACTCTCCCCCCTGCCTTAAAATGATGGATTTGCAACATCTGGCTGTGCAGTTGCCACTTTAAGTTATTTCCCCAGATGCAAAAAGTGGCAGCAGTCCAAAAAAGAGCCAGTTTACTTTAACACACTCATGAAATTCTTCTGTACTCTACTTTTCAATAATCACAGGGCATCTTTCAGCTCTTTGTGAGTCCTAGCTTCTAAACACTCTGGTGAAGTATAAGCTCTATTTGCTAAATGGAGAATCAAGGCATGGGCAAGAGAAACATGAAACTTGTTGGTAGACACAAATGTGCCTGAACTTTCTTTGTTTGTGGTGCTGGTTAGCTGGTGGGTGTCTGTGCCTTGCTGTACAGCCAAGCTCTAAAAACACAGAAAATATAACATCATGACCCAAGTCTCAGTGCCCAGCCAGGGCTCCTATGCCAGACCATACTGCTTGAAGATCTCATGGCAAACCTATTTTCCTTAAAATTTTGTTAAGAAGCTGTTCTCCTTCACCAGGAATTAAAATCCTGTAATTTCTACAGCTTCCATTGCAGTTGTGTTTGTATTCCCAAATTCCTGGGGAACATGGTTCAGGATTTCTCACCTTCCCAGTGCTCCTGTGTGAAGTTTTTTCATCTGCAGATGGGCTACAAGTGGTCATGGGTGTGGTGGTGGCAGCAAGGACTGCTGATGACAGCCTGATTTAAAGTTGTCTGTAACATAATGAGCATAACCATAAGTAGAGGAGAATTAGCCAATTACTGCTGCTTAGGGATCTCTTTGTGAGGTTATTCCAAATGAATTGTCTGGGAGCTGGATTAGCTTCAGATGCCACCAAGGGACAAGTGGTTAATTGTAATGAGTTTTTGTGTTATGCCACTCCCTAACAATAAGGTTGTTCTTAAAATCAGGGCATGATAAATGTCAGGAGATGATGTCCATTATAAATAGAGGTTGGAATAAACTCAAGCTCTGGTAATTTATTATTAGTGGTAGTCTAGAATAGATAACAGGAGAAATTTCAGTATCTTTAACAGATGCTTATCAGTCACCAAATGGAAAGTGTTATGAAAACTTTTAAAGAAGGGAGGGTGGCCTCTCTCTCCACACCCTCCCCTTGAAGGCTTGGTGTGTGTGTACATAAATTCAAAACATATAAAAGTCCCAGCTGACATGCTGTGTTGTGACAAGTCATCTCAGATTGTGTCAATCATATTGCCTTATGCTGTATTAAGTGACATACTATAATGTGATTGATACAACATGAAATGACACATCATTGTACAAAATATCATCTGGAAAATTTAGGAAACTACCGAGGAGCAGAAGCTGAGTGTGGCCTTTCAAATTTTGAGGCAGGAAAACTAGAGAAGTCAAAGGAACTCCTTGGAATTAAACCTGCTGCTTCCACTGAGAATAAGGTCAAGTGTGCTCTACTACCTGAATCTTTTTGTGGGTAGTTAGTGGGTTAGTTTTAAAAAATGCCCTTGTTTCTTGGGGACTGACACATATCTGTGGGTCTGAATTGAATTTCTCTGAAGCACTTGGCACATCATTAATCGTTAGTGTATCTGCACCATGCAAACAGGGCTGCAAGCCAAATGCAACCAGTTTCTGTTCAGGGGAAAAAAAAAGTAAAAGCTCTTTCAAAACAAAACCAAACCAGGCTGTTCTTCCTTTCTCCATCTGGATTCTGCTTTCCTCTCATGCCTTCTCTTTCTTCTTTGTCTATTTATTTATGTAGCAACTGCAGTCTCAAATACTGAGATGTCTCTAGACCCCATCACAAAATCCACTGGGGTCTGAAGTGTCCTGTAGCACCTTTTGCAATGCAGTGCTATCAGTGGGATCACCAGTGAGTGCTGTGGAACAGCTTCTCCTTGGCAGCAATGGCACAGGGCTTCCTGATTTTGGGATTTTGGCATGAAGCTGTGGCTGACTGTATTTTGGGAGCATCCTACCCTGTCACCCTGTTCTTTTGCATTGTTATTGTTGACATTTTCCTCCAGGTAGGAGGGATAATTGATGAACACTAAGACCAGTGGAATTAAAGAGGTTGAATCTCTTTCTTCCAATGTGAGCCCTTTCTCTGAAATGTTTATAAAGTGAAGTGAAAAAAGTAAAGTTCCTCTTCTTCCCTCGCTCCGAATTTGTCATCTCTGTGTGTCACTACTCCAAAGCTGCATGGCATGTTCTCTTGCTCTTTCCACCTGTAGGCATCAAAAACCACCAAGCTTGGTAGTGTGTTGATAGTATTGTGTTATACTGACTGCTGGAGCAAGGAAAAAATTCCCTGGAGATGGGGATTTCTCTGAAATGAGAGCTTTAAAGTGAGTGGGAACTCTTGAATTAGGTTTGTTTCAGTAGATGTTTGCTGAATGGGATTTAGAGGTTGATTTCTTGTAGGGAAAAAAATGGGTCAGGTACAAAGATTTAAACCTATGTGGTGCTGCCAGGAGGTAATAAAATGTAGAATAAAACCAAACATTTTGAACATGAAAAAAAAAATAAATGGCGATATATTTTTCTATCCTACAAGAAAATGCTATAAAATGGACAATAGTCATTTTTTTCCAGTAACTTTTTTATTTTAACAGCCTCTCATCTCCTTCCTTCTTGTGGTGGAGACTAAGGTTTTTCTCTGATGGGGGGTAATAGTGATAATTTGTTCTTTCCAGGGACAGAAGGGTTGTGTTGGAGCCACTTTTGCTGCAGTCTGAGCCTTATTCCCCTCTGCCTTGAGGACAGAAAACCACAAAAATACAATGAAGTCAGGGGAGCTATTTCTCCATTTGGTGCTGACTTTTACCTGCAACTTCATGCTACATGGAGTCACAGATGGACTGTGGTCTTATTCCAGGCCAGTTTTGATCTTTGGGCCATTTAACATTGCCTTTTCTAAAATGTGATTTACAGCAGCTTTTAGCAAGCCCAGTAAAGCTGTTCTTAAAAAAAAAAAAAAAAAAA